>OY783201.1:14694072-14839072 GCA_963678675.1 Xiphydria camelus
CTAATTATAGGTATATGACTATATATCGTCGTATATGAATTTTCAAATAGGATCAGATACAAATTGCAAATCTGAGTATATCTGATAATATATGATCATATATAACTATATGTGACCTTTTCTCTCAAGTAGTAGTTTTCCGTAAGGAACTCAATAAAAAAAAACTATAGATTTCATTAAAGTTTTAGAAATTTAAGTCTAAAACTAATGGGTACAAATTTCAATTCATAACTTGAAAAAGCTTTTACATACATTTTGTGTAGTATTATTAATTTTTATGGACCCTAACAGTGAAATGGTAAATGAAATATATGAGAATAGAGAATACAATAAATGAGAGGATGAGAAGCCAAGAAGTCTAAGTAGAAAAACAAGTTTTCCGAGATACTCCACGTTAAAGTATTTTTGTTCTTTAAAAATACCTGCAATTCCTTTGCCTCAAGTATGCATTATTCATACAGCTTATACACTTGAAACACAAAGGAATTGTAGGTATTTTTAAAGAACAAAAATACTTTAATGTGGAGTATCTCGGAAAACTTGTTTTTCTACTTAGACCTGTTGGCTACTCATCCCCTCAAATATAAAAAGAAGAAAAAATATCTGTGAACTTCACTTTCATGATATAAAACAAAATAATATCTTCCTTCATTTTTATTACTCCATTCGTTATTATCTGAACTCACGCATTTACTTCCACCTCGCTCTACCGCATTAAACGGAATTTTAAAAACACTGCTTTATAAATTGTAATGATATATTTTCTTAAACACAGAAATTTTCGTTTGCGAATTTTATAAGAGTAATTCATAGCTCAACTCTACCAAAATTTACGTCCTTTAGACCTGGATAAATCAGTTCGAATCTCCTTTCCTTATAAACGAAATAAACGAAATAAACAGAAAATTGGAGAAATCCATAGCGGCGAATACTACGCACACACTCATTCATAATAAATCACCGACGTGGAAACAAAATGGAATCTACCAATTGTCCGTACGAAAATAATTTCTCCGTGATAACTGGAACAGCTTCTATATTTTTACTATTTATTCGCAGCAGTAAAATCATCCCATTTTGGAAATTTGTTTACGCAACAATTTTCTAAATGAAAATAAAATGGAATTGTGATCCTCCATAGCTACTTTTCATTTCACCATCTTGTGCAAGTTATTTATGCGCGCATAAATATTTCTTTTTACAAAAATCGTTTGTTTAACTTGAACACGTTTCTCGGCAGAAATTGACCGAACACGCTTAAATTCTGTCGCTGAAGAATACCACTTTATTCACGCACCGCCGATTAAATAATCACTCAGTTTACCACGTTCCTATCCATAGCCTTAAAAAGAAATTAAATCAATATTTCTTGAATTCAAGTGAACACTGACTATAGATAGTAAACAACTATTCACTTTCTTCCCTTTTACCGGATAATTATTTTCTCATTAAAGTCACTTTTATTTAAATCCTACGAATATTCCTTCCGATGTTTCACCTCATAGAAACGCTTATTTTCGCACAACAGACATATTCGCAACATAAACAGTGATCATCTAAACAGGTCCATGCATCATCATTCAAACACTGTAATCTACAATATATAACCGCTGTCAAGCTCTGTTTCCAGTAAGTATACGATCACACGTAAGCACGCGAGTCGAGGACGTAAAATACGCCAGGAAAATACCTAGTTCCCAAAATGTTAGCTGGATACTTCGAGCGAGACCCTTGCCGGGAGACTCCGTCTGGTTACACGATCGTTCTTTTTAACATTTCGGCCTTTAACATCTTTTAGTTGTATCGCACGAAAGCCCTCGTGCCAGCCGTTTCTTCCTCCGTTTCTCGAACCTCGAGTCAAGAGAACCGTGTGCCAAAGTTCAATCCGATACACGATATCGAAAGCCGTGTAATTTCGAAGGAATAGGAGCGGTATACTGCGTGCAGCGCGTGTCGGCGGCGCGGGAATACTGCTGGCCAAAAGGTATAGGCAGCTCTCGACTGGTATTGATCTCCGTGCATGAAGCGTCCAACCCCACCGTCTATTCACATAGCAAGGGAAAGGTCCATCTCGCTCCACGATCTTGACGCGTGCGGAAAATTAGATGCATCGTAGGGTAGAGATGAAGATGAAGAGTGGAGAGAGATCACAAGGACGAACCGAGATGAAAGCAACATCTCTCATTTCTTCCGCTCGTTTTGACACACCCCGAAGCGGGGAAGAGTAATGTTTAGCTCCGGGTGGGGCACAAATATGTCGAATTGATATTTCAAGACTATTGGCCCTAATGAAATTTTGGAACGCGCATCGTGACGCGAGAATGTTTCGGCACGAAGCACGGGGATTGACGGCATTGAAATCAAGAGACCCATTGTTGGTAGAGTCTCGCGTCGAGGACTGAAAAAGCGTAGCTTCGGGCCGCCAGCGAGACACGCAGAAGCTATCGTTACTCCTGTATACTTCATGCATATGAAACGTATTAGATATCTCAAAACTCCGAGCATCGCGATGCTATGTCAAGAGAGCAACGTATGATTTTACAATCGCGCGGTACCGATAAAGCCTATTTATAAGTCCATGTACATAGCTTTATGTACATAGAAACCCATCGCTACAGCATCTTCGCATCGACTTATTTATCGTACTCGTATCGAGATATGAAGAGTGGAAATTCCAAACGTTCCAAGTGCCAATTTCTTCAAAATTGAGATTATTTCGTAAATAAGTTCTACGTACCATCGCCAACAGTCCCGATAACGTTTTAAGTGCCAAACCCTCTTAAATGTGGCCTGTGGCATTTTAAATAGATGAGAGACGCTGGTCTGAGTGTGGAACATTGTGATTTTCCAAACGTTCTATGTGCCATAGCTTATCAGCTAAAGTTACGGGGAAACCCTTCTACGTAGTTGACATGGAACATTCGAACTTTTTCGACTTAAAAAACACCTGCGACTCTGTATTAAAAATAAATTTTCCAATATCAAAGTCCACTGTGATAAAAGTTTCCAAAGATCATCCAGGTATTATCCAGTATAAAGCCACATTCAGTGACATAGAGGTTTGCACACGTGTCAATGTACTAAGAAAAGGAGCTAACCCTGAAGATATTGCAAAAGTTTTTATATTCTTGATTCAAAAGCCAGTCCTGTCGGAAATCAAGAAAAAAAAGATTTGTCAGCTACGTTTGATTTTTTGCCAGAAACTGCTAAAGACTGTTACCAGAATATTCTAAATAATTAAAATATGTTAATTTTGTTTATTAAAAATAATAATTTAGGTTAGTCGTGTTCTATGTATCAATATAGTTTTCATTCAAAGAGTTCCAAGTACCACGGTACGTAGAACGTTTCTTCAATACTCTTTTTTTTTTGCATACAAGGAGCTTGTTTTTAGTTTTTAATTGCACTAGTTAGGGACAGATGGGATCCCCATATTGCCCATGAAATAAATTTTAATAAAGTTTTTGAGTTAACATTTGAGTTACACAGTTTTATCGTTCTCCTGAAAAAAAACTAGTAAAAGGCACTCAGAACGTTTGGAATTTCCACCCTTCACATATACATTCACAAAATGCCATACACGTAATAACATTAACCATTTATTTTCTCATAGATAGATGAAGCAGTTTTGTCACGATTCACGCCTGACAAGGTACGCTTCTGTATGAGACTAAATCAAGATTACGTTGCGAAATATGTATAACTTAAAAAAAAGACGATAACAATGAGAAAAGGAAATCTCGTATAAAAATATGTTTAATAAATAATGGCTAACAACAATATTATAAATAAGACTTCTTATATATCTATAGCGAAATGTATAGATGTATATTTACACGGAACACAACAATTGGGTCGATATAGGTATACGTAATCAGGACCGTGTTGGACACCAAAGTTCGCCGTCGATTAATGTTACGTATCCCGTCCTAATTAATGTCACCCATCAGTGTGAGAACTGTTTTTCGAAAGGATAAAGAAATATTCGTAAATAAATTAGTTTTCTTTTGTACATTTATACAGGGGACGTGATCGTCGAGGTCATGTTGCGTGCATGTTTTGTAGACACCAGATCGCGGAGTTAAATGGTGAGTGTTCTTCATGCCACGCGCTGTTAGCTTGAGCTGTTCATAAACTTTTTAAACGCCGGTTATACTGTGCAGCCATGGTTTGAAAAAAGTCGTTCTCATGTAGACTCCTGGGAGGTAAGGCGCTGCACATTTTATCCCATGGGAAACCGTACCAACGAGGAACCACTTACCGTCTGGTCCTTCCATGGTTAGTGGGCCACCGCTGTCGCCCTGTATTAAGAAAGATATACATTTTAGAACTTCTTTTTACGAGTAGAGTAAAGTCTATATTCTAGTAAAAACATAGTGAGTATTCTGCGAAAAATCTGCTGGTAAAATTTTTGTCATTTTGTTGATTTATCTATCCTAATCTAATATGATATTTTAGGAGATATACAAATGATAATTAACTATAATCTTGTTTAATAATTCCCTTTTAATCAATTAATTTCAGCAGCTGGCAGCTATTTATATTACACGTATATTAAAATCTGCGAAATGCGCATTTAAAAATTGCTGAAAAGTGGTCATGTGATTTGAAAATGTTTATAGGCTATGCTTGACGATTTTACTGCAATAGAAGTTGTTTTTCTAGCGAAATCTGGGAGTTTTCGTTCGTACAAAACGGCTGATCCAATATAATCAAGCAAAATAGTGAATTTAATATGGTGAATCGAAATATGGGATGTAAGGTGTTGCTATCAGGAAACGTGAGTTTTCTTTATTAGTTGAATAGCTTTTGCCGGCAATTGTTTTCGTTCGCATAGATATCAGATTATACAAACGTCAGTTTTTCATGTCGATTCGCGTGGCTATACTGGGGTGATATGGTACTCTATAGTGATATTGGGCGTATCTCAATTAGTTCCTGTTTGTGAATTTATCTGAATCCCAAAGTTCACAATTTTATCAAATACGATTAAATGTAGGTATCTATGGCAGTCTATACTGTCATGCATATTCGTATATCAATGGGTAAATTTCCGTTGCTATTTACAGAGTTTTGTCGTTAGTTAAGATTCTTTTAATATGCAGCACATTAAAATGATTTATAAGAATGATTCTTAAAGCTGAATGACATTTAATTTGGAGATAGGAGGCTTTACAGTATGTCTCCTATACCCCTTTATTCCCCTATTTTTTGAAGTTTCCCCATTTTCACTCTAAAATTTGAAATTTTTCCTCCAAAACTATAAATTATTCAATTTCTCAGTTGAATTTGTCTTTTAATCCTTCCAGATTGTGTGAAACAGGTCAAAATAGTCAATTTTTTTTTGCTAAAATAATATAACTCCTACCTTTATCTACCTGCACAAATATTTCGTTTAAGATATAATAAGCTAATTGAATTAATTATGCTTATCAGAAACTCGATTCGACAAATGGTCTCTTTTCCTTAAATCAGATTACGATATTCAGATTAAGTGACATAACGTCAGTGTCATGACAATATGTCGTATCTCCGAATTTGCTGAAAATGACATTCGCGCGCTGAATAATAGATTATCTCGCTGCGCATTGGTTAACTAGCAAATTTCCTTCGAGCGTGGACGACAAATCACGAATACCAACGTTTAACAATGCGTCGTATGTCTGAGGGCACACAATATGTCGTATATCGTATCTTTTTTTGTCTCTCCTGAAAAGTGACAGTTTTCAACATACGACATATTGTCATGACACTGACGATAATATATACATTTTCAAGTCACAAAAACATTCTTCATTCACTTAATAAATATTACTGTTCCATCGTATATCTTAAGAATTGTTATTTTTTAAAACCACTACGCTTTTTTAATTTCCGGTCGATCTGTTGTTATAAAAATTGTCCCCTGTTTTCGTCAACATTTTCTCTATTCTCCCTAATATGAAATAAACAGGGGCTGTGAAGCCTGAGACAGTATTTCTATATCATACTTACCTCGCACGAATCCCTTTGTCCGTTAGCGTATCCCGCGCACAAGAAACTATCAAGAATTAATTTGGAATGGCCAGCAGTTTGGAACATTTCTTGGCAAACTGAGTTTTCCATTATTGGAACTTGAACTTCCTGTAAGACAGAGGGTACACCACCATCTGAAAAAATAAGTTTACATTAATGTTAGCAACGAAGTAGGGAGTATCACATCGAGAAAAAAAAAGTAGGTGCGGTAACTATTTCGGACTCAACTCTGCTCCAGTTTTATAATCAGCACCAGTTACGTATAATATAATTGTCGAGAAAATTCTTTTGCTTCGGTAACTAAAAATAGTTGCAACTATAAAGACTAGTGCTAATAACTAAAGTTGAGCAGATGGGTCTAAAATAGTTATCACCACCACGTTTATTTCTATTAATTTATGTATTTCATCCGTACGTACTATACTTGAGACGACCCCATCCCGTAACTGTTGCCATTCTTCCTGTAAAATCTATGTTATCTTCAGGCATACAGATAGGAACGATATGGGAGTCGAACTGTACTGGACTTTCTAGTTCTAGAAGAGCCAGGTCGTTTTCGAAGGTTGCTGGATCGTAACCTCTATTGACTATTACCCGACGAATATTTCGTGTGACACTACGCTTCATTTCCAATTCGCCGGATATGTCATACTCGCCAAACACTGCCACCAGGGAAGCGAGGAATCTATAGAAATGATTTCATTATTATTCAGATTTCTCACTAATAGTCACCTTCCTGTTACTCATTCGGTAAATTTCAGTTTTCCTTATCAACAATTTACTTCTTCATATTTTGTACCAACCCTGGTTGACAATGCGCAGCAGTGATGACGTATTTATTCGTGATAAGTACACCGCCACATTTGTTTTTAGTGAAAAGCCCAAGCCAAGTGGCCTCTCGAACCAAAACTTGCCACGGCCATTCACCAAATTTTGCACCCTTACCGCCGACTATTCTTCCAGTTTTCATGAACGGCCTCACTCCGCAATCTAAGGAAGGAAGAAGATATACAATTCTTTTTCAATTGTAAAAATTCCTTTCAATAGTGGAAAAATGTTTTTATTTCTCTGTAAAAATTCATAATTTCTATGATTAATTAAAGAAAATCAATAATAACACGACTTTTGTACAAATTCTGAAACTATTATATTTCTAGTCTTTCTTTGCGCTAGAGTTTCCTTTAATTAAGGATGTGGTTTATCATGGCTGATATTAGATAAAAATCTGAATTTTTATATATACCCTAATATAGCATTATGTTTCACGTACGCGAAATTTCGAGGCCTCTTAACAACTATTTAATCGTAAACTATGAAAATTTAACACAGGTGTTATGATAGAGTTCATACTTGGAGCTTTCGAAACAAGAATTAAAATATTATTCGATTAGATGAAGCGGAAAAGGTACAAAAACAAATATGCACTAAAGGTCAACGATTCTTAAAATACCGAAAACAAAGGGGTTAACAACCATCTCGATGAGAAATATTCAGTTGAATCTAATGAAATGTCGCGAAAAAAAAATAAATATTGGTAGTCATGAACGCTCGGTAACGCTGTGCGTTCTCACGTGACATAATTATCGACCTCGGCTATTGAAAATCTTCTTTACCATCATATAACGGGAATGAAGCTGGCAGATAACGGACACGGAAACAATAAAAGAAATAGGATGTTGCCATACGGTATCGCTTGAAGTCAAAATATCACGTTTCGATCAACGAGATAACTAAATATAATAATTATTGCGATAAAAAAATATATACGCATTCTCATTAACATTTCCTGCACTGCGGCTTCATTAGGTAATGAAAAAAAAAATATATATCGTCATTTGCGTCGTTTTTTGTATATTTTAGTATAACAGACTAGGTTTTGACTAGTCCAACCCAACTTAACATCCTTAAAATAGTAGATTAAGGCGGCTGGAAAGCGTAACTGTTTTATTGGCAAAGCACTGTTTTATCGACATAAATTCTGAAAGTCAGATCACTTTAAAACGAAAATAGAATTAGTAATCTCAATAGGTAGAATGGCATCCTTAGGCCATTGACCAGGATGCTCATGTATCAAATAAGTGAAACTATTCGCAATAATAAATAACTTCACTTCAGCAAAATGTGGAAAAGGTAGGTTATCCCATGGAAAATGTTGAAAACTTGCTATAACTTTGTTTATATAAATTCTTGTGTAAATTACTAATAAAAACGAACATACCCATCCTTCATTGAGTAGTAACAACGTGAAAGCAATGCTCTTTTCTAGGAGAAGAACGTCCTACAATCGGCGGTATCTGCATGTGACTTTGATAGAGCGCAACAGTGTGATTTCAATCAAATCTAAGAGCTAAATGTAATAAAATTACCATGAAGTGCACTACAAGAATTAAATTATTACAGACGTACAATAACTTCGTTCCAGAAGGATGTACACTCATGATTTCAAGTTACTGTGGATCAATGCAAAGAAGTTCCTCGGACCTTTTCCAGCCACCTTAAGTAGAGATTGAAAGTATTAAGGCATCGACGCTCTACCTTTCTTAAAATCTTCAGTAACAGTCGGTTTCTCAGTGTCAGTAGAAAGAGAAATAGTAACGGAGTAATCTTCTTCGGTGCTCTCCACACTAGCTTCATCGTTCACTGTGGCCGCTGTAGGTTTTTTTGTGGGTCTCGTTCGTCTCGTTGTCGTTTGAGGCCTTTTGGTACTGACGCCATAGTGTGTTGTAGGTTTCGGTCTTAAAATCGTCGGTTTTCCAGGACGTATTGGCTTCTCTCCCGATACAGGCCTTTCCGTTGTCTGCGAGGTTGTGCGTGTCGGTTTTCTCGTGGTCGCCGGTTTCCTAGTGGTAAGTCTGGACGGTTTCAACGTCGATTGCGTTGGTCGGCGAATTGGTTTTTTCGTGGTACTCTGGAGAACACCAGTCGTGGTGGGTCTTCTAGTCGTAGCAGATGGCGAAAGAGAAGAAGCTGAGCCATTTTTCTTGTTGTACACCACGTCCTTTAAGTCCTCGAAATTGTCCTGCAGGGACTCGACGATCTTATTGACGAAAACGTCAACCTTATTCGTCAATACGGTATCCTCGATGAAAGCCGGCGTTGGTATATCATTTTCGCTAAGAATCTCTATGTCAGGATATCCCGAGTTATTGTAGTTTTGTATTATCGTGGGCTTCTCCTGTTGAGAAGCAGGGATGGAAATATTCAAGTTGGGGTTTCTCACGGGAGGGAAATTAATGAGGTCATCGGGAGCAGCTGTCTCGTCATCGCAGGGTGACGACGATGTTGATTCGATCTTATCAGGTGTAGCCGGTTTCTTGAAGACGACGGAGTTTATCTCGGTCATGTGATCCATGTGATCGTCCGGCCAGCTAAAGTTAGGACTCGATGGTTTCAAGTGGAAACTAGGCTTACTCGACCAAGTGGTAAGAGTCGTCCAAGCGGTTGATGGTTTCTTGGTATTGCCGTCATTAGGTATCTTCGTTATAGTTTCCCCATCGCTCGAGATGTATTGATTTATTATTGTCGAAGAAGGGGTGCTGTCAATGTACGAGTCTTCGCTCGGCTTTGCACTGGTGCCATCTTTCAAATTAACGCTAATATAACTGGTGGATACGACTTGATTATTGATGGGTTCCGCGCTATTTGTGGAGATAACGGTGTTGATGTTATGTGTTATGGTTGTTGAGATATTCGATTTATTTATATTCGGCCTGACAGTGCTAACTGGTCGTCTCGTTGGAGTTTTCTGAACCGTGGCCGCTGTGTATTCAGTACCGAGGGGACCCAAGACAATAACGGTTGGTGCTGGAGGATTACTCGATGGTCTCGGCGAGTATGAGTAGCTGCTCGGAGAGTTGGTGCTACCTTGAGTACCAGACGGTCTCGAAGAATAGTGATTCGAGTATAGAGATTGGGGATAATTTGACGACCCAGCTGTTTGCGTAGGCACAGCGTCATAGCCGTAATAAGATGATGAAATCTGAGCGGGTTTATAAAATGTATAAGGACCAGGATACGAACTTGTGGTTAACGGTTTCGTCGTTGAGACTTTGATGTACGACGGCTTGGGAGTCTGTTCGATGTCCATCCAAGTGTGAATGGGTGACCCTGAAATCGCGTTTGAGATAGTCTGACTTTCCGTTGTGGGTGTCGTGTCGTTTAGAATCGATATGATGTGATTAATGGACATCTCTTCATGGTCGAGCACGTCGTCCTTCTTGTTTCCCGACTGCGCATCGTAGGTGATCGTTGGTACTCTTATCAAGTCATTGTTATCGTCAGCAGTTGTAGACTTTTGTGTCGTCGAATCCCTCGTTGGCGATGAGGAAGTAAAAGTCACTTTTACGTCGCTGCCAGGTCGAACGGGAGTCCCTTTGGTGGGAATACTTGACATCTCCGTAGTTGTTGTTAATTTGGTGCCCGTTGGTTGCAGTTTCTGTTTGGTGGTATAAGGCACTCTTTCGGTAGTAGTGATCTTTTCCTTAACGTCAGACGGAACCTTCTTTGTTTGATTCATATCGCTTGACGTGGAAATATTGTCAGTATTAGACGCTATATTCTGTGCAACGGTACTTTCAATAGTCTCAGTGGGAAGTTTTTGAGTAGTTTCATGTATTTTCTGTGTAGTCGAGGAGGTTGGACTCGCGCTAGGCTTGAAGAGGTCGTCCGGATTATTAGACTCATTAAGTATAGTTCCATTCTCGCTCAGAAGAATAGTTTCGGCACTGCTATGATTGTGTTGCCCTAGTCCTTGAGAGAATAAGGCAGGTAATTGATCGACTGGATCTGCAATCTGTAGAACTTGGTCTGGACTTAGAAGAGTTGTAACGGGATTAATCCCAGTGGAATCTTGATGATCTTGGATATCGTTATTAGAATCGGAGTGGGTTAACAGCCCGGGCAATTTCAGGTCATCCAAGACACTTTGCTGATTCAGTAAAGCAGGAAAATCCATTTCCAAGTGGCTGTAGTCTGCCTGAACGGGTACTTTAACTTGCGGTTTTTCAGCATTTTCGGTGCTATCCGTATAATGGGATGCAGTGATCGAAGGCTGCTGTGCAATTATTGGAGTCTTTATGCTGGTGCCGTGGAGTGATCCTGGCGTAACTGTATTCGCATCATCGGTGACTGACATTTCTATCGGAGTTCCGTCAGGGTTGAGCAGAATAGGTATATCGGGTACGTGATCGATTTCGTGCGAACTTAATAGATGTTCCGTTGTAGGACTTCTGTCCAAGGCATCGATTCCAGTTTGCTTATTCGGTAGTTGACAGCAAGCACCAAAAAGAAATCCGTCCATGCATGCGCCAACTACGTTTCCATTTCGACGTGTGCATTCGTAATTGAACATGCATATCGCTGGCTCGTCCGACTTTATTACAGAAGGGTTTGTTGGTTGGCATACTTTAGGAACTATCCTGTATCCCCCGAAAAGCTTCCTTCCTAATGAAGAAGAAAGAGAATTATGATTTCACGATTAATTGCAATGTGCGTTCACGACGGTATGATGATTTTACATCATAGTTCAAATTATTATCCAAGTTTCTTTGATATATACAGGGTAGGACATTTAAAATGTTATAGACTTGTAGTGCCCAAACTATTGTCGATGTCAGGGAAAGTTTTAGATAAAAGTTGTACGATATGAAAAAGGCTATCATACGAAGCTATTATTTCTTAAGGCGCTAAGGCTTGTTTAAATTTTTAAGTGACCTCCACTTTTTAAAATGGTACTATGAGAACTTCTCTTCACATTATAAATATTGGCAGCGAGATGAATTGAATGACCTATGATTCAAGGCTATTATTAACCCATTAGTGCTCGCTGAGAATTTGAGTTGCCCAACAATTTCTTGTTTGAGAAATTGGATGAAGCATTTTCGCGTTGTTTAAAAAACTTCTTCGGGAGGTTAATTTTATTAAGAAAAAGTATAATTGTTGAAACCTATTTCCAAACATCGCAGAAACGATTAATTTAAATATCAGCGATCGAGAATTGTTTGGCAACTGGAAATGACACTAATGGGTTAGTTTCATTAAAATGTCATTCGCATTTGTTCGAACTGTATTCCGTCACGAAGCACAACCAATGCTTATCTAAGTATAGATTTTTCCATACTAAATCCAATTTTTTAACAAAAATATTGCTAACACACCGAGTTTTTGAAAAAAGTAAAATTGAACGCTCCATTTTCCACTTTCAAAATCTTATTTTTCTTCAAAACGTGACATGCTAGACCAACATAAGAAAAAAATTTTAAATAAAAGGCATGAATTCTATATAATTAATCAGATTTTATTTCTGATGAAAAAGGAAAGCCTTATTTTATTGACTAACACAATGTTCAATAAAAAAATCTTATAATAGGACACTGTTTATTCAATAACATATTAATATGTACTCCAGACGTTTATAAACTTAAACCCCTATAGAGCAATTTAAAAAAAAAAGGTATTTTTTAATAAAAATTTATTATCTTAAACATAAACATAAACATACAAAGACGTAAACACGAAAATGTATAAATACCTTTGCCGTGGGAAGTGTAAGACACCGAGAACGCGGATATTGTAGTGGCCGAAAACACGAGAAACAAGCAAATATTCCTTCCACAAGCCATCTGTAACAAGAGGATTTCATTATTAAATAAGTGCAGTTGCATTATTATAAAATATGTACAGGATATCTGGCTTTACAGAGAACACTGCTAGATACAGTCTGTGTCAGAAGAACGTGTACGCGATTTTTTTTAAGTACAAGAGATATCTCTGTCTTTCTTTCGAGATGCGATTGTACCATCAGAGAGCTATGGCACAAACACCGATTCATTTTAGTATCGCTCGAGACTTCGAAGTGGAAGAGTGAATGAGTGCCAAGTACGCGAAGCGTTTTGAGGCAGCTTTCCTTTGCAAACACCCAAAAGAACCCAAATTATCGTTTTCAGCGGCTGCGAAAGCAATTAAAAAGTCAAAAAGTTTCGTTGCAAAGTGGGTCGAGCGGTTTGAGGTGTATAAAAACGTCGATGACTACGATGAGTAACCACAGAAAAGCAGGACAAACTAGTCGAAAGTATGCTCAGAAGGTATGAGGCCATACTCGAAAATGATGGCGATTACACGACGTACCAAATAATTGCGCTGTGTAAAATGTGATATACTTTCATGTAAAAATAGTTACAAACAAACATCTTTTATACTTAAAAAAAATCGCGTACACGTTCTTCTGACACAGACTGTATTTCCAAAACCAGCTGTAAAATTATTGTAGCTCTCATAAAATAAATCGATTATTTTTAAATAATTTTATTCAGCTTCATGTCGAGACGAAAGTGGATAATACAACCAACTGAAATTTATTTATTTGCATATTAAATGCTCAGAATTATAGATATTTACAAATTACTAATATGTGATTACAATTGTTTGATGTATTTTAGCGGCTCATTATAATATACTTTTAATTTAATTATACTTCAGATTTGTTCTCTCTCCTGTACTTTTCTCTATACTGCTGTGTTAAGTTAAAAGGGAGTATCTACAACAAATCATTTTCCAGTTTATTAAATTTTATACAAGTCTGACACGAGGTTAAGTTAAAAAATAGTCCTATCTGGCCCAGAAAGAATAAAATATTTTATCATTTATTTTGAATTTCATTATCAGTGTGGCAGGAAAAGAATTAGATAATCCCTAATATCTCAAAACTGTAAAAATGTCAGATACGCCTTTTTAACTTAATTTACTTTAATTTTTAAACATACTAGCCAACGGACAATTAATTCTCATGCTCTCGTCTGCTACGGCGGCGTTTGCCCTGATTAATGAGAGCATATGAGAATTGATTGATCATTGGTTAGTACGTCTAAAAATGACATTTTAAAAAGTCAATAGCAACAGAATCCGTAAGTGTACCGGAAGTACGGTTCTCTTAAGTGTATAATTGATCTCTCTATTTAGCGATAATTTTTTTTCATACCAGATATTTTATCTAGTTTATATTTCTCACCTTTCGATCTCAAATACTTAAAAAATGTTGATTTTGTCGATAAAATCAAAAGAATAAATATATATTTATCTCAGCCAATTTTATTAAAATATAGAACAAAAAAGTAGAGCTTCCTATTTCAAAAATTTAAGTTATCTTGGTGTGATCTTGGCAACTGACTGCAAAGTTAAATCGAAATCGCTATCTTACGTCCTCTTTAATATCGTACAACTTTTGTTCGAAAGACATTTCGAAACAGGCCAGCAATGAAAATACACAAAAAGAGAACTACCCTATAAAAGAGAACATAAAAATAGAACGTTCACACGAATATGAAAAATAATCGACGTGACTGAGATTTCAACTCGGATCTTTGGATTTTTCACTTTGAGCGCGTTTTATTAAATTTTCACTAAAATGTAGATTAAAATGAGTATAAATATTTTTACGATATACATATTATATATGGAGAAAAATGGGTTCGAAATGAAGGGTACTGAGTACCCAGTTTCTGGCATTGTGTGATCGACTGTGTGGCACTGGAGTGACAACTCGAATCTCTGCAAAATATTGCCATACAAAATAGCATTTCGTTCCCCTCGTATGGCAAAAATTGGTACAACAGCATATTTTAAAATAATTTGGCATTTTTCGCAATACAGCTAACGTGCATATAGAGGGGCAAGTAATATACTGTCTTTCTTATTTTTCAATTCCTCTTTCTTATTTTTCTTCACATGTCCATCGGCTGTCATGTAAAAAATACCAAATTATTTTAAAATATACGATATTGTATTAATTTTTGCCATACAAGAGGAATAAAATACTATTTTGTATGACAATATTCTGCAAAAATTCGAGTCGTCACTTTAGTGAATCTGGGTACTCAGAACCTATTTCAAGGATATCGTGACAAAATAATTGTAATTGCATACAAGTTAGCCAAAAATTAGTCTTCTAAAATAAATGCCTCGTTGAGTTAAAAAAGAAGCGCGAATCAGGATATTAATCTCCACGCATCTAGGTACGGGGGGAAGGGAGAAAAATTTCTTTAAAATACAGGTTTCTTGATCAGTTGCAGAATATTTGGCACAAACCCATAAGTGAAAATTAGAATTTCCAAACTACTCTATGTGAACAGCCATACATTATCAATGTAAGCATGTGTATGTATAATTATAGCTCCACTATACCGTGATCTTGCCGAAAATTGCCTTAATCGAACCACTCTGAAAAACTTGTTACTCGGTTGACATGGAATTACCCATGTACACACTCTTACACAGCTCGGAGAAAGCTTCTTTCGGTTTTCTAGATTATTGAATCTAGGTGACCTGATTGGCTTGGCCTCATCGCTACCTCCTCGTCATTGTCGTCATGAATCTGTCTCGGAACAGCATTACGGCTTCTGACTATTAAGTGATCGCTCGCTTTTTCTCAGATAACGACTCATATCGCGACAATAAATGATCCCATAGTTGTGAACGCATATGCAGCGTAATTCTCATTCGCGCGTATTGATTTATCAAAATATGTCAGCAAGTTATTGTTTTTAGGAAGACAAATTTTATAGATTTACGCTAATATCTAGTTCTACTGCGTTTATAATTGAACTATAAGAAAAATTTGTAGTGAATTTAATATAATTGCATATGAAGCCTTTAACCGATAAGTAATGATGAAAATTAATGTACTCCGTTATAAAATTTGTATAAAATATTTCTTGAGCTTCATATAAAATAATAATAAACATATTTTGTAAGTAGATATTAATTTTCATAATCTCGTATTGGATAAAAGCTTAAAGTATTACATACTTAATATAAATTTTTCTTACAGCGTGTTTGACAATTTATTATCACATACAAATTGTTATCTGACTTTTAGCAGTTCTTTAAATAGACATCCATGTAATGCTGAGAATGATACTGTCGATACTAGTTCAGAAAAAGAAGAGGAAGAACGAGTCAAATATTTCAAGAAGAATCGATTGCGCACAAGAATTAGACTGATTCACAGAAATTGAATACGTTTTAAAGTTTCTATTTTCGATTATTCGTTAACTCAGCTCTTAAAATTGTGAAAAGTGGCAAAATATTTTTTTATCGACCAAGCCATTGTTGCCATTGTTATCATTGTACACATATAAGGAATTCTATTTAAACTCGATCGACTTTTATTTTCACAAATTTAATTCATAATTTTGTTTTCAATTGTGCTCATATTGAAAAAACTAGTATTTTCTTTCTCATCGAGTAGTCAGGCAGTTATCAATTTAAGTCCTCAGAAGAAATACTTTAAATCTCTCTGAACAAAAAAAAATAGTGTCTTTGAAGACGATGAATCTAAGATCTTTGTGAAAGTGAAATCTGTTCCTCTCTGTACTAATTTGATGCATTTTAGAAGCTTTATCTTTAGTAAAATCACTGTTTGATCATATTATCACTTTAAAAAAATATCTCATAAACTACCTATTAAGTGTATTTCAATTTAAAGCCTTTTCAAAAATCGAAAAGAGGAATTCATTCTCTTTCTCATAATAACATAATATTTTTCTGTGATAAAATGCACATAATTATTCTCATTTTTATTAGAGTGATGTCATCTAATGGATATACTGAATAGCTATCAATCAAAACAATGACAACTCGGTTACTTTTTCCAACAGGAAGTAATAATATTTTCAGCGGCTCGTGGGAAACTAAATAAGAACGTCCGAAGTAGGTCGAATAAATACAGCGCGCGCGCGCGTGATCATATTTAGTCGCGAAGGATGTGCGAGAGCATGTGAGAATGTTGCGGGCAATGCGAATGTCCCATTGAAAGAATCCCCATCGCTCTCTATCTTCGTGGAGTTTATATGTTTAGAGTGTTGCTCGTAATTTAAATGGCGTTCTCACTTACACAAAAAATCTATAAAACATATGATCATTCATACACAAATATATACATATGACATACATATATATGCATGCATATAATTTATGTGTGTATGTATGCATATAATTTCAGAATTAAAAAAAAAGGTATTTTTAATATACTTTTATATAAAGCTTTCTTCCAATACGTGATCATGAGAATTGATATACTCTGTAATTATGAAAATTAATACATCTTACGAAATTTCCCTTATAAATTTCATAATGTACACTTTAAAAAAAAATGTACGAAATTTAATGTTATTGCGTATCATTACTTTTATCCAGACACTCCACATTATATGAAATTTGTAGAGAAAATTTGGAAATCAACTTTATACAAAAATATATTAAAAATACGATTCTTTTTACAGTGTGGTACATAGGTATATTAATTTTCGTAATCACGCGTATTGAATAAAAACTTGCATATGTGCATACAATTCCGTAAGTACATACATTATAACCAAAATTTGTATTTTTAATGTACTTTTACATTAAAATATTCTGTAATTACGAAAATTAATATGCCTCATTATGAAACTACCCTTATAAATTTCATAACACGGTACATCTATTAATTTTCATAATCACGTATTAGAGAAAAACTTGACATACAATTGTAGCCATTAAATTTAATACAAATTTTCCTTCTGATACTCGCGATCACCGACGATTCAAACGGACCATTTCTCTCTTCCTCGGTCTTTCTCTCGCGCTATCATCCATTCGACTATACGCATGTGGGGACCGGTAACAGACTCGAACGCGTTAACTACAGGAATTAACGAGTCCATCGGGACAGTGACGCGGCAACTGGTGCGCGTCGACAACCGTTAACAGGACTTTACATACTCGTCGTATGCCAAAGTTAGGAGCCACGGTGCGCGCGCACGCTTAAACGGATTCTGTTGTGGACTTGAATTATGTTCACCGTGGGCTTGAACGCGAATGTTCACTGACGATAGAACACGCTCGACTAAAGGAGGCCGGGAGGAGATCCGAATTGAATTTAAGTGCCTCCAGTATGCGCACGATGCTGTATAATAAGCAGTCGCAGTGCAACGATGCATAGATGTAATTATTAAGATGAGGAAATCACCCACCGCACCGAAGCATGCCAAGTGGTCACCTATATTCGAACGCCTCGTTTACTCCGAACCGAAGTCGGCGCTCAGCTTTCTCCCACCTCCTTTGCGAAGAGATTACATCGCAATGAGAGAGAGAGAGAGAGAGAGAGAGAGAGAGAATCCCGGTATTCAAAGCGCGAGAAAATATGCCGCGCGAATCCGCCTGAATATTACCAACGGGGATCGTCGCTCTATTTTTGGGAAACTTGACGAGAGTTTCCCAAAGTAGGTACCGTGTACTCGCTGGATTCTTTCTTACCGTATAATCGGTAATCCTCGTGTCTTTTATGGTCCGAAATGATGTTTACAAAGGACGAAGCATTACGTTATGGTAATTTTAAGCGTTACGAGAGAAGTTTCGTAGACGATGTTTGTGATTACAAGCGATGTTTCACGTTGCTTTATCAGTTCTTTTATGCGCTACAATTTATGATCACTGCATTCAAAACGATACGCATAACACTTCGGTAGCACGGTACATTCGTTTCCCGGCTACGGTTCGAACTCTTGCGCGTTCTCTTTCATGAGCGTGTCAAGCGGGAACACGTGAGTATGTCGGTATGGCAGTTGTCAACTCAGGTACGATCAATGCCGAGTGCAGCAAATACCGATAAAATCACTTCCGAACGTTCGCACCGGGAGATTATCCGTCGAAAATGCGATGTAACGCGACCAGGCAGTCCAGAATTTCAACACCAGCGACCGACCACTATCTCTACTATTATTCCATCCGTCTAGTTATGTAGATGGTACCTGTCTGCCCGGATACTCGTGGTACGGTATGGCATGCGCTGGAATTGCATGGCAAAGTCGTAAGCGGCGCTTCGAGTGGTGGTAACGATTGTGGAAGTGGTGGTAGGTTGGGAACGCGGGAGGTGGTAGTGGCCGAGGCAGGCCGGACGGTCAGAAGCGAGTTCAAGCGACGGGCCAAATGATGAGGTGGAAGAGGAGAAAGAGAAAGAGGGAGAGAGGGGAGAGGCGAGTTTAAGAAAGGCGGGAGAAGGGGTGAGGCGGAGGAGAAGAAATCAAAGTGGGCCAATGCCCAGGTCACGTGGAGGAAGGGGCCCAACGTGCACGGCGGCGACACAGTGTCCTACTCATCGGCTCGACACTTGCTTCTCTCTGCGGGCTGGATGTTTCCGCCGCTGCGTGCATAACTGTTCTTCTCACCCATCTCTCTATGACTTGTTTTCCCCCGAAAATTCTTTTCCGCGATGGTGACTCCGCGCCTCCCGAAATTAGAGATGAAGGTGACCATCCATCGATTGAAAATCGTGTCACGTCTTCCCCCTCTTCCGCTTCGCGATAGAGCTGAATATAAAGGGAGTTTCACGACTCATTCGTTAATCGTGGCTAGTTTCACGAAACCAACCTGCATTCGAATTGGCAGTGAGAACGGTGAGAACGATTTTCACTTTGCCTCTCGGATTCTGCTGCCGGAAATCTTGGGATTCCCCGCGATTGGCAGTAGGCATGCATAATATGTTCTATGTATAAACTACGTTTTATAGCTCATAATATCGTCGTATCGGAATGGTATGACGATTACTTTCTATTCTCTTATGCATATGTAACTTCAATGACGATCATCGCTGATTTCCTTGTGGAGCCACGTTTTAAAAATTGGGCTTCCGGTCTTCCTCTGAATCATCTGGGTTTGTCGTCGGATCCTCTCGGCACTTAATAGACTATATTGTCTATTGTCATCTCTTTGGATTACCTAAACATATTGGATTAATTAAGATCACTGGAACAATTTTGTTCAGGAATGCCAGACAGGTTGAGAGTCATTCTGCGAATGTTTACACGGTTTTGGGAAATTGGGTCGAATATGCCGAAGAAGTTTGAGCCGCTTTCATACTTGCTTTTACTGTGCAGAACCTCAAGTATGACTACCTATGATAATCCTACAAAATAAAAAAATTGTTGCGCTTAATGAAATAAAAAATGTCAAGAATACGACTCAAAATCTTAAAAGATTCAATTACTACAGTTCATTTTGAACTTAAAAAAAATATACAGAATACATGTAACAAACATTTAATCTCTTTATAAATACCCGGGAAAAAATTTTGTTGGTCAACGTAAATCTAATACTAATTCTACACAGATCTAAATTTTGGAATAGATCCGAACAAATTTAGTTAAACAGATCGAGTTAGATCTACTGAAATCTAGAGAGATGTAATAGGACTGTTATAATTTTGGATATAATTGAGCAAATATTCAAAATTATTAGGATAGCAACATGTTCAATCCTGATATTTTTATATTAGATTTCAATTAATCTAAGAAGATCTACTCAATTAATCTTACAAAATATATCCAGCAGGATCTACTCAGGTTTAACTAAATCTGCTTGGATCCAATAACACAAGCGATCGAGTGCAATATTAGATCTACTCAGATTTAGCAATACTTATTGTAAAAATTAAATTATTATTTAACACCAATACAATTATATTACTAAAGATATGAAAACACTATTCGATCTTGATATCTGTTTAAACTACGTATGTGTGTATATAACAATCGAATCTCTCACAGGATTAAACCTCCTAAGCCTCTCTACGGCTTATCGTTCTATAATTCGGCATATTCAATGTGGCGGGCACCTTCAGATCCGAAACTCTATTGATATCACTCTATCTGAGAAAAAATTTAAACAACTAATATAGCTCATAACTGAAATAATGAATGTAAGTTGATTTAAGATTTGATTTTTTGATAATGAGAAGTAACGAAAAGGGGGTCAGTGTTTTAACCGCAATTAATATTTATTGGAGAATATCTTCCAAGGACGCCTTCCAATATTCATTGCAAATATACTGCAAAAGTCGTTGCGTCTCTGCCGAAGAACTAAAGATAAACAAGAGCTCGGCGATACCTGCAGTGCTGATAGCAAACATCGGAATGCAATCTAAGTCATCTGGCGAGAGTTCCACGCAAAAAGCCAAAAGACACTATCGTTGGAAATAATTGCCGCGTTCCGAGATGGAGTGCCGGTGATTCTGGCTTGTCTGCTACATGAATTCCAAGTATAGATAGTACGAATACGGGCCTTCTGCATAGAACTCTTGCCAGGTGACTGAGGTTGCGTGCCAATGTTCATTATCAGTACTGCAGATATCGCCGCGTGTCTTCATTTATCTTCACTCCACTGGCAGGGGCATCTAACGTCCCTGGTAAAGAAAAGTTAGGTCAAAGTGTGTGTATACACTGGTCGTGGAAAGTAAGTTGAAAAAACGTTCATAAAGGAAGGCAAGTTTATTAATACAAGATAATATGCAAGAGTATATCGTATTTAATAAAACTACATTGCACTAAAGTTCAACTGTGTGACAGCATTTGTATAACAAAAATTAGTGATGTTTAATTACACTTCGACTAAAGACAATTGAGGGCCTTAGAATAAAAGGGATCCAAGTAGCTTTTCTTATATATGGACCTAACTGCAGATTTAGGTACCTACCTTATGTGCCAATTTATTTAGTATAAAAAGGTTTCCTGCTTTGAGCTTCATCTATCACATGAGATCGCATGCATAGATCCTGAATTTTTTTAAATCCAAATAACATAAATCTGCACTTAAGTCCATATATAGGAAACGTCACTTGGATCCCTTTTATTCCAAGGCCCTCAATTAAATTTAATATTTAGGAACAAAAATAAATAATCGGAAAGTAAGTTGAAATGTGATAATCACAGCTATCGTTCTGATTTCAATAGAAACTTTTTGAAAGCCTTTGGCCTTAGTCACAGAGAGCTTGTCGTTTTAGCATACTCGCAATTAATTTTTGTATAGTATTTTGATCGATTTCCGACCACGCTTTTATCAGTGCAGTCGTGAAAGATGACTTGGACATTCGCATTTTGGATGGTATTTTACGATCCAAGTGATCCCATAAATGCTCAATGGGATTTAAATCGGGGCTTTTTGAGGAGGTCGAGGAAGTAATTCGATATTATTATATTATTCGTAAAGAACTGTTTTGCAACTCTGGATGTATGCTTGGGACCGGCATCTTGCTGGAAGATGAATGATCCTCGAAGACACAGTTCGTCTGCTGACGAATAAATATTGTTTTCTAACAACTCTGCATATCGTTACCCAGTTAGCTTATCGTTTATAATAACCAAATTACCGAACTCCCGTAGCCCCGAAGCAATCCCACACAAAAATTAACCCACCGCCATGCTTAATTGCCACGTTAATCATAGTCGATTTAAACGTATCACCGTCTTTTCTCTACACTGTTTTACGTGTATGCCCTCCTAAAAGTTCAAATTTAGATTCGTCGCTAAAGGTAACGTGATTCCAAAATTCTAGTGGTTTGTTAATATACTCTCTGGTGACGAATGAGCAAACTGTGTTCGAGGTGTTCCCCTCCGATTTCTTTGAGCTTGTGATATGTCGTAACCCGTCAAAAAATAAGAGACATACCTTTTTGTCTGTACCGAGAAATAGTTTTAAAGGATTAAATTCATGTCCAAAGTTTATCCTGTTAAAATTTCACATAGACAGACTGTATCACAATCGTAACTAAACCAATTTTCAAATATTTCTCATATTAAATAATGCAAATATACATTGTCAAGTTCATTACTCTTTCTTGCTGGAGAGTGAATCGCCCCTTGGGAAGTTTGTTTCTAATGTAAACATTTTAAGGGACGTTTCACCTTCCAATTGACATATAATTAAAGGCGGTTACAATGAAATATAAGGAAGAGGAAAAAGAAGTGAAAAAAGAGAGTTCGAGACTCAATGTTGTAGTTTGGTTTCGAGGAATTTTGATTTCCGACATGGTTTCCAAAGGACCAATCAAATCTGTAACATCATACTACATTCTGCATGTTAACTTATGCTCCAATCGTTACTCAATTAAGCGTCCTACATACGTTTAACTGATACTGCGTAAATTTCGTTGTCTAAGAATAACCATCAGTAGTTTCCATCGATCGCTCTCTCAGTCTGGCCGGAGTATTCAGCTGGTAGACGGGTTGGTAAGGTTAATTTTGCGCCGTCGGTCAATACTTATCCCGCCGATCCATAATTGGTCGGTGAGACAAACATAGACAAAGAAAGTCACACCCAGTATATTAGCCTCAAGAGCGGGATATGCTGTGATATTTCAAGATATATAGGTAAATATGTACCTACGAGTCGATATTTGCATAAAAAAATATTCTTATTTTGAAGTTCAAATTGTAATCTGTGTACATATTCAATACCACACGAGAGGGAAAATATCCAACAAATTATTCATTCGCAAAGTTATAAATCCGTTTCTCTTTACAGGATAGTGACGTCATCAAAAAGCCAGAGAGACAAATTTACGTCAAGCAACGGGTGTGAGAGATAGTCTTACATGATGGTGACGTAGCAGCATTTTTAAATATCAATTCCCAGCTTAAATAAGGCAAAAAATAAAAAATGAAAAAATACAGAATAAGTAATTTTTCTAAATTTTTCGAATCTGCAATACCTAACAAAAATTAGTGAGAAGACCGAATTATATGTATATAACCATGTACGTGAATAAGTATTTACAATTTTTGTATTGCTGAAACTGTACCTAATTTTATTTAATTTATATTTTTGATAACTTGTGGATCAATAAGGGCCTGGATATAAATTAATTTTACTCATACTTATGCCACTGATAAATCATAAGACTACAATAGCCAGCGAGAGAAGAATTGATCATCATAAGCATTGTTTAATACTAATCCCTCTATCTTGTATATTTCTGCTATTTATCGACAATCTAATTGTATGCATATGATGCATCTAACAACATAACTATCACGTATATTTGATTGCATATAAAATACATACAGAGGGTGACATTTTGAAAACTTGCCACCCTAATATCTCAGAAAGTTACAGAGATATTCTAAAAAAGAAAAATACGGTTTCGGCAGTTGAGAGGGGGAACCAAAATGATGTAATCAGAGACGCACCCACTCCAACCCCCTTAGGGGTAGCCCCCCCAACTTTGTAATCTTAAATAGCAACCCCCCATGTGTGATACAGCATTGGAAAGCTCTTTAAAAATGCTTTACAGCAACACTAAATTTTGGTACCTTTCGATGAGTAGTTTTCGCGCAAATCGATAAAGAAACTGCCGGAAGTAAGTTTTGTCAATTTATTTATTAAAGGTCAATTATGTTACAATAAATTTTCGAAGTGATTTCCATTATCTGATCTTACTCCCTGCGATTTCTTCTTATGGGGACATTTGAAATCTGTTGATTTTCAAACTCAACCAGCAAGCATTAACCAACTGAAACAGAGAATTATGCAAGAATGTCGCAAAATTTTAAGAACAACATTTAAAAAAGTCCGAAAAATCAATGGAAATCATTTCGAAAATTTATTGTAACGTAATTGACCTTTAATAAATAAATTGACAACTTACTTCTAGCAGTTTCTTTCTCGATTTGCGCAAAAACTACTCATCGAAAGGTACCAAAATGTGGTGTTGTTGTAAAGCATTTTTAAAGAGCTTTCCAACACTGTATCACACATGGGAGGTTGCTATTTAAGATTACAAAGTTGGGGGGGCTACCCATAAGGGGGTTGGAGGGGGTGCGTCTCCGATTATGTCATTTTGGTTCCCCCTCTCTACTGCCGAAACCGTATTTTTTTTTAGAAAATCTGTAACTTTCTGAGATATTGGGGTGGCAAGTTTTCAAAATGTCACCCTGTATATGCGAAATTATAAGTTTTATATGAAAAGACACTATATGCAATATCTCTCCGGTGGGCGGGCCAAAGAGTACAAGTCAGAATTATTGATTTTTCAGGGGGTAACATAGATTGGATAGAGGCCAGGAATTTCTGACTTAAACTCTTACGAACATAAATGATAGCGTTTTTTTTTGACAGAAGTCGTAGGCAACTTATACAGTTATAGTACCATACAATTCTATTTTTACCAAAAATTGACTTAAACTCGTTTGCCCGCTCACCAGAGATATACAAATGGATTTTTCACGACCGTATTTTGTTATGTGGCCAATGCGCAATCGCGATAGCGGATCACCCCTCTTCATTTCCCCCTAAATTGAACACACCTCTCTTGAAGTGTAGTGCAATGGCCCTCGGTCCACCTTGACCGAGTTAACAGTTGTGTTGTATCAGATCGGAGATAAGCGATAAAATTTCGTATTTGCTCGGCCCTTCTCGACCATACTCAACCTGGGGCCATAATACTACCCAGGGGAGAATGAAGGGGGGTAGTTCGGGTAACCCGCTATTGGGGCTGCCGCTGACTACATTCAATATTGCGGTTGCTACTCGTAAATTATTGTCAAGCTATATCTTCATAAGGATATCGTTTTAGATCTATATATATAAAAATGAATGTTTGTCTGCTGTCTGTCTGTGTCTGTCTGTATGTCTCGCATGCCTTCCTAAACCGTTCATCCGATTGCGATGAAATTTTGGGAAATGGTTGGACGCATGCCTGCGATGGTTTCTGAGTTAGTAAATCTTATACAGGGTGTTCAAAAAGTCCCGGTACGGCCGATTATCTCAGCGGGAAAACATTTGAGAGAAAAATGTTTAATACAAAACTTTAAGGATTTTATCTTGGCTATCCATTGGTCGTATTGGATTTGACCTTGACCGTGACCTTTATGGTAATATCAAATGCCTTCCTAAACCGTTCATTCGATTGCGATGAAACTTTGGGGAATGGTTGGACGCATGCCCGCGAAGGTTTCTGAGTTAGTAAATCTTATACAGGGTGTTCAAAAAGTACCGGTACGGATGATTATTATGCCTTCCTAAACCGTTCATCCGATTGCGATGAAACTTTGGGGAATGGTTGGACGCATGCCCGCGAAGGTTTCTGAGTTAGTAAATCTTATACAGGGTGTTCAAAAAGTACCGGTACGGCCGATTATCTCAGCGGGAAAACATTTTAGAGAAAAAAGTTTAATACAAAACTTTAAGGATTTTCCCTTGGCTACCCAGTGGTCGTATTGGATTTGACCTTGACCGTGACCTTTAAGGTAATATCAAATGCCTTCCTAAACCGTTCATCCGATTGCGATGAAACTTTGGGGAATGGCTGGACGCATGCCTGCGAAGGTTTCTTATTGTTAGTAAATCTTATAAAAGGTGTTCAAAAAGTACCGGTACTGATGATTATTATGCCTTCCTAAACCGTTCATCCGATTGCGATAAAAAGTTGGGGAATGGTTGGACGCATGCCCGCAAAGGTTTTTGAGTTAGTAAATCTTATACAGGGTGTTCAAAAAGTACCGGTACGGATGATTATTATGCCTTCCTAAACCGTTCATCCGATTGCGATGAAAATTTGGGGAACAGTTGGACGCATATCCGCGAAGGTTTGAGTTAGTAAATCTTATACAGGGTGTTCAAAAAGTACAGGTATGAATGATTATTTGCCTTCCTAAACCGTTCATCCGATTGCGATGAAACTTTGGGGAATGGTTGGACGCATGCCCGCGAAGGTTTCTGAATGAGTAAATCTTATAAAAGGTGTTCAAAAAGTACCGGTACTGATGATTATTATGCCTTCCTAAACCGTTCATCCGATTGCGATGAAAAGTTGGGAAATGGTTGGACGCATGCCCGCGAAGGTTTCTGAGTTAGTAAATCTTATACAGGGTGTTCAAAAAGTACCGGTACGGATGATTATTATGCCTTCCTAAACCGTTCATCCGATTGCGATGAAAATTTGGGGAACAGTTGGACGCATATCCGCGAAGGTTTCTGAGTTAATAAATCTTATACAGGGTGTTCAAAAAGTCGAACTATACTTGACTTAAATTTGACCTCCGCTGACAATAAAGATAACATAAAAAAAATGGTCAAGGACACATTTGAACGTGAAAAAAAATTAATTTGACCTCGATATAACCTTGAAGGTCATGGTCAAGGTCAAATCCAATATGACCATTGCGTAGCCCGGGAAAAATACTAAAAGTTTTGTATTAAAAATGTATTTAACCCTCGTACGTCCCTCGGGTCTATAATGACCCACAGCGTTCAATATCGATAAGTTATTATTATGCCTTTAGAGATAATCTTCTGAAATTTTTAGACATTGTTTCTTTCTTATAACGATACTTTTTCATGATGGAAATAAGCATGTAATTATGTAATTTTGTCGACTACAAAAAACTGCACATACAAGGTCTTCGGGTCATATATGACCCATACTGTAGAATGTTTTGTTATTTGTATTCAGGTACCATTTGTAGTCAATGTACCATTTTTCTTATATTATGCAGTTTCCAGTGATTTCATAATACTTCAGTCAAATTTTATAAAGTGTACGTAGTTTGTTTGCTGAATGACCATTCATGTAGAGACGGAGTACGGACGTGGTTATTCCTGCTCTGCTCGGTTCTCCTGTAGGTATCTCTCCAAGTAGTGCGAGGAGTGTCTGTCTGATGGTATTAGCGTATATAATACCACCCATTACAATCGAAAGATCGAGAAATTTTTCAAATTTATCTTTTGTGAGAGGACGCCATTTCTTCATATGAGAATTTTCAACCTGATGATTTTGAGTTTCATAACGATTCGTCTCCTCTATAATCCTTTCAAGCAGACGAGAATCAAAAAAATAATTGAAATAATCGATTGGACCATTTCCCGATATAAAGATTTTCGGATTTATTTCGGAGCTACCTTCGAAATCTTTGATTGATGGGTAAAAATACGGGTACATGTACTTTTGGTTCGGATTCGCCACTAGTCCAAGCTTCATTTTCAGCCATTGCATTGTTGGATATACTACTGTATCAATACAGCCGTAATGAACAGGCGAGCGAGGCAGGCTTATAGATTGCGCGGAGCGTTGCGTTTGCGCGAACGAATTCGCAATACGCCACCTATAAGGCTTTTCGCGTATACCGTGTCATCATTCACCATATTGTATTCGCCATTTTGGATTTGAGACTAGACCGATTTGGACATCAGCATCGTAATGAGCGACCCCGAAAACCCCCCGAGTAACAAGTTTCGGGCCATAATCTTCAAATTTTAAAAATGTCTGGAATTCATCATCCGCCATCTTGGATTTGAGAAAATAGACCAATTTGGATATCAGCATCGTAATGAGCGATCCAAAAAACCCCTGTGCAACAAGTTTCGGGCCATAATCTTCAAATTCTAAATATTTCTGGAATTCATCATCCGCCATATTGCATTCGCCATCTTGAATTTGAGAATAGAGCGATTTTGATATCAGCATCGTAATGAGCGACCCAAAAAAACCCCGAGTAACAAGTTTTGAGCGATAATCTTTCCTGCCACATTTTTTCCACTGGATCCAAAGTCGATTTTGCCCTGCGTCCGGGGTGGTCGATATATCGACCAGCAGTTAGCTCGGGGCCTCCAAATAGGAAATTATTGACTTTATTTATAAATTTTACGTTTAAAAAGTCGATTTTAACTGAAATTTCCCCGGGCTCTAAAGGTTAATATATACGAGTACATACATCCTACCCTTGGGTCATATATGACCCGAAGGACTTAAGTGTAAGTATAAATGAGGGCCGTACGAGGGTTAAACAATGGTGGACGGACAAAATCAATCCACAATCTACCCGTGCGAAGCCGGAACGAGCTGCTAGTTCTATATAGAAATACGAAATCAGCATGCTACCTTTTCGCAGTACAACTTATTTTATTGCATTTATATTATGTTTATTTGTATTTCTTCTTCTTATGTATTATTATTTCTTCTTTATATTTATATTTCTTATTTTTTCTTACTTTGAGTTTACTTAAATTTGTTTATTTATCTGGTATGATAATAAATAATTGTTATGACTTAAGACTAAAAGACGTACATATATCGGTTCTTCAAATCAGAAATAGGTATTAGAGAATTATTAAACGCGCTTTCTGCGCCAAGACGAACAACTTTCGTTTAAAAAGATTTTCAGAAATGGCGCTCGTTTGAGAGATATAATTTGTTATCGACGGTAATTGGAATACACAATACGATATATATAAGAAAGAGCTTAATTGATATAAGTCCTCTTCAGTTGACACATTTGTATGCTAACATTTTTATTTATTACAGAAACTCTTTACAATTGTTTTTCGAGAGATAAGGGGAGGTTCTCTCAGATTCGGACGAAACTAAAGCAAAGTTTGAGAATTTTTTGTTGGATAATGAAAAGGCATATGAACTTCCGGTTTTGATGGTTTTATTTGTTCATTATTCTAAAATGCTCGAAAATTTGTATTACGAGGAAATTCAATATGGCGGCTCCAAAATGGCGGCTCTCGTATGCCTCTGCACGCGAGACATCGTCCAGAAACTTCAGGTCTGCAGCCTCTTGTAGTGAACTGAAATCAATCTTAACTTAGTCATCAAAATTTATGAAATTCTCTATATGGCTTATACCTAATTAAAATGAATGTAGACAAAAAATAAACCAAATTATGGACATTTAAAAAAAAGTGAAATTTTCACACCCTTTTTTTTACGTGGACCTCGCTTAAAAATGATGAATCAACAATTTTTCATGCTCATTCTAGGTATAAGCCATACAAAAAAGTATATCCTTTTGAGCAGACTTTGAATGAACTGAATCGGATCAATAGATCAAGCAAGACCTGTGCTTGAAGTTATGATGAAAAGGCAATTCAATATGGCGGCGCCATTTTGGAGCGGCCATATTGAATTTTCTCGTAATAAAAATTTCCGAGCATTTTAGAATAATGAACAAATGAAACCATCAAAACCGGAAGTTCGTATGCCTTTTCATTATCCCACACAAAATTCTCAAACTTTGATTTAGTTTCGACCGAATCTAAGAGAACCTCCCCTTAAGAGGAAAGCCTCATGTTAAAGGCCTCTAGTTTCATTAATTTTCGGGAGTTTATCCTGCAGGATATATATATTAAGGAACTATATATACCTAGAGCAAGGAAAAGTAGGGCGAATTATGAGTATTTCTTTTAGTAGACGCATATTTTTTAGGGAAAAGTCATTATATACATGTTAAACTATATACTTTTACCTAAAAATTCTTTAATTTTCATTTAAAAGTAAGTCAAATAATTGAGGATACGATGATCATGCACGTAAGGGGTTCTTGTTCAAAACGGTGTTCCATATATCTCATTAATTAATGGACCGATTTTGCTGAACTTTTGCAGACATTTTCAATAGAATTATCTAGTTCTTGTCATAGGATTTGTACAACTAATAATACGTCATAGTTCATTTTTTATACACTACAAACGAACGATTTATGTAGTCAAAATCACACGTCTATATTAAAAGTATCGTAATTTTGCAAGGAATCAATATTATTAAAATCGGCTAGGTCAAGGACTAGTTTTTTTTATCTAGTTGAGAAATTTTTTGTTTATTTCAGATGAATGCCAATGAAGATATTCGGGGTACCGCGAAAACTATTTTCAATAAGACGCCTTACATATCGCACACATAGATTAAAACTGTATCCTCAAAAAAATCTTGTTTTTCAGAAATGGCAAAAAACTGATTCTCATGTCGATATTTGATAAGGGGTTTACTCTTTCTGAAAAACAATTTTTTTTGAGTTGATACTGTTTTGATCTAGATGTGCGATATGGGCCCATAATTATGAAAATGGTCTGTCAAAATTTAATAAAAAAGTTTATCTGTTATTAATTTAGTTTAAAATAATGTGGTGTGAAATAACTGATAAACTCATTTTTTTTTAATTTTGACAGACCTAATTTTGACAGACCACTCATAATTATGGGCACATATATCCTAATCCTGTCATGTCATGATGTATGACTGACACATCCTCAATTTGACTTATTTTTAAATGAAACCTACATAATTGTTAAATAAAAGTATATAGCTCTCTCTCTCTCTCTCTCTCTCTCTCTCTCTCTCTCTCTCTCTCTCTCTCTCTCTCTCTCTCTCTCTCTCTCTCTCTCTCTCTCTCTCTCTCCCTCTCCCTCTCCCTCTCCCTCTCCCTCTCCCTCTCCCTCTCCCTCTCCCTCTCCCTCTCCCTCTCCCTCTCCCTCTCCCTCTCCCTCTCCCTCTCCCTCTCCCTCTCCCTCTCCCTCTCCCTCTCCCTCTCCCTCTCCCTCTCCCTCTCCCTCTCCCTCTCCCTCTCCCTCTCCCTCTCCCTCTCCCTCTCCCTCTCCCTCTCCCTCTCCCTCTCCCTCTCCCTCTCCCTCTCCCTCTCCCTCTCCCTCTCCCTCTCCCTCTCCCTCTCCCTCTCCCTCTCCCTCTCCCTCTCCCTCTCCCTCTCCCTCTCCCTCTCCCTCTCCTCTCCCTCTCCCTCTCCCTCTCCCTCTCCCTCTCCCTCTCCCTCTCCCTCTCCCTCTCCCTCTCCTCTCCCTCTCCTCCCTCTCCCTCTCCCTCTCCCTCTCCCTCTCCCTCTCCCTCTCCCTCTCCCTCTCCCTCTCCCTCTCCCTCTCCCTCTCCCTCTCCCTCTCCCTCTCCCTCTCCCTCTCCCTCTCCTCTCTCTCTCTCTCTCTCTCTCTCTCTCTCTCTCTCTCTCTCTCTCTCTCTCTCTCTCTCTCTCTCTCTCTCTCTCTCTCTCTCTCTCTCTCTCTCTCTCTCTCTCTCTCTCTCTCTCTCTCTCTCTCTCTCTCTCTCTCTCTCTCTCTCTCTCTCTCTCTCTCTCTCTCTCTCTCTCTCTCTCTCTCTCTCTCTCTCTCTCTCTCTCTCTCTCTCTCTCTCTCTCTCTCTCTCTCTTAAGAGATGTATGTGATGATTTTTTCCTAAAACAATATATCCACCAAAAACAAATGGTCATAATTTACCATGCTTTTCCTTCTTCTAATAAATCTATCTTTTGGAAACTTCGAGTATACTTTATTACATACCTATTTTTTTTTAAGTGCTAAGAACATTCGTTCCATTATACGAAACCTTATAATATCAGCGTTATACAGACTTATGTCTTATACAACAAGAAAAGATGCCTCATGCTGTGAAACTTAGGATCTGATGCTGTCCTCTAAAACCGAAAATTCGAAATGGAAATTTGAGCTTAGAAGTATAAGCTGAAATTAGTACTCACCATAAAGAAACTTTTAAGTTACAAAATGAAAAAATGAAAAAATCGTGAGCTTCTAAAGAACATTCGTTTCCTTCTCAAATTAATAATACTAAAATACAATCGTTTATTGCTAAGATATTTGCAGAAGGAAAGGTTCATGCTGTGAAGAAGATATTTAAATATCTAACACTCTATACTCTCCGGCACTCTCCTGAAGCCAACTCTGACTATGAATTACTAGAGAACCGTTCCAATCACTACCGAAATCAAATGTCAGGGAAGTTCAAAAATCGGCATTTCTCATCTGACATACGGTATATGCAGGGAGAGGTTCATTGATTGAACATTTTTCGAACTACATCCTACGCCACTCGAAAAATGTCACATTTCGAGAAACATGTTTATATGACTCTAATATCACAAGGTTTCGTATAACGGGACAAATGCTTTTTAGTACTTGAAATATGTGTACCTAATAAAATATACTCGTACTTTCGAAAAAATTAATTCATCATATCTCTCAGGATAGACTCTCAAAAATGATATGAAACTAGAAGCCTCTTACATGAGGCTCCCCCTATAGTAGGGTTTCCATCATTCACCTCTTGAAGTCGCAATTCACTACGATGCCATGAGTCAAAATGATTGCATTTCCGGAGATGAACTTTGCTAATACTGGGTTGCAGGTGAAGCCCAATCTCTGACCTCAAACGTGACTATGGCAATCTAGGTCAACCTGTATATCTCTTTCCGCTGTGCTCACATTTCTCGAAGGAATTGCTGCGAGGTGAATATTCCCAATATCTTCAAGCAGGTGAAGGCCAAACCCTGACCCTGGCCGTGACTGTGGAACGAAGTGGGTCAAACCCGCACGGCGGAACCAACTCACGCTACGCCTGACCGTGTTCAACAGTAATCATTCGCAATCGATAAGTTTTTCGACACGATTCAAACGGTGATCCATCGTATCCTATCACTCCTCTTATTTTTGTTATTCGGCATTTTGTAGAGAAATGTTTCAAACAATAGTTGTTTGGTTTCGAAGAGAGCATGTGGCACATGTAACCGATTTTTCATAGTAGAGGAGAAGGTGCAAATATGGAATATCATTTTGTTTGGGATATAATTTTTTTTTGTTAATGAACAGAATTAAGCCAAATTTGGGGAAAAGGTACTTTGAACAACTAGACACTAAAATGTAAAAGCTAATGTGTAATTATCTAAAACATTTTTACAGAAAAAAAGTTTGAATGAAAAACTGCAAAATGCCCACCTAAGAAAAGGTGGTGCATATATAGAATACCTCAAATATATATATCTAGGAAATAATGAAGTAACTTATGGTTTACTTGCACCAGTCACAAATATATTCGTCTTTTTCACATTAAACATTGGACCCATAATTCTTCTCTCTTATCAACAGAAAATGCCCTCTTGCAAAGCATGCATTAAGCATCGTCCTCATTCGATTCCAATTATCCCGGAATATTTTCCAAATCGTTGTCAGAATCGTCAAGTTTTACATATTTGCTTGAATCCTCAGATTCATCAGAAGAGACTGCATTCTTTGGACATTTGATTTTGCACTTTGACTAGTATTCCATATTATCGACAACCCATGTCATCAATATTTGAAGTTAAATCTAGCCTATCATAACAAAAAACTAAACAAATACAACGTCATCTTAAACTTTAGTTTATATACAGCGGTACCGTAACAAATATTTAAATAAAAACATGCAAATGAAAAAATTATGCTTGCACATTCACTTACGTGTTAAAATTATCAGCATGCGAAATTCATATGTACAAACATGGTAAACCGAAACCATACTAAAACGGCGCGCGGCAGATCGCCTCCAATAAAGGTCGCAAACATTCACAAATTTAGCCATTTTTCGACAGAAGGCGGTAATTAGTTTAGTCAAAACCGAGGTATTCCATATTAAAAGCATATTCCATTTTTGCACCTTCTCCTCTATATGTAATTTATAAGTAGAAGGATTGAACATTATCTTCATTTCTTAAAATGGAACTCGATATTTTCACTCTTACAATAGTTACAGAGCTCATCGAGACTGACGAGAAAGGCCAAAGTGAAATGCCGATCCATTGAATCGTTTACGAGTTATTGCCACTGAAAGTAGAGAAGCAAGTTAATAATCCAGCCTTCACTAAAACCATCCTATTGTCAGAATCGTTTTAATCGTGTCAAATATTCACGGCCTGCAAATGGAATTATCATTGACGAGAAGACTTTAGTTAAGGCGGTTCCGTTTCATTCACGATGGTCCTATTTTATCAAAGACCATCTCTATAAGCACAGTGCATCTTCAATGAAGAGTTGTTCGTCTATTAATATATATATATATATATATATATATATATATATATATATATATATATATATATATATAGCGATGCTGCTTGATATACTGCGACAACTGCGCGACAGCGGCGTCGGAATGATTTTTGTAACGCATTTTCTCGATCAGGTTTACCAAATCAGCAATCGTATCACCGTATATATATATATAGCAGTACTGTAATTTCTTTACATTGGCAGGGATTTATAGAACATCCGACAGGCCTTTTGTGACGCGCGAGCTAATGTCAATGCCATCCAGTACCCAGAAGAAAAGAGTCCACGCCAATAGAAGCGATGAAATTATAACAGAACCCCTCGTAGCTCGAGTATATGGGACCGAACAACTTCTCGTAGCTGGATTCGTGAGAAAGTCCCTACTCCCACGAATATCAAGCCACGTGTTGAGATTACGCTCATGCGCAAGACACCCATTCGCCACTTTGTAGACGGCCGTGGACGTGAAAGGACGACCATCCACGTTCTGTAGTTGTGGCTACAATACAAGCGGCATCTTGGTTTTAGAACTATTATATGTTACTGTTGTGGGCTGTTCGACAGAAATCGTTCATTAGTGACAACGAGTATTAATTATCGACAGAAGGCGGTAGATGGGAATAAGCGAAAAAATGCGTACGAAATATAAATTAAAAAAGTGAGAAAAAAACAGTGAACTTCAGTGGATAAAGTGGTTAAAAGAGTGATAGAAAGAAAAAGAGTAAAAGGCCCGTAGAAAGAGAGATAAAAATAAAAATCTGTAAGAAAAGGAGTCGAAAGATCAGTGCCCGGATTGAGATTAGATTTGAATTGGCGACGTTCAATGAACTTGTTGGAGGGCTAACTCCTCAAACCCTCCATTGGTACTGATATGACAAACTAAATGCACCCTTGTTTAATAAAATTTTCTTATATTTCAGAAGTTTATGTCAAGTCTCCCTTCAACATGCCACGTGAGTTTTGTGTGCATTCATGATTTCAATTTCATACAATGGAAGAAAGGGATCGCAAGTTGAGAAAGGAATGATACTTTTGCATGTGGCGCTATGGGAGAACTTGATTGTATGGTGAAAAAATAGATATTCCACGTACCCCTTTCCAAGGACAGCAATGGGTTTCTAAATCGCTTCGAAAGATGATGTGGAACTGGATATCCGTTGATGAAATACGAGATGTTAAACAAGAAACTCTGTCAATGTTTACAAGAGAATGAAAGCGATAAAGAACGGGTTATGGTAATGTATTGTATCAATGTCATCGGCACATACGAGATAACACTTCTCGTAATCGGTATGGAAATCAATAAATTTAATTGCTATATCGAATCTGTCATCGCTTCAATGTACTACCAACAAAGAATAATCGTGAAAAGGCGAAAGTGATTTCCTTACGTATTACTTATATTCGTAATTCTATCGTCACTTTCTACTTATTATTTTATATAGGCGATGGAAAATAGGCATAACTGTAATTTTAATATTAGAACTACAACTTTGCTTCCGCCGTATTCCTATAGATGGCTTATGAGAAAAACGGCGGAAGCAAAGATGTACACCTAATACTTCAAATTAAAAATTAAAGCTAAAGTAAATTTTCATTTGTGTTCCAATTTACAGATTATGTTAAATATTCTTATAATATGTATATGTTTGAGTCAATAAATTATATATGCATATCTAAAAGATATATGTATTATTATTACATGACTTCTAATATAATTATAATTATAATAATCTATAATCTATTATATAACTACTATACTATACTACTACTACTACTACTACTTATACTTCTATTTATAATTTATTTATGAACAAAACATAGCAGATATTTTTCCCGGTAAATGAAGATTTATATATTCTATTGAATTCAATTAACATTTTAATATAAGTGATTTAATGTATCATTTATTGTGTGAATGCTTCAAGAAAACGTTCATGAAATATTTCATTCGTAGCCACTCATTCATCTACCAAAAATTGGGAGTACTTTATCTATCATTTAAAAATGTATTTTAATCGTATGCGCGCTATGAATTAATGATACAATACAAATATTCCTAAAAACAGATTAGAAATAGGACAAAAATTGAGACTTTTCACTGCACCAAATGTAAGAAATATAAAAAATATACACAATAACGCAAACGTGACGTGAAAATAATAATACCTATAGGTATTTACATTACTTTATTTTAATTAATTTCTCAAAGGTTTTATACTGATTTGAGCCATAAGATCAGGAATTTTGTCATCGGTTTGTCCTTTATTAACCTTCTCAATATATAGCTAAACCTGGTAAGCAAGTAACTTGTACATTATTTATGTATTAAGTACCGCATTATAGGAGCGATACGTGCCAGAACAACTACACCAAAAAGCCAAAAAAGATCCCAGAAGTATCAGCATGGCAAATAGACGACGCCTTCGGAATGTGGCTATAGTATCACACTCACTCACTGAAGAATAACGGTATTAGCATGCACGGTTCTTAGTGCAAGACAAAATCTATGCTTATGCGTTAGTATAGAGTTAATATAACACGGTTAGAAAGAAAAATGTGTTCACGTCTAAGAGATCAGACTGCGATTTTTTAAATATATTTTCATCGCTGAAAATGAATTCCTATGCAGAACGAACCTATCTTGTAACGGTTTTGAGAAAATTGCAATATTTAATTCTAATTATTATAAGTATAGCTAATGCTATTTTGATTCTCGTTGCACTAAAATAAAGGTTGGACCTTGCACTTTAACTCAACAACATTAGAAATTGTTATTTTCGTTAGCATATTTAAATAAAACAAAATGTTGTTGAAACTACGCTTCAAAATCGGTGTCATGAGAAGGTAATTGACCAATTGTATTCAATTCACACGAAAATCGATTGTTGGGAATTTTTGGAGTTGCTAATTCCAAATCCGAAATTAAAATAGTTAAATCTAATAACGAATCCAAAGCAGCGACTTTGTCTAAAAATAAGACTAATTTGAAGTAGAATATTTTCTCAAGATTTCTTGGAATGGGGCTCCTTCGAATTTTATAATTTTAAATTCAGACGTGTGAAATCAGCAACCCCAAATGGACCTGCAAAAGCAATTTAAGATACAGATTATGTATTCTCATAGTACCTTGAACTATTACAGCACAATATAACAGAATTATAGCAATGCGTTATTATTGTAGTATTATATAAGTACAATATTTCAAAGATTCAGATATTTAAATAATTATTCATTTATATTGAACTTTCAAAGTATTTCCATTCGAAATTGTAATTTTATTTCAAATTCTAGTACTTAGTGACGATATCTTTTGCATTTGGTACAAATAGCTGATTTCAGGATTTTTTTTGTTTCAAAGATGAGTTAATTTTTTCATAAAGAGTAATCTGTAAGTGATGAACACAGTAGCATTGGTGGAGGTCCTTTTACACCGAAGGTGTCTTGTTGGAGTGATACAGTATTTTGAAAATTGAAGTATTAGCGTATTCCTATAACATATTGCAAGAATATTGTTCAAATCTTGCGATATATACCTACCTTCTTCTTATACAGGGTATTTCCAAATTCAGTACAAATATTTGAAGGGTGTATTGGAAGGGAGATCAAAATAAGACTTTTTTTTTTCCTATAAACATGTGTCCTAAAATACACCCCCTCCGAGCTACAGTCATCTTAATGACCATGATCGAAATTTTATGTTTCCGTTTAGAAATTTTAAAAATGAGTACGACCATCTGATCAGACAGACAAAAATCTAAAATTTTGGGCTCATCCATTTTTTTGATAGAACTTACCGTTTTCGAGATAATCGCCGATGAACGAACGGGGGATCGTTTACGTAGTAAAGTTTACACGAAAAAACCGATTATTTTAAACTGTGGTTGCAATAATTATGCATAAAATATTCTAAAAATTTGAAAGACGAGTGCTCTAATCGTTTTGTTTACCTAAAAATGCCACAAATCAATTTTTAAAATGAAGATTAAGATGGGTGTAGCTCGGAGGGGGTGTATTTTAGGACACATGTTTATAGGAAAAGAAAGTCTTATTTTGATCTCAAAAATACGCCCTTCAAATATTTGTATTACATTTTGAAACACCCTGTATATCCATTCACATAAGAAGAGAAAGGCAAATCAGAAATTCTAATTACTTCTGGCTTCAGTTTCACTTATCAGTACCTACTATCATTGGACGTGCTCAGCGGCACCATATTTTTCAAACTCGCACCTGTATTCTCAATGTCTGAAGTTATCGCTTAACTTTCACTAGTAACTAAAGGTATGGTACCAAAATAGACTATATATATACAGTACCATAAACACGGAAAGGTGTTCCACTTGTTTCAGCGACCTGGTTTCGTGCCCCACTTTTGGTGCAACTGTATGAAAACCTTTCCGACACGGTTTATAAACTCGTAACGTACAGCAAGGCGCAGAAGTTTTCGATCGATGAAATTAAAATTTCTACCTCTCGATGAGAGATAACATTTCAGTCGGAGCCGAAGAGAATAAGCGGACGTAATAATCGGAACATCGGCATGCGAATATCGCGTATAGGTACTCGAAGAGAGCAATGCGATATGCACACGCACAAATTCTCGATTATGATTTCGAAAAGCCTATTACAAATTTTACGAGCGTTCTAAGTAGTCGAAACTTTGCCATGCTCTGTCACTTTTGCTAAGAACTCTATAAAAAAAATACGTAAAGTTTTCATAAACTGGACAAATGCGGCGCAGAGTCTCGCACATATCCTTATAGATTTCCATATATTTTATATGAGAATATATGAGGTTCTATGCGATATGTGTCCTTTTTATGAGAATATTACGAGTTCTTTTTAAGGGGGATACGAAAGTAAGAGCTTTTTGGTAGCGCCCCGCATCAGATTGTCGATATATCCTGATTAGCACTTCTAATTCTAATGCCTGACACGTCCTCGCAGCTTATATTATGCAGGTTACTGCTCCCCGCTACGGTATATTTTCTTCTCCCCTCCCCTCGAACGAACAGTTAGTCTCGTCTTTTTCCATAGAGCCTCATGGTGCTTCCACTGCGGGCTTTACTTCCTCTAAGCTCCCATATTATCTAAAGAGGATTGTCTTCATTCCACCCATCACCTCTGCTGCGCCTCAGGCCCAGTTGCTGATCTTGTAGAATTCCTGAAGAAATCGATCCCCAATCTCTTTAACTCCCACGTAATATTACATGTCGATGATCCGACGATGACGGCTCGTCTAACATCCGCTAGTCTGTCATTCTTCCGGTGATACCCGGTATGTTCAAAGTCAGGTCAACCACCTCCTCCTCGTCAGTAATATAGAAAGTTGACTTCTTATATTTATTCAATGTCTCCAAGTTCGTATCCGTAAGGCGTTCCACGAGGGTTTGCCCTCTTTCATTGATGTCAGAACACCTCCACACTGTGGTGCCCAGTTACGGTGGGTCGGAAGTAAGGCCCAAGTGGACTAACGTGGCACGCAGCACAACCACCATAATCGACGTGTAGCAAAGCAGCGATGCGCGACGTTTGATAGCATTTTCAGTATAAAAAAAAGAAATAGAGTTACCGAATTTGGAACGGCGCCTAGGTTGGACCACCCCTATATCTAGAAGAGTAGGTATATTTTTCGTTGTTTGGTTAGTTGTATTGCATGCTTATCCCGATGGAAAAATTTATCTAACAAATTTCTGAAAAACTGATACTTTTACCGTTTTCTGACTTTCTGTAGTAATTGGAAGCTTTTCAGACATGTTTAGGGAAGTAACAGAGTTGGTCCGAGAAATGTCCATAAATATCCATTTTTCTTTCAGGCATAGAAACTTCCAAAATCCAATAAACTCGGACAAACATCTGAAAAAATTCTAATAAATTCTGAAATTTTCTGACCAATTCTGAAATTTGGTTATTTTTTGAAAATGTATGATTTCTTTAAAAACAGAACATTTTCAGCATTTTTCATAAATGTTGCAGTTTTACCGACTTTCCCAGATATCTATCAGTTTTTATTCTTATTTGCAAAAAGTTTTTGCACGTGAAAGAAAAATGGATATTTTTTTGATATTTCTCTGACTTTCTCTGACAAACTCTGATACTTCCTTTAAAATTTTTGGAAATTTTTCAATTACTACAAAAGTCAGAAAAAGTTCGAATTTTCTAGAAATTTTCAGAAGAGAAATTTTTCCATCAGGGTAAACTTGGAGATGGCTGGCACCCCTTCTTCATCAGTGCTGACGGCCATTATTTGTAGCTGGTAAGCAATAACAGTTTACTCTACTGGACAGTTGAAAAACTCATCGATAGATCGAAGCTCAGCCAATCGTTCTGGAGAAAGTAATCGTATGTCTTATTGTATACTTAGAAAGTACATCAACATATAGCTGTGATCTTACTCTCATCGAAGTTTGCCAACACGCGTTCAGTAATTTGGTAAAGTTTCTTAGATCGAACCACATTAAATTCTTTATTTATTGCTTTACTACTTCACTGAATAAACTATTATCAATAGTCGAAATGATGTTTTCTTTACTATTCACATTTTTTGGGAGAATATTTTCAAGTTGTGATATTCTTGTTTTTATTTTAATTTAGGAAAAGGGATATTTACCCCTTTCCCCAGTACCTTTTTTCTCTCAATTTAGACAGCGGTCCGTTCTAGGAAACCAGTTTTCTTGATTGAACCGAACGCATACTTTTGGTTTTTATGGTTTCTTGACTTTGTAAGATATTTTCGAAAAATTCAATTGCATCAACTTGAAGCATATGTAATAGCAATGTTTTTCTTTCTCTAAGATATTCCATGTTCCATATTTATTGGAAAATACATGAAGTGGTTCAAATTAGTCGACTCTCCCCTAACTGCGCGGAGAATTTCATACGTTATATATGAAAGTTCCTCGATATCTACCTTTCCAATATCTTTTCTAAAATCAATAAAAACTAGAAAGTGCCTTGACACTGCCCCGATTCAATTTCTGCTCGGGCGTCTTCGGGTGTAGGAGAATATCCGAGTATACCCGAGAAATGGAGGAAAAGTTGTCCCGCTGTCGTCAACCGACGCGCATTCGAGCGAGGAGCAGTGTAGCGCTGCGACTGGAATTGCCTCTTTAAAAATCGCCAACGGTCGCTGAGCTGCTCCGCGCTCGAGTGCGCGTTAGCCCATTTGAGAGAATACGTGGATTTAACTTTTTTGGCTGCGTTATGGCTCGCGCTGGTTTGCTTCGAATTCTGAAATCTTCAAAATAGGCAGAAAATCACAAATATCCCTATAGTACAGATTATTTCGAAAATACAACTGTATTTTCAAAAATTGCTTTTGACGATTTTCGTCCATAATTAAAAAATGTATTGCTAGACAACTTTTTCAATTAGTTTTTCTTTTCAGTATATAGAATAATTATAGGAACGAAGAATCGACCAGACATACTATCAATTGAGTCAAAGAATACTAATTTGAGAAAATTGCAAGGATCCACTTGACTCAGGCTTCAATTTTGAAGCTGGCTGTATTTTTTTTACGATCATTACTATAATAGACCGTCGTCAGATCTTGAAATAAATAGCTTCTTCAAAAATATTAAGTTTTCGCGGCCATTGCCATTATATAATAGTTATGAGTATTACTACTCTCTTGGCTTCCGGGTGGTAACCGCGTCCAAAAATATTATTTTTCCGACGTTTCGCAAACATTGCAATTTGCTTAATCAGGGCTGATGACCTTTTGATACTGATACTGATCAGAAGGTCATCAGCCCAAGAGTAGTGATACTCATAACTATAACGGCAGTGACCGCGAAAGCCTAAAATTTTTAACAAAGAAGTTATGATACTTCTAATAAAGCAGCTCTTTTTTCACGCATCTACACACATATCGATACCTTACTTTGAAAACCTCGTAAGTGCAATTTTTGACAAAAATGCCATTTATAGCTTACTGCGTTAAGGTTTAAAATCTGAACACAGTAAGCTATAAATAGCATTTTTTTCAAAAATTGCACTTACGAGGTTTTCAAAGTAAGGTATCGATATTCGCGATCATTTTTGAATACGTCGTCATTTCATTTATTACGTAGACACGATGATCAGATATTCTACAATGTTCGAAGAATATTCCATAACACAGTCACACAAGAAAAAAAGCGAGGTATACTTTTCATGCGATATATGTTATTCGTAGTAATTTTGCCTCTTGATCGCGAATATGGTGTCAAAATTTGGCCATCATATCACAATTTTTTCTAACCTCAAAAAACCAGCCAGAGATCATGATTTTCAAAAAGTTAATGGACTTAAACCAAATTCGGTGTAGGGGTTTTTTGGTCGCTGATAACGAATCTGAAGTCGGATTTCAAAAATTCAAGATGGCGCATCCAATATAGCGGACGAGATTTTCGAAAATCGATGGATTCGTACCAAATTTGATATAGAGGGTTTTTGGCTCGCTGATCACGAATCTGAAGTCAGATTTCAAAAATTCAAGATGGCGGTTCCAATATGGCAGATGAGATTTTCGAAAATCAACGGATTCATGCCCAAATTTGGTATAGGGGTTTTTTCGGTCGCTGATTACGAATATGAGGTTATATTTGCAAAAATTCAAAATCTTCGAAAATCTCATCGGCCATATTGGATCCGCCATCTTGAATTTTTGAAATCGGACTTGAGATTCGTGATTAGCGATCCAAAAAGCCCCTTATACCGAATTTGGTTTAAGTCTATTAACTTTTTGAAAATCACATCTCTGTCTGGTTTTTTGAGGTTAGAAAAAAATTGTGATGTGATGACTAAATTTTGACACCATATTCGTGACCAGGAGGCAAAATTACTACGGATAACATATATCGCATGAAAAGTATACCCCACTTTTTTTTGTGTGACTGTAATTTGTCGGACTAAATTGGTAGGATATTGTTCATGCGACTATTGTTTAAAAACCGGTTAGGTTTATTTGACCCATGTATGACCATCGTGGAACTGAAGGGACTTGTGGCCACGGAGGATTATAATAAGATAGTCTTTTTGTACCTAAAAATATATTTTTGTAACTTCTTTTTTCTCAGCAAATTATAAGCATTTCAGGACTGTCATCCGCTTCGTATTTTATCGCACCATAAAGGTAATTCTAGCACTGTTTTAATTTGTCTTATATATATTACTTGTAAAAGTAAGTTACATCAGTATATCGGTCCGATATTGATTTAATAATTTGCGGAAAAATACCATCGACAGAAACCATAAAAAATCCATCAAATTAATTGATATTAAATTCGCACCATCAAACTAATCATCAATTATTAGTACTAATTTTCAACTATTTCGTGGTACCATTCACGAACTATCAAATATTAAATAGTAACCGTTAATTGTTCGTCGTTACAATCAAGTATTTGATCGTACGATCAACGAACTATCAAATATTAGACAGTAACTGTCAACTATTAATGATAATTCTCAGTAACTTTCAATTAATTAATGGTAGTATTCGACATTTTATGGTTAATTTTCAAATGCCATGGTTTACTAACAAACTTTGATAGTATATCATCAAAATTGATGGTCTTTTTCTGTAAGGGACACACCACGAACTTCCCTTATAAGCGATAATTACTTCAATACATTCGAGATTATTTATTTCTTCAAACAATATTGCACTCTCCCGGAATTTCAATTATCTCTTCAAGATTAAAATGAACTCGAACGTATAGAGAAAAAGAAGAGTCAAAGACGTACCTCTCAGGCGAAAGAGCAAAGAAATAATATTTATTAACGGAGACCAGCTCAGGACTGAGGAAGACTGAGAGAAGAGGCAAGAGCCAAGGAATGAGAAGGGGTTGAGGGGGAGGGGGTAGCAAGGCATTTTATCAGTAGCGTGAGGATCGGGAAAGTTGACGCCGGTGAAAGCAACCAACTCCCAAGACCCCGATTGACTCGCAGGACGTCAACTGAAGTCAGTCCACGTGCAGAACGCGCTTTGCCACGAGCGAGTTCTAAGACACTAGAATTGGCTTATATTCTTCAAACTTTGCATTTACGTCCGGAACAATTGAAAACAGTAGAATCCGAACGACGGACATCGTGTAACGAAACCTGGTCTCCCGAGGCGTTCCTTCCGATTCTGACGAAAATCGGCATTAAAGAGTTACACCAAAGAAACAGTAGCGTACGCGGAATAGTGTTCGAGTTAAGATAATGCTAGTGTTAATAGTTAAAGATGCCGAGACAAATGCTTCAACTGAAATGCATCAAGCATGAAATCCACTATAAGCTCGTCATCGTCATCGTCGATAGAAAGATCTAGTTAACGACAGTGTTATTGTGCGGTTCTCCAAGGCAGCATCAGAAGAGCCGAGTGAAAGTGGTTATTAAGTCGAGTACTCTCCGGTGGACCTATCCGAAGGCTCTACAGAATAATTACAAAAAGTTTCCGGATAACGAGTGGCCGGGGAAAAAGTGGATGTAAAATTCACTCGCATCGATGATTTCCACGGGAAGTACCATGCGGAGATAATAAGAAATAAATCGAGTGGAGTGACAACAATTCCAGGTGGTAAATCGTTTTTTCGAATATGTGGATAACGGTGAACGTTGTGAATATTTTCCGCTCGCTGCTGCTACTGATCGCAGTAGTGTATGCGCAGGACTACAGCTTGTACGACATAGACAGATACACGGTTTCCGGGCCGACGTTGTCATCCACGCCGACGCGGAACTTCAGGGATAATACTTTCGAACGGCGGAGGGAAACGTCCCCTGAGGATGATATCGTTTCTAGTTCCAATGGGAGGGACAGGGATTACGTTCGGGAGAACAGGGCCATCGAAAGCACCCTGAAGAATATCATCCGACGCGGTCGTCCGATCTCGGAAAACTCGGAAGAAGACGACAAGGGGAATACTAATCTAGGGAAATCCGGGAGTTTTTGGAATTCTGCAAACATTTTCTCGGGTGTACCCCTTACGTCCGGTATGGAGGACGTCGTCGAGATACACTCGCCGGACAGAGAGGAGATGAAGAATTCGCAGCTGCAGGAATTCGTGGCGGACAAAGACGTGGAGAATTCGGAAGACATTCTGACCGAGTCTGATTTAGAAAACGAAGAGGAACCGCTCGTGGCGAGCATTTTGGAGGAAATAGAACGACGAAGGAAAGCGGGAAGATTCAAGGACGAGGCGATCGACGCAACTCGTGAGCGACAGGGACGAAGGAGAAAGTTGACGAGTCACGAACAAGGAATCCTTTTGGTGGAGACTATCAGGAGGAAGAGAAACCAGACGAATGCCAGCGACGACCCTCGAGGACAAGGTTCTTCCCTGCAAAGTGAAATTATGGATATGCTAAGCAGAAGTACGTCAATTAGAAAGTTCAATTCAGTAGAATTCTGTTATCCATTTTGACAATAATTATTGATGATTCAATATTTCCTTTGTCAATTGAAATACTATGGGAGTTGCCGTAACAAATATCTTTTAAATATGTTATAAATGTTGACTGTAAAACTAAAAATTCAGAACTTTTAACTTCAATGTTGACTAAAATTCAAAGCAAAAGGATATTTTAGATACAAATGTGGTTGATCATTGCTTTGGTTACTTCACTTGAATTTTTAAACGAGACTTTTAACGGCGAATCTCTTTGATTGCTCATGTTTCTTTCTTATAATAAGAATTGAAGATTCTATCAAAAATTGGATTGACATCTTCAATATTTTTACTTTCGAAGCTGCATTTCTACCAATGAATAAGCAGCACTTAAGTACTGCTTATTAACAAGATCGGGAATGCTGTGAAGGGTAACGCTTACAATTTAGGTTTCAATTGAAGACACTGGTGCAAAAAGGAGGCAGCTCCATTTGGGGCAACATTATCTTGAAATCTGTTATAGATATCGAAAAAAAGTTAAAATAAAAAATGTTCACCTATATTTTTACTACAAAAAAGCTGTTATACATTTTTCATATATTTCCACTGAGTTTTAAGATAAGTGCCTTCAAATTTAAACAGAGATTAAGCGGCAAAAATAGAGCTGCCTTCTGTTTGCACCAGTGTCTTCAATTCAACTTCAACTTTTAAATTTAATACATTTAATGCCTCAATAATTTTGCAAAGTAGTTAGTATAAATGAGAAGATATTCTTTCTGACCAATTATTGGTTAATTTTATTATAATTTATACGCGGTAACTGTATAGGAGACCAAAGCAAGTTGATACACGAAGTAGGCCCCTCGTGGCCTTGGAAAGTAACGGAATTGAGGGGCCATCTTCACGCATCAACTTACCTCGGCCTCCCCTACTCTACCATGTTTGTTTTAAACATACTTGAAACGAGATATGTTTAAAATTATGCAAGGTATAGCCCGTATTATTAATTCATTACGGTTTCCTTAATTTCCATTAATGGCGCAGTAAAATTAGCATTAGTTCGGTATATAATTAAAGAATCTAATAAAAATCAATGACTCTAAACTCTCACTGAAAGAAATTTGACAAATCCGTGTACACGAGTTATATCATGCACGCGCACAAATATTTTGATATATACTTTTCTTTCAAAATATAAAAGATATCAATATGATCTTTGACAGAGACTTCAATTATATTATAAGAAAGAAACATGAGCAGTCAAAGATACGCTATTAAAAATTTCGTTTGAAAATTCAAGTGAAGTACCTGAAATAATTACCGATCACATTTATATCTAAAATGTCGTACAAAATAATATATTGTCATGACTATAACATCCTTTTGTTTTCAATTTTAGACAAAAAAAAATGAACATTGGAATACGGTGTAAGTATACGCTTATCTGAATGGTAAAATAAAAGGAACAATGAAAATGAATTATAAATGCAAGTTATAATTCATACGATTTTAGCTGTGGAGTGCTTGCGTTAATAAGACCTTCGTTAGTGCTCGTAACGCATAGTATACTTCAGTAGTTTTGTAGATCTCGTACTAAAACCAAAAAGACAATTATTGATAAATGAGTTGTTATATAAATACTTATGTAAATATTTCATAATATAGAACGAGGTCCTCCACAGCTCATCATAGACAACTTTTATGGGGATCTACGAGTAATATGCTTCTTACACAGCAATTTGAGATACCCACTGATAAAAGATTAAGGAGGACAAATAAGAACATATATTAGATTCTGCGTAATCTATCGGATAATAAATAGGGATTTACTGAATTTTATATATATCCGTCAATACAAGTAAAGTCCCATAAAGATGACAAAGTTATTCTATTGATAATTACTAATAGAATTTTACAAGATTTTGTTGGTTTTATAGATATACATATGTATACCATAAAATACAATCAATCACATCAGATTGCAATCGAGATTCTATGAGATTCCCATAAGTTCTCTATGAGAATCTATCATATTTTTTCAGTAGAATCCACTCGCAGTAGTATCGACTTTAAGCGTGATTAATTCCTTATCCGTGAAATTATGATTCGTACAAGTTTAGACCTTTTTGCAAGACGAAATGTGATGTTCAAAAAAGGATTGCAGGGGAAAGTGGGTTAACACCGAGTACTTAAGATTGGCCTCTACTTTCTTTTACAATTCATGATAATGAAAGGCCGTTTGAAGTACACAATAAAGTGAAATCATTTTCATTTTTAGTATTGAGTCCTAAATATTCTATATGATGGTGTGTGACGCAATTTTTCATAAAAATTCTACGTGAAATATGCAAACAAAATGTTTTCTACAATCGACCGATCTTCAATCGGAACGTGATGTAACGCTGCAATCTCCTTATAGATTGAAGGTAAAGCGCCACTAACGATCAGCTGTTTCTTGATGGAGAGCGTCATGAACAAATGAGGATGACTATGTACTTGTTCGCTCCGTTGTCCGGCTGAGGCGACCAAGGAACGAGGTCATCGGGAACGCTTTCCTTTCGATCTACAACGCGATTACACAGTTATTTCCTGCTCTCATTTAAAATTGGTACGTCTCGCAAGCAAATTTAGTTTGCACTTTTTATATTTAGTATTTCAATGAAGCCACGTTCCAATCGTGCCACGTTCTCCATATATGGCACCTACAACTCGTCATATAGATACACCCCGATTCAAAGATGATTGCAAATGGTTTATTTTATTTTATTCAAGAAGATATTTTTTATTTCTAAGTGTCAATTGGTGCCAGCAATATCCACTCTTCGACTTCTCGCTATGATAACGGACGGGTATCCGCGAATGGAACTTTCACGTTTGCCTACAAGCGGAGTCCTAAATTTCACTTACCAAACACCAGATTGGAACGAAAGTGTACTATCATTAGTGTGCTCACCTGAACATTTATCTTAAGAAACAGAGCAAGGAATAATGGCTGAAGAGTGTGACCAGCTGCCTCCTGCTGTAGATAGTTACTAATGTTTCCTTTTCAGTGTCGGCACTTTCATTCCTTCAATTTTTTGCTGAAACAAATTTTGTCACGAACAAGTTTTACTTCAATTCTTTTATATAATCACATGATATAACTCTTAATGGCAAAAACTGTCAAATACTTCGCATGAGCTTCGATGTACAAAAATGATTTCACTATTATGAAGTGAATAGTGATACCTTTACTTCGATATTATCTATCGGGTCATGATTATCTATCCCCTGTGATGATTTAAAAATGTTTCTGAACAAAATTTGAAAGTATATAACATGTAACTAAAATATACCCATGTCGCGTTCTTTTCACCGCGTGAACAACATCATATCAATGATTTTTCAAACCCTTTAACATTTTCGGAAATATGGCGTGTTAAAGTTTTTTTCTTAATCATTTATCTTCGAAACTGGCATTTAATAGGCTGATTTTTTGTAATATAAAGAATGTACGTAAGATGGTTACTTTAAACAAATCTTTCTTCGCTATAAAAATAACAAAATACCTACAACGATAATGACTGCCAAAACTTAACTCGTGGACTGATCACAATTACATTTGTACCATATACCACATTTGTACCAATAGCTAGCCTCAGGCACAAAAGAGGGCGGAATAAAAGGGCCCCCTTAAGGAAATAATCAACCAAAAGTAGTTCAACAATAGTTTCTATTTTTAATCGATTGAAAAACGAAATAAATATAATTGGATTCACCTAAATTTTGACATAAAATTACAGAAAATTTAATTAAAAAATATTTGTAGGTCCACCTCATTCCAAAATAATTATTTACAAGAATCGTTTTATTTTAATGGTTTTTTTTAGATAGAATAGCTAAAACAGTAATTATTCAGCCAGATATATGATGTAAGTTTTGCAGCAACTGTGTATGTTTTATGAGTTATTTATGTAATTGAATGATGAAATTATGTTTCCAAAATAATAAGTAAACTTTACACATTACTGTGATTTGGTAAATTAAACTTTGCGTAAATTTGTTGTCAACGTCAAATTTAGATTATGCCATGATTTGCTATTTCAAATTACAAGTATAATTTGCCATTTAAACTTGTAAGAAACTTTTCTATCAATATGATGTAAAAATGAAACAAATTTAAAGTAGCTTTAACTTGATGCATACCATGAATCAGGAGTATCTGACTGGGTAAAAATGTTTTTATTGATAATAGAAAACCGACTTTTGGGGAGGCCATTTTACCCTAGAAGGTCCATTTACCTCACCCTCTCCTACTAAAGGTGTGAATATTTCATCCCAATGTTTTTTCTCCTCCAAGAATATATTAAAATTAATTTAATTTCAATGGACGCATCCAGCGTGCCATTACGGCGACATTACTATCTATCTCCTAGATATAAATCTAGACTATATATATAATCTCGACGTAGATTTAAATTAAAGAATGGTCAAATTTACATCTGTCTTGAAAGTAGACTGTATATTTAATACGGTAGTATACTCAGCAGCATTAGCATGGTTTATTGCATATAGCATTGGTAACATCCTATAATCTCACCTGATATGAATCGACGAACTAGAAATAGTTTTTTTAATCCATCCTCTACTATAAACTAATTTAATTTAGGTAATTTAAGAGAACTAACACAATTAACAGGTCTTCCAGTATTTTTCCAAAGTCTTTTCTCTTTTCTTATTGCATTAACGTGTTTCATTTGACTTAGACAAATGTTGGACGACAATTTAACAGGACGATAGATCTCACAATCAATCAATGCCCTTCCTCAACATTCCCAAGATGGTTTCCTTTGCAGTGCAACTAAGAGAACTAAAACTTCTTGGAAACATTTCTTAACATTGGCATGATTACCATTCTTCGAGAACATAATTTTTGCTTCGTAACAGTCTTCTTCGCGATAGTGCTAAAAGCTTGCAGTGCTAAAAGTCTTCAGTTGCCTTCGCAAAACTAAATTCTTACAGCAGAGTAGTGTTTTGTTTCTATGAAGGAAAACATATTGACGATTTTGAAATATACTTGAAATATTGAAATATGAGTCGTCGACAGCATATCTAAATTTAACAAGGCGAGATGAGTTCTAAGGATCCAAAGTTTTTTCAGGTAAGGATCATCGGATGATTTTTTTAGAGTGTGCTCTCTTTTCAGGATCATCTCGAAGAAGACTGTTATTACGAAGCAATAATTTCATTCTCGAAGAATCATAATTATGATAGTGTTAAAAAATAGTTTTGGCGAATTTAAAGGCCTGCTTATCTTCCAACTTTTACTGCTAAGAAAGCTATCTTGGGAACGCTGAGAAAGGACATCAATTGACTGAGATACCTGTCGGCTTGTTAAATCTAGATCAGGCGACATTTTGTCTACGTCAATTGAAATACGTTAATTCAGCGAGAAAAAGATCTTGGAAGAATACTGAAAAATCTATTTAATTCCGTAACAGTTACTTATATTACTTCATAGGAATTGATAAAACAGTGAGAATAAATTTAAAAAAATGTTTTCAATTTATGAATTATATGATATTGAGGCAAGATAACGTTACCAGGGCCTTGCTATGATATTCCTATGCTGCTACGCGTACTACGAGATCAAGTATACAGTCCACTCTAGACCGGAATTACACTATAAAAGATCTTTGACAAAGATCTTTTATAAAGTATATATAACGAAAAAATTGACTGTGTAATATATCACATTTTATAAAACATTTCTGTTATAAAAGTTCTTTTATAACAGTAATAGGAAACTGCTACATTTTATAGAACTTGTAGTAGTTGTGCATCGGCAAGCGCGATGCGCCTCGACCCAACTTTTACATGATTTTCTACACATTCGTCAGTTTAGCGAATGCTTCGTTTGCTCGATCAAAGTTACTTCGTACACTGAGAAAAGAGTTTATTTGCAGTTAATACTTGATTACAGCGGAAAAAATATTTTATTAGGCCAAATAAATATATTATATTAATTATTCGAATGTCTCTTTCATTCAAACAAAAATATAGTAATAGCTAATAAATATTTACTTGGCTCAAAGAAACATTTCTTTCGCCATAATCAAGTATTCCGAGGGAAGAGGTCTAGTTAAATAAGAACCTATAATAGAAAAATTTATTTAACATAAATAGACATTTGTTTATATCGAATAAAAGTCTATTTAAGTTAAATTAATGTTTTGCATGTCTTTTTCATCGAGTACGAACCTATTAGAACATTTATCTAATTCAAATAGAGTTTTATGTTAGGTCGATTTGTGAACATGCTAGTTTCTAGCATGTGCTCGATACTAGCAAGGTTTTGGACACACATGCTACTGGGTTGCAAATTCTCGAAAGCAGCACGAAAGCATGCTACTTACTAGCATGTGTAGCTGGAGCTGACTGGCATTTGATAAAATATTTGAAACAGTGTAATATGTACATTCAGCTTCCTTAAAAGAAATTTTATAAAAGGTATGATAAAAGATCTTTGTCAACAATCTTTTATAGTGTAATGCCGGCCTTAACAAGAACTCTTAATTTGACCATTCTCTAAATTAGACCTGTGTTTGGATCATAGCCATAATCCTAGGTGAATATTACGCCACTGAAATAAAATTAATGTTAACAATTTATTACTTAATTACAAGAGAATTTCAAAACCCCGGATGAAATATTTACTGAAATTTAAATAAAATGGAACGGATGGATAGATGATTCTTAATACATATAATTAGTTGGCTATCGAGGATTCGAGCCAGCTGCAGCGGCATCTGAATGCTCAATGTAGGAGACCGAAGCCTCAATTAAAGAGCCACAGGTGTTATTGAAGTCTGAGTTGATTTTATAAAATGACCTGCAATTTATAAAAATATTGTCAGTCGATAATTCAATTACAATAATTTGTTTTAAAATAATTACATATCACGAGATTAATATTTGCGTGACATATTTGAGTCAGACGGCACGACATGAGATATGTAGGTATTTAATGTGGACAAAACATAACGATACATATATTTAAGGTTTCTCGAACGGTACAGGGGCTTTTTCCCTGCTAAAAGTTAGTCCACTGAAGTACAGTAACACTCTCAAGTATGTTCTTCGTGCGATGTGGCAACAATGTTTGACGTACAGTAGTATGTGTGTATCTGTGAGTTCAAAAATGGAGCCCAAAACATCTGGTCATGCATCTGTACGTCATGCAACGTTGCCACATTGACTTATCAAAGGTTAAATTTATAAGGAACAATTAATAAAACATAACGGGCTTCTTAATGAACGTGAAAATTGGAATAGGTGATTTTAGTTCATTAAACTTGCTGTTCAAAAAATTTCAGAATTTTTTCACTATTTTTCTCATAAATATCGCGGTTTATTGGTTATAACCCATAAGAACACATGTTATTTTGTTATTCAAAAATCTTTGCAACGAGCTTCTTAAAAGACTTGAAAATTTAACTGAATTTCTTTTTTACTTCAATCTACTGAATGTAATCATTTTCAAGTATTTCTCACTATTTTTAGTATAACGCTCGAGAAACCTTAATGTGAACGAAAAAATACTGGATTTCATATACATAACATGTTAGGTGTATTCGATATATGAGCGATATTTTATGTACTGCTTGTATAATACTGTGACATAGGAATTTTTACCGATATTTTTCACATAACATAAATAATAACATTGTATATCTATGGTCTTTACATATGCTCTACAGATTTCGTAGCGCGTACATGCTATGGTTGGCTGACAATGAGTGTAAAATGGTAAAGAAATCACAAGACTGTTACATCATAATATTACAGCGCCGTGACATCTTTTTTACATACAATAATTGCAGCCTTGTTATGGATAATGACACTTCCTATACGTCATAATTGTGTTTTATTAATCTGCATTACGTACAGAACATAGCTTACGTAATAAATATGAAAATGTGCTAAGAATGTTTACTGGGTCACGAGTTCATAACTAATAAGAGGAGTTCCCTGGTGACAGACACTTAAGATTATTATTCGATAATATTTATAATAATAATTCGATTATTATTATATGATTATTATATAATAGAATAATTGGTTTCTTAACGGTTTTTATTTTCTATATAGAAGTATAGGGTAGGTGTACCAGTTATAGCCATGTTTAAGGATTTTTCAAATGTCATGCCTTGTATTTTGTAAAGAATTAACATGTCGTTACATTCTATGGTGCCAAATGATAGATTGTATAGTTTTCTTGCAGTAATTCATGTGTGTGAAAAAAATATAACGATCTTTCCGTAAAATGAAAAAAAACCATAAAAAGGAAAAACTGCCGATTTTCCCTATTATAGCCACTCATCACCATTAATAACCAGGTGTATGTATTTGTGTCACGTTAGCTTATACTGTTTGATCCGCGATTTTAAACCTTAAGGAGGCAATTTAAAGCACATATCTTAGTTATAAGACAAAAATCTGGGAAGTTGCTATAACTGGTACAGTGGCTATAACTGGTACGCCTACCATACTAGATACCGAATACAAAATAACCAAATCCAATTAATTAAAAAATTGTTTTCCAACTTGATAAACGACAATAAACAGACACTTAATTTTTCAATGGTTCAAAAACTGGCGCTTAGTACCGGATACATCAAAACAATTACACTAACACTGGACAGGTTGGAAATTTTTGATATCTATTATAATTATAATTATCAGAACATTCAGAAATGTTAGACTCTTTGCGTCGAAGCAGTTGGTGTAATGGCTCTTTAGAATACTTTCCTGCATTTTTCAACAGAATATTTGCAAATAGAGAGAGAAATAATTTAAATAATCATTTATTTAGTAGGTACTACATAGGGGATAACCTGCCGTCCGGACCCCAGGGAATTCTATGAGGTTGTTTCAAAATAAATTTGTCATCAAAGTAGTATTTCAACGGTAGCATATTTATGCTAACTCTATATTTTAGAAAATGAAAGTAGAGTTTTGTTAATAAAGAACAATAGAACAGCGTTTATTTGCGAATCTATCGAAATAGCAACGCAGTCCGTTAAGCGCGTAGATCAATTTCTAGGACAAGAGATAAAGAATAGGTTCCCCTTTGCAAACATAACGATGCTAGCAATTGACACTCCGTACCTAGAACTGTTTAACCTTTAAACTGCGGAATATCAATATTTTGACGCATCAGAAAAGCGCTTCTTTGTGTGTGTGTGTGTTTAGACTAAAATATATCTACATTTTCTTAATATTATTTCCAATTTTTAATACAATTGAAGATAAATTTACCCCTCCGCACCCATTTTTACTTACCTGTATCCCTTAAATCTATAATTTCTATTTTGTACAAGCGGTTCATTATTTTGTTTACTTAATGCAATCTACAAATTTAACTTATATAATTTTTTCAGAAAGAAAAAACGTTTTCTACTATTAACAAACTATTTTTTTCAAATTCTAAATTTTTAACATTAGCTGTTCCGTTTCCTGTCGGAGAATCAATATATTGACGCTACCCCTGATCGACACTTTGCTTACGATCAATCATTGATATAAGATACCTTTCATACCAGTTTTCTGAGGGCGATATGCCCCTTGAAATCCCGGCAGTCTAAAGGTTAATTATGAGGTATCAACGTGCATATATGCTTTTGTTTCGTTACGCTTATTTTGAAAGATATTACTAGTGTCTGGTACTAGTTGCCGTCCGACGCTAGGGGATTCCCCCTACACGTAGCATTCAACGCCACTTCAAACTCTCGAAAAATGAATGTAGTCCAAAACATGTCTACAAGTCAAATTAGAGATCGATCCTCTCATAGATCGCAGAGTAATTGTAGGTTTTTATTTTTACTTTTGAAATTGAGGGCCAAACGCTATCGACAGAACCTTTTTTTCTTCATAATCTGCAAGTGAAGCGAAACATTTTTGCTGTTATATCATGAAACTCCCAGTCGTTTGAAAGATGCAGCGAATTTTCGATTTTCTCTTTCATAGAACCACTGCATCTCTCAAATGGCTCGGAGTTCTACGATGTAGCTTTGTAGACAATTTTCGTTTTACTCGTCGAGTATGGAGAAAGAAAATCATCACCGATAAGGCTTGACCCCCAATTTCAAAAATAAAAATAAAACGATACGATTTATGGGAAATCTTTGACTGGTTTGTGATTTGGCAAAATTGTTTTATTCGTATAACTTGATTTTCAGACATGTTTTGGAATACATTAATTTTTTAAATGGTGAAGTAACGTGGAATGTCCCTTATATTAATTTTACTTTTCTACATTTACACGATTAAAGTTCTATAAAAAATTTCTTTCAGTGATTCCCCAATCATGCAAGTATAAAGGAGCGAAGTTTGATTGTGGTTTGAGTATCAGCTGCGTGCTGGGAGGAGGACGTCCTGTGGATCTTTGTTCCGGAGGACTGATTTGGAGCTGTTGCGTGGACGATGACGACATTCCTGAAGTAATACCTCAACCCAGCATTGGCTTGCTTCAAAATGCCAGTATGTAGCTTGCTATATTTTTGTCAAACATCTATTAATCAGTACAATGTTAATTTGAAATACTGAGTAGTATTACTATTAAACTTATCGCAATTATAGCTCATTAATATATCAAATTATTATTGATTCGGAAATGAAGAATAATATTTCAAATTATAACTTTCTAACTAAGGAGTAAAATAAGTTACAGATAAGTTGAAGATTCGTTCATCGCTGAATCTTCTAATTTTAAAAACTCGTCAGTTTATTTTGATCCATAGACAATACAAGAATGAGAAAAAACCTACTAGTGTCCGAAATAGGAATCATTTTTAATATAGTAGGTTCTCGATAAACGTTAATTTTCGTCGTTTTCGTCGATCCCTCTCGACTATAGATATCCCTGTGCCGGTCTTTCTAAATCTTCTAAATCTTCAAATTCTCTCAACTAGTTTGTTGTTTGAACTCATAGGATACACTATAATAATGAAACAAAACTTACTGGAGCCCAAAATAAAAGTCAGTGCTAAAAGTGCTTCCCAAATAACACATGTAATTGTAAAGAATTCTTTTTGATTTGAAATAGCCCTAAAAGAATTTTTACGACTACTTGCCCCATATGGGTTCATAAAAGTTTACTTTCATTGTTTTGGTAGATTTTTCTAAAAGCCAAACTCCGTAACTTCTGAAATCATTAATTCACGAATTCTTACAAAATATGTCAGCTAATGGAAATATCCATATAATTCCATAAAACCAAATTCTTATACAGAAATGGTTTAGGTAGGTAAGGCTATGCTGTCATTAAATGAAGAGAAGCTCAAACAGATTTATTTACTTACTATTAATCAAAATATATTATAAGTAAATACATTCAGGACGTAAAATATTCGAATGACGTTTAAGTGGATGACGAATGACAATTTTGATAGTCAGTACAATATAATTGAACTTTCTGTCTCCTGGAAGAGAACTTGTCAGCTGTCTATATGTCATCATTTACTTGATTATTACAAGTGGATTGGGGATTATTTCCAAAAGGACTGCCTTTTTTTTGTACGGGTCACAATTCATCGTTAGTACGAAGAAATGTTTTGTTTCCATCGATCAGGGAATCTGAACGAACGTGGAAATTTCTGAACGTGAAATTGTACGGCTCCTCGTGGTGTTATAGGCCTGAAACAATTCTGGAATTCCATGTTGAGCCCCTCAACAAAACTGAATCTGGCAACCGACGTCGAAAGTCAAAATTCAGTGAATTCAGGATCCCGGGCTGAAGGCATCTGAGAATTCGATGACCTATTAGTCTGTTCTTAATCTGATTAATAGACAATGTTGAAGGTCGAGGTTTACGTTAAACCTTGCAGCAGTGTAATAGATTTGAAGTTCTCTTAGACAATGTGATAGAGCATTCCTTCCAGCTGCGTATCACGACCTACGAAATGAAGAATAGACTCTAAATCAGTAGGAAGGAGTGACATTTGAAAGCATCGCCAGTGAATAGTCGACTTTCGCCTTATGACCAGACAACGGTAACATGAGATCGTCCTCTTATTATCTCCCGAAACTATTCAGAGCATATTTGGGTATGAAAGATTTTATCGATAGAGAGTCTAGATGTCTTAAGTATTCCTCAAAATGTATATGCTATTCTCCCTAAGTATACTCCCTATTCTTTCGTGGAAGAATAATTGTAGTTTAAGGGACTATATATAAACCTGTAACAAGGAAAATCAGGGTGAATTATGATTATTTGTTTTTGGTGGAAACATTTTTTTTAAGAAAAACTCATTATACACTTTTTAAACTATACCTTCATCTAACAGTTCTGTAAGTGCCATTTAAAAATAAGTCGAATTGAGGATATGATAGTTATATACGTAAGGCGATCTTGTTGAAAACAGTTTTCGCGATGCCTCGAATATCTTCATTGTTGTTCATTAAATCTATATAAATATAAATGTAAAGTTCTTCACCGATTGTTTCGAAATTTTGAAACAATGTTGTATTCAAATACGTGCGTGTTTTTATATACCTACTATTTACATACCTACTCCTTTAAGAGGGGGGGGGGGGGGGGGAATCACTCTATTTAAAAAAATTTTTTTAGAGCTACTGTTGAAGTAGATATATTTTAATGAGAAATAAGCCGGTGACGAAGCATTTTCGAGGACGCCTTTTAGAAAAGATGATTTGCAGTGGCAGTGGACACTATATTTCAGCGTAGAATTATATGACATCAAAAAATTAAAGCAATTTGGTTAAAACAGATGTTTTTCTAGACCCCGACGGTTAAAAAAATGTTTGTTTCCATTTTTAAATGTTTGGTGGTTGTTTGAAGTCAAAATTGCGATTTTTCACGAAAAAATCCGCCATTTTTTTTGCTGTAAAACGCCCTTAATGTAGCAAAAAAAACCGTTGGGGTCTGGTATTTTATATAGGTATAGAAAGTGTGTACAAAATTTGAAAAGAATCGGTGCAATAGTTTTTAAATAACGATGTCCACGAGCTTTTAACACTTGGTTTCGAGAAAAGAGCGTTTAAAGCGCCGAGAGAGTTCTTGCCGCTCCGCAGTATTAGAGGAGGGGAGACTTAAAGGTCTATGACTGAGAGTTTTGTTCCGATTGACTTGAAATTTTGACACAACATTCTTTAAATATTTTACTATAAGAAAAGGCAATTTTAAAAAATTGATTTTTGGAAAGTGTTAGACCCTACCGGGGCCTCCCCCCCCCCCATCCCACCCTTAAGTGGGTAAAGTAGGGAATGAGATTATTTCGTGATCCACACGGCCGAAGTTGCGAAGGGAAAGCTAGTTTTGAATAAAATTGAAACAAAAAATTCTATTAGAGAAATCGTTCGTTTGGAATGTATGACAAATAAACTATGACGTATATTATAAAAATCCTATAACAAGAACTGGATAATTCTATCGACAATGTCTGTGCAAAATTTCAGCAAAATCGGTCCATTAGTTACTTGACAATGAGATATATCGCTCATGGGCTGCAATAGTAGCACAACTCAAAATTGGAATGTTCCCAAGAGACGACTTTAAAAGTTGAATTATTATATTATACGAGCGTTGACCATTTGCTGCCAGATTATGATAATTATTATGAAAATTCTATGATAATTATCATAATCTGGCAGCAAATGGTCAACGCTCGTATAATATAATAATTCAACTTTTAAAGTCGTCTCTTGGGAACATTCCAATTTTGAGTTGTGCCACTATTGCAGCCCATGAGAGATATGGGACACCGTTTTCAACAAAACCGCCTTACGTACATGATCGTCATATCCTTAATTTGATTTATTTTTTAATGAAACTTACAGAACTGTTAGATAAAAGTATTATATATAATAAAAGATGTATGTATATGTATAATAATTTTTTCCTAAAAAAAGTTTCCACCAAAAATAAATAGTCATAATTCACGCTGCTTTTCCTTATTTTAGGTGTACATGGTCCATTAATGTGACCATCGCCTGTTTATGATGCTCGTGTTCTATAGTTGGTTGATCACAATGACTCGAAGCATTTTTATGCTTTTAACTTTTATTTTATAGGATTGAAACGTACTAAAATTGAGCCTGGAATCCATTTTCAGAAAATTGAGAAAATTTACCTCTCAATTGGAATAAAAACTTCTGATTTGGATTAGTCTTTTTATACACTTATATGGAGCTTTAATCTGAACTAATTGCTTATAAAACTAGGAGAGGCAAAATCAAGAAGACAGTCTTTCAACAAACACACTGTTCTCCAGACTCGCTGGATCAGCTGTTAATAGGGTATTTTTTCTGAAATCCTAAAACAAAAATACTAATATTGTCTTAATATGAAACAATTCAATTACGATTTTCTCATTATACAAAACTTTTGATCGAAATTAAGGTACAGTGTTTCATTGAAGAGTACTCGTCAATCTACCAACAGATTGGTTCCCATGTCAATAAGAGGCAACTTAAACATCTTGCCGTTTGAAAACTATTTATATTTCGAAAATTCTTGCATTCGAATGTTTCAGTTAGATTTTCATAAGGAACACTTCACTTTGAATAATATAATCTTAAGATCTTATGATACCAGCTGAACAGTTGATGAAATTAGTCACTGTCGACAGCAATCAATATATCACTGCTTATCATAAACTTTACAAATAGTTATTATCCTACAACTTGCCACTTGATGCAAATAATCCAGGAGCTAGATTAAAAGATGATACAATATTCTAGCTTTCTCCATAAACCTGGGTAATCAACGCCCACACGTGGTCGATGACGTATCAATATACAGCACTAACCCAATCGTTCGTCCCAAGCCGAGTAACGCTCATGGGATACACGGTTCAACATTCGTTTACGTCGATACTGTGAACAAGCCGCTAGGAGCCTATGAACCGTCTTGGAATCATAATCTCCCCAGCTCTTCAACGCCTAATCGACCGTTTGGACATCGACCGTTTATTCCAATGGATTATCCGCAGGAGTACGAAGATATGTACACACCGGGTCCCGATATACATAAACCAATTGATGACTATCCAAATACCGTGGCCCAGTCAAGATTTCGCGGTAATCAGTATACGAATATCGAAGAGCTTTCACAACTTGCTACACTTCTCTAAAACACTTGCGCAGAAAAGATCCATAAATCTCTTCACTCTATTATTTGAATACGTTCGAGTAAAGAGGGGGCGATAAAGAGACGAGGAGAATTACTCACTGCTACCGTTTTCTATACACTTGAAAAACGCTTGGTTTATGCTGAATCACCATGCACGTTAAAAGATACTATTCAATACTTATAATAACATATGGATAAGGCAAACGATCGACAAAAGTCAACGATGGCATTAACAGCGTAATACCGACAGTCAGATTACTCGATATTTCATCAGTTGATTCTTACACGGTAGGAGGATATGATACGTCAACAGGTTTGACAGCTGAGGAAGTCGAAATAGGATATCTTACAAGGAAATCGTCCCAGGTGTACCTCGCAGATTTCGTCAATTCTGATATATGTTATTGTACATCAAAATATAAGAGATACGTATTTTTTTCTATCTGCGAAAAAACATTTCTAGGGGGTGAAATGAACCCTGAAAGTTGACAACTCCTAGGAGTGAGTGCTGGTTTTCACATACTTGCAATTGATCTTTTGAAATGAAACCAAGTGGATAATAATCTACATAAAAAATGATAAAAAATGCAATTTACTAAATTTCTTTAGGGTAATTAATTAAAAAATTATAAGGGTAGGAATTTTACAGTAATTTTGTGAATTTTAAATTTTATGATTTTTTAATTAATTACCCTAACGAAATGTAGTAAATTGCATTTTTCATAATTTTTATGTAGATTATTATCCACTTACTTTCTCATAATAAAATACGTATCTCTTTGATTTTGATGTAGAATAACATATATGAGAATGAACGAAATCGGCGAGGTACACCTGGGGCGGTTTCCTTATTAGATTAGATGGATGAACGAGAGCAGTCACTGCAGTTGAAGCGGGACAGCACTGATACTGACTATCACATATTTGACTAATCTTCTTCTTCTGCTATTTTAGTGAAACATGGGTCCCAAGTAGGAGGATCCTATCAGTCATTAGGTGCCTGGGTGAAATTCTAAGAGGTTTTGCGTGCCTAATTTTTCAGCTTCAGAATTTTCAATAAGTTCATGTGTACAAGATATGATGTGTGGGGTTTTAATACTGTGTATTACTTATTTACATTATACAAGAGAGAGATGGCGTATATATCTCTATCCGACAGCAAACCGAGAAAACGCATTCGATGTTATTTATTTTGGAATATGAATCTGGTAATATGTTTGACTGCTTAATAATTTATTCCGAGTATCTTGACCACCGCCCAAATATTACCAAAGTTAAATTCAAGGAAAGAAAATGTCAGTTGCGCCTGTTCGATTTGCCATCGTGCAAATGGTACAAAATGAAGCTATTTGGGAGCAAGGAGTTGATATTTTATTTCACGATATTATACTTGTCTCTCTAACTGCCTTTCATTGACTTGCTTTCAACAGAGCATCGCACGAGAATTACAAATAAGAAATGCATATGTTTCCAGAGAACATTAGCACACGGCACAGGGAATGCCAGTTTCGGTACCCCTTTCCCTTCTCATCTCACTCTTTTTCTCTGTCTGCACATAGAGCAGCATGTCTACATCGATGTATCGCAATGTTTACCTACAGCAAAATGTGTTTCTAGAATCTATGGATGCTAGTTTATCTTGTTTCCTGCATATTACGATCTGCCATGTACTTTCGATCGTTCGTTGAACTATCAAGACTTCTTAAATGAGCGAATGACTATTTCCAGGTTGCGGAGAACTGTATACCAGGAGTAACAGAATAGTAGGAGGTCATAGCTCGAGCTTTGGAAGTCATCCGTGGCAGGTAAGAAAGATCAGTAATAATTTGCGTACCTTTCAACAATTTACTTTTACTGATATCGTGCCATTTTGGTTTCTAGCATGTAGTAGGAAGAGCTAGTACTTCCTATCACTAAAAATTAAAGTTAAAATTATTAAATTGTGATTTTCTTCTGCTGTTCCATGATGTCTAGTATAAATAACCCCTTTTATACTCACTTGACGAATCCCATTGGCGTCGAACTGTTATACTGTGGTATCCAATAAGTTATATGATGTAACTTTTTATCAGCGCATATCGCCACAATTTGTATTTACCCTTGAGGGTCCCCTGAGGGAACATATCGATACCTTACTTTGAAAACCTCGTAAGTGCAATTTTTGACAAAAATGCCATTTATAGCTTACTGCGTTAAGGTTTAGAATCTGAACACAGTAAGCTATAAATGGCATTTTTGGCAAAAATTGAACTTACGAGGTTTTCAAAGTAAGGTATCGATATTTATATTGGATTTGTTATTTTTCAGTAAGAATGACATTTTCCTTGCCCATATGATAGTTTAAGTTGTGAGGCTTCTGTAATTTCTTATCTTCCTTCAGGTGGCCATTATCAAGTCGGGTTTTCTTTCAAAGAAGCTTTCCTGTGGAGGTGCACTACTGAACAATCGATGGGTTGTTACAGCTGCTCATTGCGTTGCCACGTTAGTACATATCACTGACATCTGAAACTTCTTAAATGTACTCCAAAATACTGTCTATCGTAAACCTTTGATTTCGTATATGTAAAATTTGGTGAATGTTTTCTCAAGGTGCTATCGCCACTAATTTTCAGATTTACGTATACCGTACATAAAACAAAATTCAGCATTCAATAACGTTCTACGAAAAGTTTCGAATTTAATTGTGACTTTAACTAGAATGTCATGACAATTAACGGGTATATTCTCAATGAAATCGCGGTAGAGATAATTTAATATTTAAATTCCGAAATGTTATAAAATGATCAGATTTATTGATGAGGATTACAAAAATATTTCCGTTTATCATAAAATGATAACATATTTCAACGTATTATACTTATGCAGGATAAAGTATATTTGAACTACATATCGTCGCCCTAATAAGAAAAGTACCTAACTCCGTTTCAGAAAATTTTACAGGGGAGAAGAAAAAACCGCGTATTTAGACGTTATTCTAATACATGGCAGCAAAATTAAATTTTTGCCAAAAAGTGGAGTTAGGCACTTTTCTTATTAGGGCGACGATATTAAGCTCCTATTATTAGATAATTGAAATTAAATATCGCTGACGTATCTTAAAAAAGAGAAAATCAATATTCCCCTACCGATTACTTCTCATATACAGATGATTGTAAGCAAGTATTCTAGTCTAACTGGACTGCAGCCTAAGTGGGGTAAAAAATAACTTAGGCCTGGGATGTAGAGTTTTCCTTACCTGAAAATGTTAACTGAAATTAAAAAATTAATATAATGTTTTATACTAAAAGGCAAATATAAGCTTGAAGAGGGCCAAGAAGCTTTGTAGATGAGGAGAGGATATGCAGAGGCCGTTATTTTTGCAGTATCAACTTGAACAGATCTATTAACAATAAGTACTCAAATGCAAACAACAATCGTCTTTGTGCAACGACTAATCCTGCTAAGGATTACCATACGACATCCACAAATATACTTATGATGGCTATTGCGGAAACATTGTCAATCGATCTGATAACAATCGAATGAACATGTCGCGTGACTAATAGCAAGAGGGCGTATGCACCATTAAAAAAAAAATGTTTTATTTTATTGCCAAAAGGGCGTATCGGCCAAAACAAACGGTACTTCAACATTACGTTAATTTTTCGTTTCATATAATTCTGAGTCGATCTGGCTATACTTGTTTGTGTGCAAAAACAAAAAATGGGTAATGCCAAAAGGGCGTATTACGTTATTTTTTTTATTTTGTACGATTCTGTCGATTTTTGTTCTTGCATGAAAAACGTGTCTATTGCTGGATCGACTCAGAATCGTATGAAACAAAAAATGGAAGTAATGTTGAAGTTGAAGTTGCTATGCCCTTTTGGCATTACTAATTTTTTTTTGTATTTGCACAAAAAAGTATACTTAGCTAGATCGACTCGGAATCATATGAAACAAACAATTAACGCAGTATCGAAGTACTGTTTATTTTTGCGGATACGCCCCTTGGGCATCCATTTTTTGTTTTTGTACAAAAAAAGTATAGCTAGATCGGCTCAGAATCGCATGAAGCAAAAAATTAGCATAATGTTGAAGTACAGTTTATTTTAGCGAATATGCCCTTTTGACATTACCAATTTTTTGTTTTTGCAAAAAACAGAAGTATAGCTAGATCGACTCAAAATCATATGACACAAAAAATTAAAGTAATGTTGACGTTGAAGTTAATACGCCGTTTTCGCATTACCTACCCATTTTTTTTGCATGAAAAAAAAAGTAGAGCTAGATCCACTTAGAATCGTATGAAACAATAAATTAACGTAATATTCAAGTATAGTTTATTTTGGCGGATAGGCCCTTTTAGCATTAAAATAAAAAAATGTTTAAAAAATGGCGCATACGCTCCTCTGCCATTCGCAAAAACAAAAATTCCATTGCAAAATTTCAATGGATTTAGACGGCTGTATACTAAATATTTTCAGTGAATATCCCTGTCCATTTCTTTCAAACAGGACGCCGAATAATAACCTGAAAGTCAGGCTTGGCGAATGGGACGTGAGAGACTCTTCGGAACGGCTGCATCACGAAGAATACAATATCGAACGAAAAGAGGTTGGTATCGATTTGCATATCAATTTTTATTTATGAGACTATGTCATGTGTAACTCATCAAAGCCAGATCCTAAGAAGAGAGAGAGAGAGAGAGAGAGAGAGAGAGAGAGAGAGAGAGGGCCGGTATCTAGGTTTCTTAGAATCCCAAGCGCGGTCATAAGAAAACCGAAAATGTGGACTCTTTGCAAACTCTATGATTCTGTCTTTAAGGGGGTATTACTGTCTAGACGCGTTTTTAAAGTAATTTTTAGGAATTAATTTTGCGAAAACTATCAAACCTACAGAGAGAGTGCCGGGGGTTTTGACGCATAACAAGACATGTTTCAACTAGCAACACAAAATTTTTATAAAACATTTTATTGGAATTTATACAAGTTATGCGCTGTTATGCAGATCGTGGCGTGAGACGCTTGTCCAATCGGGCGACCATATTGTGGCGGTCCTAGTCGTCTGAGACAGAAGAACACATTTTTTTTAAATCTATATGAATGTAGTTATCGTCTGAACTAGAACTAAGCAGGTACGAAATTTTTTATCGCAATCGCAGCTGTTTGAAGATTAAAGTTTAATTTTCCCGAAAAATTGTCAACTAAAACATGAGAGCAGGGCTAAAATATTCAAGCTATCGGTATTATTCTAGTTCAGACCATAGGTGAAGGTTCCCTCGAAATGTGTGCAAAACCAGAAGTCAATCGGTCCAATAGTTTTTGAGAAAAACGTGCGCTCGATTTGAAAAATGTCGTTTCGAGAAAAATGCGTTTAAAGTTGATGACTACCTGCCGCGCCCCAACGCACCGCAGCCTTGAAGCCTCTGTAACTATGGGAGTTCTACGAACTTCAAATTAGTATTTTTGAGACACATTCTCAAAACCCCTAATTATAAGAAAATGCAAAAAAAAAGTCGAATTTTTGAAGCGTCCAAACAGTAATACCCTCTTAAATTGCAATTTATGAAATGATGTCTTGTTTATCAAGTGTAGTTACTATAATAGTATTTTTCACATGCTAGGCCTCACTGATTGTGAACGATGGAAGCTCGAAATTTCGAAATGCTTTTTCATATTGTTCCTACAATTTTAACTCATGATTCATAACTTGAACTTGGAATATGTAAACTACGAGTCAAGCGTTTCCTCATTGACAATGAGTTATCAGACAATTGGCCTTAGCTCCTTGGTATAACATTCAGTATCATAAATATGTCGATATCAACCATAAGTATTGTTACACTTGCTATACTGATGGTAAATATCGACGTATATTTATGGTAATGAACGTCATACGCCGCAATGGATTGTGGGAGTGGTTACCACAAACTTTTCTCCATGTAGTGCTCAATAAGAGATTTTCTCTTGAATAACTTGCTGAACACTGTACCCCCTGTCATAGTTAATAGTACATCGATCTCAGGTCCTCGGCTAATAGCGTACGATCTAAAGTTTACAAAACATTACACAGCATGTCACCCTATGTTGATCATACTCATAATCGCACCATACAACTAACATTATCATGTCTTGTAATATGCGATAAAATTCTACAAGATTTAAATAAAAATTGTACATCCAAATGACATCTATAAATTATCCCAATTATAAACAGTATTAGTGTATTCTCTGATTCACAGTAAAATATCACAGTAAACACAGTTATAATATAAATTAATTGTTAGTTTATGTCGGAATTAAAGGTAATATGCGCAGGTTCATCCACAATACTCTCCAACTGACTTCCGCAACGATGTGGCCCTCGTGAAGCTGTCCAGAACCGTTGTCTTCAAGCAACATATAGTTCCAGTCTGCTTGCCTGCCAGAAATCTAAAATTATCTGGACGCACAGCTACGGTCGCTGGTTGGGGCCGAACACGACACGGTCAGACTTCGGCACCTTCCGTACTTCAGGAAGTTGATGTTGAGGTAATGGTTACACCTCTTTGAAATAACAATAATCAATTCATTTATTAGGGTGGCTAGAGACCCGGAAAACCAGGAAATGTCAGGGAATTTGATCCGTTACAGGAAAGCCAGGATAATATCAGGAAATTTGGAATCTTTATTGAAAATTATAAATAAAGTAGAGTTAATCTCTCAAAATTTCATCGTTGATACATTTCACAATGGAGTTTGCATTGCTGCCTCAGATATCTCCGGTAGTAGCGCACGTGTGTCCTACCGGCTATAGGAATAAAATTAAGGTTTCTATTATCAACGTTACTTTCTCGGCGTATAAACGTTTTTGCAACCTCGTCTTTTTGTATAACAATTATTTACAGCTATGTTGATTGGATTATATAAAACTCCTAATATATGAACACAAATTTCAAGGAATATTTATAAAACTTGATCTGAAATAGTCAGGGAAATATAACGGAAAAAAATCAGGAAATTCTATAATCAAATATTTCCAGCCACCCTGTTTATATTGCAGAGTAAATCCTATTTTAATTCTAACTGAAATTTATCATAGTTACTTCTCACTAAAAAAGGATTGCCTAAAAGGCTGACCAGATTCTCTTTTTCCCTTTTTTAATAAGTTTAATGAATATCTATTCGTTAGATCTACTATATCGATTTTTACCATTTTACAGCCTGTCCTTAGTATTTTGGTAATAATAAAAATTTTATAACAAACAATAAAGTCATTTCGAAGCTGAAACTCCAAACGTACTCTAATTTTTAAATTGAAGTAGGAATTATGAGCACTAAAAATACGTTCTTAAACCTTTATCACATCAACATCAAGCTCAGCTCATCAACCATTGGATGCAGGAAACCCTAAACATTGGCATGCATGGTCGCAGGCTGGTCTACAGATTTTGTCTCGAAATTATACTTCTGTGAAACTATACGTATTTTTTACTGCAATAATAGTCATTGAAAATTCCTGCGACAAAAATATAGAGTACTTAAAACCGCCAAATTGACGAAGAGTTGATAATCAGTTGCCTTTATCATATTATAGGTTATTCCTAATGAAAGATGTCAAAGGTGGTTCCGAGCAGCAGGGAGGAGAGAAACGATACATGACGTATTCTTATGTGCCGGGTACAAAGAAGGCGGTCGAGACTCTTGTCAGGTACGTTCCTTATTTTAAATTTAATTTTGTGCCGTAACATTGTAAAATATATAAAGTATTACTAATTTAAGGAAAGAGAGAATGAGAAAAATTAAATCAAGAAGCTCAACTAACTTATTATTATTATTATTATATACACGTAATTCATCTCTTGCGAATTTCGTAGTAAAAATGTTTTAATATAATTGTGTGATCCTTGCTATTAAACCGTTGTTTATATGCTCCGTAATTAGATTTAAATTTTCAGCGTAAATAGCCAATCAAATCGAATCGAGTTCTGTCTCTGTAATGTAAATATTACGCAGTTTATTCTGCCCCTTAAGGTAGCATAAAAACGTCGCTTTGACGGATTTATCGATGTAAATGCTTCTGTTATTGGAATGAATGACTAAAAATGAATTATCCCTGCCCTTGAAAGGACTAATGCTTATATTTACAATAAGATACTACAAAATAATCGAAGAATCAATATCATGAAATGGAATATTTATTCTCACTCAGATAATGATTCCTAGAAATAAAGCTGGAATCAAATACATATTAGCTTAACCGTGGTAACCATACTGCACAAGTTTTTTTGAAGAAGAAGAGGCTTAGTTTATATCGTCGATCATTTTGACAAAACTTTAAGGGGCCCTTCTCCATTAAAGAAAAATACACACGTGTCCAATCATTTGGTCAAAGAGCTCATAGATTCTGAGTTCACGAATTTAACCCCTTCAGACCTGGTGTACACGAAAATGTACATTTTATTTTAGCTATTTTATTAAAAAATGTTACGCAAAAATACAACTTTGTACGGTTTGCACATAAATATAAGAAAATTAAAAAAATAAAGATTGCAAAAATATGTTAAAATATAATAATACCCCAAAGGCTAAAACATCATTAACAATTTTGTTTACTCTGCGAAAAAAAAATCAGGTCTGAAGGGGTTAAAATTCATGCAGTAGAGCCGTGTTATGAGGATAATAAGCTCTAGCAATGTGAGGCGATATTATCGAAAATGATGTATTTTTAGGGAGTGATATTCTGTCCTAGGAAATATCACATACGAACACTTCGTGTATATCATACACATATAGGGTGATTTCAAGTCTCACTCTCATTTCACTCTAGCTTGATTAAAATCAGGCGTATCCACCACCTCCCCTTCCCTCGCTCCCATCGAAAGGTTTCAGGTTTCCATCGTAACCACCAGTAGCGTTCGTTTCGTTTCTACTTCCATATTTACTGCATTGCAGACTGGCTATCGACGAAAATAGAGAGGGTTGCAATTTTATTGTCCCGAATGAACGCTATTCGTGCTACCTTCGTGCAATTATTTCGACGCGAATATTTCATTATTCATATTCAATTTGACCGGAGAATGATCATTTTTCAACAGGGAGACTCCGGTGGTCCATTGACGATGTCTGTAGAAGGGAGACACGTCTTGATCGGTCTAGTATCCTGGGGGATAGGTTGTGGACGCGAGCATTTACCTGGAGTCTACACGAACATACAGAAGTTCGTGCCTTGGATCGATAAAGTCATGAGCTAAGCCACACGGCTGTCAGAGATTACTCGAAGAAATTACGAAAATACCAACCAATTTCTTCCCGGATGAAATACCTAGTAGATTTCAATTCTAAATCCATTCGTGGATACCGTAAAAGTACTTATTTGAGCGAGACTATTCATTTAAGACGAGTACTACTTTTACAGAATAACTGATCGACGTCGACATATTTGAACAGATTAAATTTTACCCGTCAACGAATAAAATTCATCATATTTAAGTAGGCGGCTTTTCATTCGGATTTAATGAAGTTACAATGAGATACCCGTTCAAATAAGTACCTTCTATTTGCTAATACCTCATACAAGCGATAATTCTTAAGCAATATCCTTAAAATAACGTTCATATTTTTTTTGTACAAATAAACTCTGATTCGTTACAGATTTTAAGCAAAATCGCGTACATAAGTTTTGAACTGTCCTAATTCTAACGAGAAATGAGTTTAATTTGTATTTCCAAAAAATATCTCACTCCGTAATCACCTTTACAGAGAATCAAGCATGCTTTAACATATTTGTACAATAGGAACTTGGCGAAAGAAATACATATCGCACACACAGTTATAACAGCGTAGTGCGCAGTGGGGAGAAATTATTTTTACAGCGGATGTACAATAATTACCATTTTCATGTGGGTAAAAATGTTGCTGCAGTGGGCAGGCTCTGTCTAACTTCTCCACGAATCGAAAATGAACAACTGTTCTCTGCTTCACAGTAGGAATTTAATAATATTCATCGGAAAGCTGCTGAAATGTTCTTATGTTAATTCATCTCATTTTCAGGTGGCGATAAAAATATTCCCATTGCACATGGCCTGATTTTCAAAAGTTTCCTTTTGGATTTTGAATTCAAGGGAATAACTTCGGAAACAGTTTTCCAGCAACGATTATAACATATTGGGCAGTATAATAATGTATCACCATATGTTTAAAGAGTCATCAATGAAATGTTTTCTTCTTTCGTCTCGACACTCGAAAGTCTACTGCGATAATTCTCCTGGTATCAGCGGACTTCAACCTTACAGACTGGTCACCGATGTACGTGGTAAGAGTGACGACTCTTCATGATCTCTCATCATCGAGACATTAATTGAAACGCATAGCAGACAAACAAAATGGCGTGAGAGAAGAGAGAAAGCTAATGCGATTGAAAAAAGCGGGACAAACATAGTAATGTTGTTATTGAGTTGCGCGTATACGTCCAATGCTCATGATGGCCTATCAAATACTCATCCAGGAAGGAAGGAAACGACAGTGGACCTTCATTTATTAATGGAGGAGGGTACCTACTATCTGAGACATTTTGGTTCTTCCTTTGCTACAACTGTGTAATTGATTGCGATAGTTCTTTGTAAAGCATATTATTAGGTAGTCTTTTCAATAACATCAGAAAAATGTGGTTCTTACTAGGATACCTACATGTTTACTTCTTCACATAATGCTGAATAGAGACAAATTATAGATATTAAAATAGACAAATGTATAGTTCTTCACACAACATCCCTTCAGTACTTCCAAAAAAAAAGGGTATCCTTTCTCTAATCCCAATCTGTAATTTTTAAATTAGGAATAGCGCCTTTATATTTTTGATTTCCTCATATATTAAATAAAATGAAATGAATTACTTGCATTTTTTAATCAACTTGACAAAAAATTGCACCTACAATTGTAATATCTTATTCAATTAATTATTATTTTCTATACCTTAGTTCAATTTTATCCTCGTTTATTGGCTCAATTAATAGAATAAATTAAATATCAATTTAAAAACCTCCCTTCATATCTCGTGTAATTTTTAGTCATTATCTATAGCATATGTTACAGCAAATTACAGATGTAATGGATATTTAGGTTACAGTAACCATCTGTAAGTCAAAAATAGAAGATTATAAAGAAATATAAGCACGCGATACTTTCGGAACGCAGTTCTTTTTCATAAGGGTTTCGTCCTCACGATAATTAGACAGAATAAAGAACTCCGAGTAATTTTGTAATAAAAACTTTGGAATTTTTGACACCACAATAATTATGGCACATGTCGCACTACTGGTAATTTCCAAGCACCTATCCCAATACAAAAAAAAAACACATTTCTTAAATCAAAGTTATCTCCGCTACCGGTTAGCTCATACATAATAACTTATTCTACTTGGCTGGCATACCAAACGAATCAACAGATTCGCGCTCCAAGTACTAAAGAAAAAACCAAGCGCGAAGATACCGAGGCTTCCAGCTATTATCCTGTCAAGAAAACGTCTACAAGTTTGTTTCGCTAAAAACTATAACTAACTATATCAAACGGCAGTTTGCAGTTTGGCGTAGATATTGTACTTGTTGAAGACATTTAAAAGTTTTTCTGAAACACTACAACTTCGTACGACTACACTGTAGAAAGTTGTAGTTTGTCGTACTTTTTTAGGAAAATGCTATAATTATTGACAACTATTAACACCATAAATTCGAAGGAGAGTAGAAAGTTGTAGTATTTTGTAGTTACTACGACATACTACTCCGTGCTACAACTTTTTATCGTTTACTAGAGGTTGGAACTTGTAGATATTTGTAATATTTCTACAATTCTACCTTATACTGCAACAACACACTGTTCGGATTTTTCCCAACTATCATGAATAGATTGTTGTAGATGTTCGTATTATTATTTCTTAGTCTCCGCAATTTTCTACAATGCATTAAATTCCTTTTCAATTATCACGAATAGAAAGTCATCGTTATTTGTAATATTTCTGCGTTTCTACCATAAATTACAAACTTCTCTATTCTTTTCTTTATTACATCGTCCAAAGAAGGTTCTGATGATGTTGTTTTGATCATAGTTACCAGAATATATGCCCGATTTCAACTTTTCAATACAACAATCATAACTGAAATAGTATTCGCCTTTATAGTTATGTCACGCGGTAGCTGTAATAAAATACGGAACAAATTATCTTCATTACTGACTACGAAAATTGATTCAATTCTCATAAAGAATTAGTGCTGATTTTGAATACTGTAGTTTTTTTTTAATTCGGCATAGATATTTGTCCCTACAACTTTCTACACCAAATACTACAACTAACCATGGGATGTGTTTCAATTCTCGCAGTAAGTTGTAGTTCTTGTTATAAAAGGTTATAGTTCTTTCTGCAGTTTTTTCCGAATTAGTTGTAGTTTTTCTCTCGCTAGGATATTCATAGGGTAAACCGAGGAGAGATGCCACGTTTTTTTTTATTTGTACTAAAACCCATTGACAGACTGAAAATTTATTAAATCCTTTGCAATATAACGAAAATATAAACTCTTAACTTCTTAAAAAACGATAAGTACCCCGTAACTAATCAAATTGCGGAAGTTACAAGACCTTGTTGCGAACACTACATTTTGAGAAGGTGAGAGGAGAGATGCCTAATGCTCTATTTGGGGGTTACTAATATTTTACCGCAAAGTTGACAAAAATTTGCGAATCTAGTGCATTCCTTATGTAGCCAGGCATGGCAGTGGATGCATTGTATCCAATCTTCTACCTTCTTCGTCCTGAGATATTTTCGCGCCCCTATTTACTTCATTGACTATTTACTTCATTACTTCAGCTGAAATCAAGTTCGCCTCAGTCCCGGAGCCTCTCGAAGGGAATTTGCGCTTATAAAAAGTCGGCATGTCTGTAAAAAATTCATTTTGTACCTCGGACATCTCACTCTTCGTTCGTGTGGCATCTCTCCTAAACCTATGGGAGAGATGCCACTTCCAATACATTCATTTAATGTGAAGGTAGACACGACTGCTACGACGCAATACACTGCCTTAACCTATAACGTTCCATACCGGTATTTGCTTACGAGCAAATGATTCATTTTCATAGACAATGAGAACGGTTTGTGTACCCTCTCAACAACTTTGAGAGTGCATGTAAGTGCTTTTCAGGCAGTACTTACCAGCAACACAGTTTTATCACGTAGCATTAACACACGCGGACTTATGCAACATAAAGATACCGACGGACCTGGTGCGAGAGCCATCTGATCCTTACAGATCGAAATATTGCCATTTGGCATCTCTCCTCATATGGCATCTCTCCTCGGTTTACCCTATTACTGATGGATAAGAAGGACAATTTTAAGAAAGTAAATGAAAAATTCATCCAATTCAAATGCGATTGACATTTTTCTTAGGAGAAAAATAATAATCATTATTAATTTGATATTTATTTGTATTTTCGGACGATACCGATATAGATACATGATGTCTATTTCCTACTTTTACATAGAGCTACACACTTTATCCCAATATATATAATACCATGTCCCATTAAGCACCACTCCACCCCATATATCACATATTACAAGGTATTCTTTATTTCGATGAACCAGTATACGTGGCGTGATTCTTCCTGAGAAATTAGTCGATGAATATATGCTATTGACCATGATGACTAGTCCGGCCCTCGAGTCAACTAGTCGCCTTTCGAGCGAGAGCGTTGCGAACAAACGAATGAGCCTTGTGTGTACGCCAATTGAGACTGACGAAAGTCAAAGAAATTGGACCAATAACTGAATTTGTCGAATGCGATCTCGTCGGTTCGCAATACTTTCGTTCAAAAAACGAAACGACTGGTCGTCGAGAACACCTTTCTGTCAAACTGAAACACGATTGCAAAACTATTTCCTGATCCTGTGCAAGCCAAATTTGAATAGCGCATTCATAGACTAATTTATTTCTCATGTAAAATCACATCCTGTAATAAGGTTCTATCGAAATATTACTCACTGATATCTTCAGCCTGAACTTCTTCTGTTGAAGTTGAAACGAGCCACCAAAGTTCTGACGAAATCATTAAAATTACGAGTGGTTAGGCGACAAACATTCTACATTTACTGATTTTTTATTTTTTCATGGAGTAAGTGCTCAGAGTTATGTCGTTAAATACATTTATTTATGTCTCGCTTCTAGTTATGATGTTCTGGTTCGCAATCATGTCATCTTAAAGATTACGCAACCTTAGTAATAGTATATGATCAAAGAACAAAATGGTATTAATTGTACCATCAACGGAATATGAATATGAGTCATACCGTATACAGAGTTATTAATTGGTTCCGATTATTAATAGGACAAAATAGAAAGTTTCTAGACATTAAAAAGAGGAAAATACGTGAATAACGGTATATATGTGGCAGATATCTTTAAACAATACGCAGTTGAACTTTAAAAATGATTAATGCTCCGATTCAATAATAATAATAATAAAAATTTTCTCATCGTATTGTGTTGAAAGTATTGATGTATTGAAGCGGCTTAGAGTTTCCTGTATATACCTATTCATACAGGTACTCGTATAAAAAAACCAAGATTTAATTGCATTAAGCTTGGCGTGAATAATAAGTGCCTAAAATTAAACTCCACTACTAGTGCGATGCTAACTTATCAATTCCCGTCAACGGCATTATCCAAGAATACATAAGGAGAAAATTGAAGCTCCAATAGAAACTATAGCGCATATATAAAATATATGAGTAAAATGCAAGTATGTTCCACGAAGTAAATTATTTGAGAAGACCCAACAGATCAGAGAGGGTCATGTTGCCCAGTATGACATTGGCTTTTGTTTGGACAATTTTGTTCACCGTAGAAGTTACATTGTCTTGATAGTCATCGATGAACTCTGGTACGACATCACTGATCACAGCACCCAAGAGTTCCGACACATCTTCCGCGTGATAAAGGCCAGTAATATTAAACTATAATGAAAAAGCTTCATTATTTAAAAGCAGACTTAAGTTATAAGTTTGATATTCGTATATCGATAGCACAGTTCAATACCCTCTCTTTCGAGATATGTGAATAAAGTAAATAATCTCCAAGAGAATCACTCTCTAAAAGAGAATCTGATTTTAGGAATAGAGTCATATGGGGTAATTTTCTTCAGAAATGAAGTTCAAAGCGTAAAAACAAGCACTCTTGGATATATTTTAAAAAATTTGAAATTTTAAAATTCAAATTTTTTTATAGCAAAATTTTAAATCTTAAAAAAATTTTGATCCTTTATAAAAAAAATAATTACTTATTCTCATATCTATTTCAAGAATTATGCTACTAAACTGCTCTATTCAAACTTTATGCATTATAGAACTTGGTAGATAAATATGAAATATTACTATACATAAACCTACCTTCAAAGATTTTAAAGAAACGGACGTAGATATGGTTTTAATATAAAGATTTGAAGAATCCGTTACGCTGAGAGTAACATCGACTACGACGGACAGATCTGATAAAGTTGTACTGAAAACGATGAATTAATGCATTTTTTTAACATTCCTACTCCTTCGATTGAAAATAATTATTCCCATTCGATAACGATCTCTTAATTTTCTCAGGAAATGAAATTTCTCTCAATGATCTCGTTTGTCCAATTCAGTTTTCTCGCAATTCTTTCTTTGTAGATTCGAACAATTTAGACAAATTACCCCGTATTTTTTAATCTTTCATTTTTATCCTTATTTGCGCTGGAAAATAACTCAGGGAATAATTATTTTTTCGGACACTTTGTTTTTCGTGTGATATCAGATATGTGTACAGATTACAAATTGAATTAAAAAATATGATTATTTTTCTTATGAGAAGACCGAATTCAAAGTAACATCATCGAAGACGAACTCAGGAAAAAAACTAAAATACACCTGCTCGATACGTGAGCCTGTAGCAGGTCGATTGAATCTCCTCAATTATTCTCCGTCGTATTCGATAGCCCGCTATCTGATACTGCGGCTGTAAGCAGGAGGACTCAACCGATACGCTATTGATTCGCGCGTTCAGCACCCCACGCCCACTCTTGGACCAGATTCACGAACACCCGGTATGTATCAAACAGATAATACCGGGGCCCACGATAATTGAATTTCATTGAATGCTAAAAGCCATTGGAAGTAGAGAATGAAGTGTGACTTACTTTACGTAGCCCTTCCCATAAACAGGTAAAAGGTTCTTTATCACGCCATCAATGTCGTATTCCGTATTCACCTCCACAGCAGGCCAAGTAAAACCCATGCTTATTTTGAGTCCAGCTAGCTTGAAAGAAGTGTGATCCACAGTGTATCTAGAAATTCCTTTAACGCGTACATTTTCAAGGGTAGCCTGGACGCTGAAAAATTAAAGTTTTCTGTCAGTTTCTATTGTAGGGTAGTTTTATCTGTATTAGGAGGTTGCATTGAAAGCCGCTGTTCTCCTCGTAAGCAGCGACTAATACTTCTTGTATCACTTTAAATGATGGATATTTGTCATTAAGATTCAGTCATTAAACTGCCATTTTTGGTTAATATAAGTCTATGTCTATAACCAAAGAAAATGTAACGCGAAGAGTTGTTTTTTCGATATGTACTTCTACACTACTTTGATTTTTTAAAAAGTGCTGCTGCAGCTCATCAATTACTTGTGCAAATTTATACTGAATCTACTCAATCAGAAATAGTATGTAGAGATTGGTTTCGTCACTTCAAAAGTGGAAACTGTGATGTTCACGACATACAACGACCAGGTCAGACAAAGAAGTTCGAAGATGAACAACTGCAAGCTTTATTGAAAGAAACCCCTACTCAAGACTCAACAGCTTGAAGTCGATAATTTCACGACGTTAACATGCCGTGGAAAAGATTGAAAAAGAAGGAAAGTGGCTGCCACATAAATTGACCGAAAATGCCATTGCTAATCATCTGAACATCTCGATTTCTTTGCTTGCAAAGCATAAAAAGAAAAGTTTTTTTATGGCGTATCGTAACCATTGATGAGAAATGGATCTCTTTCGGCAACCCGAAACACAACAAATCATGGGTTGATCCTGGCCATCAACGTCGATACCAAAACGAAACATCCATGGTCACAAAACAATTTGGTGGGGTGGGGCGAAAGGTGTTGTTTATTATGAGCTGTTGAAACCGAATGAAACAATTACCGCCGAACGTTATCAACAACAATTGGAGCGTTTAAATGATAATTTGATGCAAAAAGGACCATCAATTGCATGAAATCGCCGAAAAGTGATTCTTCCTCACGACAACTGCTGTGAAAGAAACATTGATGAGGCTTGAATGGGCAGTTCTCCCGCATCCAGCATGGCCCCGAGTGATTATCATTTATTTGGATCGATGCAACACGACTTGAAAGATACACACTTCCATAATTACCAGGAAGTCAAAAATTGGGTTGCTGGGTGGATCAGCTCAAAAAGTAGACAATTCTTTCGTCGCGAAATTCAACTTCTGCCAGAAAAGTGAGAAAAGGGTATAGCTTCCGAAGGCAAATACTTCGATTGAGGTATTTACACATTTTATTACGACATAATGTTTTTGAAACAAGAAAAAAATAGCGGCTTTTAATGCAATCCCCTAATGTTTGGTAAATAGTCTGTACTGCTGCAGTAATTAATTCTTATCCTGATATTGTGTTAAGAGGTCACTATAATCTTGAAAAATTACATTTTTGAATTTCAGCATTTTCACAATGCTCCATATCTTGAGAACATTCTTTGAAAATGTTCAGTTAATCCGAGTAAAATTGACGGAATTATGAAAGTTGAAAATATCTACTACATATACTACAATAGTATAATTATTAATCATAAGCGTAAACGCGTTTTTCCCGAAACAGCATTTTAAAAATCGGTGACCACGATTTCTCGAAAACTACTGAAGCGATTAAATTGTATTTTGTTATTTTTACTAGGATAAAAAAACTAGTCCTTTTGCGAAGGTTTTCTATTCGCTCAGAAGTTATTTTTATATAATACTAGCAGCCCGTCCCGGCTTCGCACGGGTAGATTGTGGATTGATTTTGTCCGTCCACCATTGTTTAAATACATTTTTAATACAAAACTTAGTATTTTTCCCGGGCTACGCAATGGTCATATTGGATTTGACCTTGACCATGACCTTCAAGGTTATATCAAGGTCAAATTAATTTTTTTTCACATTCAAATGTGTCCTTGACCATTTTTTTCATGTTACCTTTATTGTCAGCGGAGGTCAAATTTAGGTCAAGTATAGTTCGACTTTTTGAACACCCTGTATAAGATTTACTAACTCAGAAACCTTCGCGGATATGCGTCCAACTGTTCCCCAAATTTTCATCGCAATCGGATGAACGGTTTAGGAAGGCATAATAATCATCAGTACCGGTATTTTTTGAACACCTTTTATAAGATTTACTAACTCAGAAGCCTTCGCGGGCATGCGTCCAAACATTCCCCAAAGTTTCATCGCAATCGGATGAACGGTTTAGGAAGGCATAATAATCATCCGTACCGGCACTTTTTGAACACCCTGTATAAGATTTACTAACTTAAACCTTCGCGGATATGCGTCCAACTGTTCCCCAAATTTTTATCGCAATCGGATGAACGGTTTAGGAAGGCATAATAATCATCAATACCGGTACTTTTTGAACACCCTGTATAAGATTTACTAACTCAGAAACCTTCGCGGGCATGCGTCCAACCATTCCCCAACTTTTCATCGCAATCGGATCAACGGTTTAGGAAGGCCTAATAATCATCAATACCGGTACTTTTTGAACACCTTTTATAAGATTTACTAACTCAGAAACCTTCGCGGGCATGCGTCCAACCATTCCCCAGTTTCATCGCAATCGGATGAACGGTTTAGGAAGGCATAATAATCATCCGTACCGGTACTTTTTGAACACCCTGTATAAGATTTACTAACTCAGAAACCTTCGCGGGCATGCGTCCAACCATTTCCCAACTTTTCATCGCAATCGGATGAACGGTTTAGGAAGGCATAATAATCATCAGTACCGGTACTTTTTGAACACCTTTTATAAGATTTACTAATTCAGAAACCTTCGCGGGCATGCGTCCAACCATTCCTCAAAGTTTCATCGCAATCGGATGAACGGTTTAGGAAGACATAATAATCATCCGTACCGGTACTTTTTGAACACCCTGTATAATATTTACTAACTCAAACCTTCGCGGATATGCGTCCAACTGTTCCCCAAATTTTCATCGCAATCGGATGAACGGTTTAGGAAGGCATTTGATATTACCTTAAAGGTCACGGTCAAGGTCAAATCCAATACGACCACTGGGTAGCCAAGGGAAAATCCTTAAAGTTTTGTATTAAACTTTTTTCTCTAAAATGTTTTCCCGCTGAGATAATCGGCCGTACCGGGACTTTTTGAACACCCTGTATAAGATTTACTAACTCAGAAACCATCGCAGGCATGCGTCCAACCATTTCCCAAAATTTCATCGCAATCGGATGAACGGTTTAGGAAGGCATACGAGACATACAGACAGACAGACAGACAGACAGACAAACATTCATTTTTATATATATAGACTAGCAGCCCGTCCCGGCTTCGCACGGGTAGATTGTGGATTGATTTTATCCGTCCACCATTGTTTAAATACATTTTTAATACAAAACTTTTTGTATTTTTCCCGGGCTACGCAATGGTCATATTGGATTTGACCTTGACCATGACCTTCAAGGTTATATCGAGGTCAAATTAAATTTTTTTCACGTTCAAATGTGTCCTTGAACATTTTTTTCATGTTACCTTTATTGTCAGCGGAGGTCAAATTTAGGTCAAGTATAGTTCGACTTTTTGAACACCCTGTATAAGATTTACTAACTCAGAAACCTTCGCGGGCATGCGTCCAACCATTTTCCAACTTTTCATCGCAATCGGATGAACGGTTTAGGAAGGCATAATAATCATCAGTACCGGTACTTTTTGAACACCTTTTATAAGATTTACTACTTCAGAAACGTTCGCGGGCATGCGTCCAACCATTCCCCAAAGTTTCATCGTAATCGGATGAACGGTTTAGGAAGGCAAATAATCATCCGTACCTGTACTTTTTGAACACCCTGTATAAGATTTACTAACTCAAACCTTCGCGGATATGCGTCCAACCGTTCCCCAAATTCTCATCGAAATCGGATGAACGGTTTAGGAAGGCATAATAATCATCCGTACCGATACTTTTTGAACACTCTGTATAAGATTTACTAACTCAAAAACCTTTGCGGGCATGCGTCCAACCATACCCCAACTTTTCATCGCAATCGGATGAACGGTTTAGGAAGGCATAATAATCATCAGTACCAGTACTTTTTGAACACCGTTTATAAGATTTACTAACTCAGAAACCTTCGCGGACATGCGTCCAACCATTCCCCAACTTTTCATCGCAATCGGATGAACGGTTTAGGAAGGCATAATAATCATCAGTACCGGCACTTTTTGAACACCTTTTATAAGATTTACTAACAATAAGAAACCTTCGCGGGCATGCGTCCAACCATTCCCCAAAGTTTCATCGCAATTGGATGAATGGTTTAGGAAGGCATTTGATATTACCTTAAAGGTCACGGTCAAGGTCAAATCCAATAAGACCACTGGGTAGCCAAGGGAAAATCCTTAAAGTTTTGTATTAAACATTTTTCTCTAAAATGTTTTCCTGCTGAGATAATCGTCCGTACCGGGACTTTTTGAACACCCTGCATAAGATTTACTAACTCAGAAACCATCGCAGGCATGCGTCCAACCATTTCCCAAAATTTCATCGCAATCGGATGAACGGTTTAGGAAGGCATACGAGCCATACAGACAGACAGACAGACAGACAGACAAACATTCATTTTTATATATATAGACTAGCAGCCCGTCCCGGCTTCGCACGGGTAGATTGTGGATTGATTTTGTCCGTCCACCACATTATTAGCTACGGAAAAATCCTAAACCCTACTATCAAAAAGAATTTTTATAGGGCCCACATAGTTTTCATGGTACGAAGCCGAACTGTACTTGACCTTCAAAAAGTCCCGGTACGGCTGAATATCTCAGCGGGAAATCATTTTATAGAAAAATTTTGAATATAAAACTTTTAGTATTTTTCCCGGGCTACCCAATGGTCATATTGGATTTGACCTTGGCCATGACCTTCAAGGTTATATCAAGGTCAAATTAATTTTTTTCGCGTTCAAATGTGTCCCTGACCATTTTTTTCATGTTACCTTTATTGTCAGCGGAGGTCAAATTTAGGTCAAGTATAGTTCGACTTTTTGAACACCCTGTATAAGATTTACTAACTCAGAAACCTTCGCGAGCATGCGTCCAACCATTCCCCAACTTTTCATCGCAATCGGATGAACGGTTTAGGAAGGCATAATAATCATCAGTATCGGTACTTTTTGAACACCTTTTATAAGATTTGCTAACTCAGAAACCTTCGCGGGCATGCGTCCAACCATTCCCCAAAGTTTCATCGCAATCGGATGAACGGTTTAGGAAGGCATAATAATCATCCGTATCGGTACTTTTTGAACACCCTGTATAAGATTTACTAACTCAGAAACCTTCGCGGGCATGCGTCCAACCATTCCCCAAAGTTTCATCGCAATCGAATGAACGGTTTAGGAAGGCATTTGATATTACCTTAAAGGTCACGGTCAAGGTCAAATCCAATACGACCAATGGATAGCCAAGGTAAAATCCTTAAAGTTTTGTATGAAACATTTTTCTCTAAAATGTTTTCCCGCTGAGATAATCGACCGTACCGGGACTTTTTGAACACCCTGTATAAGTTTTACTAACTCAGAAACCATCGCGGGCATGCGTCCAACCATTTCCCAAAATTTCATCGCAATCGGATGAACGGTTTAGGAAGGCATAAGAGACATACAGACAGACAGACAGACAGACAGACAGACAGACAGACAAACATTCATTTTTATATATATAGATAACACAAAAAACAAGCAAAATTTCTATCATAAATTGTATTTTCATGTGCAAACGTCTGCCATTTTTTTCTATTTAATATTTCGAAAAATCTTCGTTCAAGGATTAGATTATTTAATACACAAAATAAATGCTAGCAGGCCTGTGCGGAAATTCCGCAGACGACAGAATATTAGGAACGTAAATATAATACAAAAGATACGGAATGATTGTAGATTATGCGTTATTTTTGCCAAAAGTCAATTTTTACCATTGATTTTTAAATAAATAATATAATGTGCAATTGTAAATTAACAATTCGTCGAAAGTGGAGCTTAATCTTTAAAATAGTACCTCATTTATCGTTTTTGATTCCGCATGAAAAGAGAACAAGGGTTTATTATGAAGAGAGAATCACCTTCTAGAAATAATACATACCTAAGTTTTTTCAGTTTTTGATTTTAAATGACCCACGACTTTGTGTATAAATGTTTGTAATAAAAGAAAACACATATGGTCCAAATCGTACTTAATAAAATGCAAAAGGACTTTTTTTAAAAGTAATAGTTTTAGAAAAAAAATTCCCAAAACCCCTCAATTTTTAGTTCCTTGACTAACCCCTTAATGAATTCTCGCAATAGAAAAACAGCAAAATTATCGAGGATTCTTTCTTTTTTTACTGAGACGGTAAGATGACTGTACTTTATAATAAGAGATTCCCAATTTCAAGAATTGTACATTACTGGTTTTAGTATTTAAAATAAGAAGATAAATGAAATTAGCCATAACTTTTTCATATTGATTTTTGTCATCTCAAAAATAAATAAATAAATGAAAACAAATTCTTACATAAAATAGCCGAGTAGTCAAAAGAGAGGGCTTTAACCTCGCGCAGGCAGAATATGGGTTTCGGTTGCATATAAACAAACGCAGTGAACGCGGCAAACGACATCACCTACATACTCCTTACCCACTCATTCATGATTCGCTAGCTGACCATTTTCTTGATGATTTCCTTATACACTTTTGCTTCATGATATTCCCAAGAACGAGGAGAACCCATATAATATTTTTTTACACATCTAAGGTATCATCTCTGAATCACTTACTCCAATAGTTCATTGTTTAAGTTAACCGGTACTCTTGAAATACGAAGCGGGTCTAATACGGGAATACCATCGCCGGTTTGCATTTTAGTTTTCAATTTTTCCAGAAAAGCCGCTAGATTTTCGCTGAGACCACGTCTAGTACGAGAATCTGTAAAAATATATACTTCTGAATTGGAATTGAAAACTGTAAGCCCGTAGAAATTTGTATGTAGAAAAATGTTCTAGTAAAAATAAGCGCATGTGTGTGAAGAAGGCGTTTAGAAAAATGCACTCAGCCGAAATAAATCTGACGAAAATTATTATACGTAAAAACTATTTGCGCCAAAAAGCATTGATATCAAAGAGTACCATGGAGAGCTCAGAAACATTATCAGAATTGTATAATGTACCAAAAATTAAACAGGATACACGCATTCGTCTACAAAAAACCTGTGAAATTCAATGAGAACTCCTTTCAGGGCTCCGATCCAGTCAAATGTTCAAAAATAGTAGGTATTAATAACTTAATAATATTGAAATAATATTTCAATAATATTAAAAGAGAACGATCGAAATCGAAATTGCGAGGTATGAGATATCACGAATTAGATCACTCTTTAACGAACAAATACCTTAACAAACCTTTTCTCATACTACAAGAAATACACGCAACGATACTGACTGCTTGTTACGCGCCATCATAACGATTTACAGAATCTGAGCACTCTGATGGCATGGCCAGCTCAACATTGAGACTTTATACGAATTGTTGCAGCGTTATAGCGACGAGGAGGTATCGTGAAAATATTTAACAAATCAATAGGGACGAAATCTTAAAAATAATGACTTTTAATGACTTTTAAAGATGAAGATGACTTTCTACTGACTTGATTGAAAAAATGACCAATTATCAAAGAAATGACCAAATGAGAGCCCTGCTTTTTTTATAAGTTGCACATTGCGTAATTTACTTTTTTACTCCGAGTGACGATATTTCGCAAATCATTTAACGGATAGATATTTTTGTTACTTACGTGCCAAATTTGTTTCGGCCGTGGCTAAGCTGCAGGCCAAAATCAGAAAAAGGGCGGCGATCGCGAACCTCATGATCTACAATAAATGTTATGACGTTAATAGTTGACAGTTCGAAATCACTATAAAGTAATAACGATTTTTCGGAAAAAAGTGCCTAGCGAGCTCTGCTTTCACCAACATATTAACTCTTTGCCGTAGAAATAACAGCAAGAAGAAACCATATACGCCGGCAACTTCGTAGATAAATACATGTAAATAACTCCAGAAAACACAGCATACTCGTATATATATAATACATATATGCGCGCTCTTTCTACGAAGTTGACTTTAAGCATCGTACGTGGAAGATCTTGAGGAGCTCGCTTACATGATACTACCTCGCTTCGAGAAACTATGTTGGAAAAGAAGTGTATAAAAAACTGGTTACGTTATCAAAATTAAAAAATAATTATGTTTCAAATAAACGCAAATAGCGGACTACAAATTACCGTGTGTGGGTACTTTTTTTCAACTGAAATTATGTGATACAAGAAAATCATATTTACATTTCAAACCTCAGCGATATCGCATATACATAAATATAAAATATTAAATTTATTAAGTTACAGCACAGAGTAAAAAACGATAAGTACAACGAAGTGTGAATATATTTATTATAGCTACGCTAAGCATCTGCGAGTAAGCACTAAACAAATGACTGTAAAGGGGACGAAGAGGTATCGGTTTTCAGTGGGACACCCCATGGTTAGAAATAAAGTACCAATACCAACCATGCACTGAGTTTATTCGCCCTTCACATTTAGACTATACGTTTTCGTTGACTATATCGTAGTCTTGACTAATATATTCTTATGAATAAGATTTCGCGTTACTAATGTCGTAAAGTCGTGTGCGCCAAAAAGTGCTTTTATAAAGTAAAAAAAGTCAAAATATTTTTATGTCATAGATTCCTAACTTACATTAAATGAAATTTACCACTTATTGTTAGTATGACTATCTCCCACCTTAATTAGTATTTCAATTCTTTCTGGCGTAGAATCCACAAGTTGCCTCCTAATTATCTTCCAGCTTCTCATGATGAAATCACAATTAAAGAAAGTATTTTAATTTTATTAATTAATACGAGGTGTATAAATTTCAGTGAAAGCTTGTGTCGAATTTAACAAATAATTCTAAATGTACTTATACCCTTATAAAAATTAATAAAACGAAAACATTTTTTTCGTGTGGGTTCATGGTTAGAAACTGAATGATAATGCAAAAAATTGTCGACTACTCCAAAAAGAATTGAAATGTTAAATAAGGTGAAAGGTAATCATGCTAATAATAAATAGTAGAGTTAATTTCATGTAAATTAGGAGTGTATGAGACAAATGTTTTGATGCCATTGATTTGCACAAGAATATTGCTTCAACTCGGACCTTTTACTAATCGTAACGCCAACCCAGAGCGTCTAAAATTTTTACGTGTATTGCCTCGGGCCAACAACCTTAAAAATCACGAAAACTAATGGCATATGGGCGAATCGATTTTAGGCTTATACTTGTATGTATATCGATGGGCCCTTATGGCATTTGTTTTCGTAACTCTTAAGAACTTAATGCCAGAAGGACGTTTCGACCGTATCCTGTATGCCCTTTTACCTTTGGTTTTTCCAATTTTTATTTTACCATTCTTGACTTTTTCTATGTATTTCTCTCAGCGGTGAGAACCATTTTTTTATAAGTCCTTTTGACTTTTAAAATGCCAAAAAGGCATAAAATGGTGTATACGACCTTTGGGCAGCTGTGACGTGATTTATGAACAGGAAAAATTATTCATTCAATACAGAAAAAAGGGGAATTTAAATAACTTTTTACGAAAGAAGTAAACAAGAGGATTGGGCCATACAAAAAGGAACAAGCCCTTAAAAATGAACAACTGGAATCCTTGCATGTACGATAGTTACATGTGATACAACCTGGTACATTCAGTTTCATTATGTAATAGTTATATAACACGTACACACACACACACACACACATCACTGAGCTGTAATTGTTATAAGCGATAACCAAGTAATAAAATTACTGACGATTAATCGTTCGATATCACATCATATATCTACGTCAGATAAATGTGGTTATTCGCGTTGCTGATTAAATTTCTTTTGGTCCGTGAAAATGAGTAAGATAGAAGTAAAGTATTATAATTTCATTAATTTCTCTGTCGGATTTGTTGAAGTTCAATATTAATAGGAGCAGTATAAATTCCTTGCTAAAAATATCCGATAGAAAGTTTTAGAAAAGATTCAGAAATATCACAAAGTGAAAGGTTTTAAAGTTTCCTATAATTTTCACATTGGATACTTACAAAAAAAACAATAAAATCGACATAAAATCTGTATAAGTTTCTATAATATTTAATATAAAAATTATAAGAAACGATTTATTTCACGCCCTATGGTAATTTTGAATAATTTTTGCTATAATTTATCTGTTTCTATCGGAAATTTTTAACAGGATTAATTAAATTATAAACAGGATTTAATTATAAACGACTGAACCATTAAATAAACAAAATACTGCTGCGTGATACGATACATCATATGGTATGAGGTAAGAAGTAAAAATAACACGATAACAACAAACATTATTTTTCGGCGTTCTAAAATAGAAAACTGAGAAGAAACTATTATATATTTACGTATCTCATTATAAGAAATGCCTACGAGTACTATAATATTTCGTGATAAATAATATTTCGCAGATATATACATATGTAGCTGCTGTCCTAGAATATACGTTGAAGTAAGATAAGTTATCTGATCGTACTGGCAGTTATTAAGTGCCAATATCAGTAGTCAAAAGTACTTCAAAAGTATAAAGATTGGTGCATAAGCTGTTCCTACAACTGAAAAGCTTGCTTTGTTTCGATATACACTACTGCGCAGAAGTTTCTGGACATCCTACAAAATTCTCAAGCTATGTAGTTATGTAAACCTAAGAGAACTGTCCTAGAAATAGATATTATATTTCATTGGGGCGAAACAAACAAGTTTGATTTAAGAGGGTGAACCAGCTCCCCCAAAGCGCATCGCCATTAAATTAGCTCCCGCATTTTCTATTTGAGAATTTCAGTAGTACATATATACCAAATTGAGAATAATTCTTCCAAAGCTACGTTCTTTTATACCGTAAACAATAAATTACAAAAAATACAGATAGTTTTTTATATTCTACGTTATTTCCACTTTTTTGTACCGGGCATTTTTTTCCTTTTAGACGCTGAATGTATTCAATTAAAAAGAAGTAGAGTCCCAGAAAATTATCACTTATAATCATTAAAGAGAACAAGGGTACAGTGATTCCAAAATGCGCAAAAGAAAAGTACGAATCCCTACGCGAATCACTAGAGTCCCAAAAAATAACGTTTATCAAAAATGTCATTTATTTGGAAAGCCGATACCAGACATATACAGCGGGTAATATGAGTATTCGAACGCCGTCACTTTTCACATAAGTTTATTAACTGAGCAGTAAATAAAATAATAAACATACGTCTATGTAGATCGATTAAAACTTCAGTGAACGTATTTCAGCTTTTTTGAAAAAATCTAATGACAACTGAATTATAGCAATTCTTGTTTTAACCTAAGAAAAAAAAATTTTTCTCGGTTTTTTAAAAAAGACCTGCAATATTAATCCTGAAGAGTAACAGTTACCTCAATCCATACATTTTTATTAACTTTTGTCGACGCATAAAAAGTTGTGGCACCTAGAAAAGTCGATGTTCGAGTCGTTTTACGTAATTTATCAGAAAATAGCTCGATTTTCAATTATTCCCTACTGTATATTTGAAAGTATTTTTTATTGGAGAAAACTTGGATAACGAAACTATCCTTTATCTAGACCTCAAAAGTTATTTACGATCTAAGTCGATTCATTTCAAAATCAAAGAACATCAACTCCTCAACCAATCGATGGAATTGACAGAGTATTCGTCCTTTTAAAAAGCTTGAAGCTCAATTTGAAGTTGCAATCGCATTTATTTCTATATGGCTCATATTGACAGTTGTGCTAATTCATTACTGAAATCCAGCCACATTAAACTACATAAACAGTTTTAAGTCAATGTGTCAATTAGAGCTGCGTAAAATTATATTATACATATTGAAATAATAAAACTTTTAAATGTGATAATCTATACTCGATCCACATATAAAATCGTAAAAAGGAATTCGTACAAAAATTGTAAACTATTAACCGACAGTTTGTCCAACTGCGTTAACTTTACAAAATGGCATGATCCTGTAAACGCATATACACTAGACTGATTCAAAAAAAAGCTTTTTTAATTAATTCTTTCGGCGGGCACTTAAAACGTTAGTATTTAATGTAACTGAATATGTCACCGGGTGCACATTCTCACTCAATATTTAGGGGTGCCTCAATCGCTTTTTCTGATTTCCATTTGAATAACACGGTGAAATTGTTGAATCATTGGTTTAGTGCTAATTCCTTCTACGGTAAAAAAAATGTCCCCGTGAAAAATTAGAAAAATTGAGAGTTTTAGGTGTAATTGACGTAAAGAAATATTATTTTTAATTATTAAATGATAATTATGGGGGAATAAATTGTGCAATCATTACCCAAAGTTACATTAAATACTAACGTTTTAAGTGCCCGCCAAGAGAATTAATTAATCAAGCTTTTTTTTTAATCAGTCTATTATACACATTCAAATATACGAAGTGTTTAAAACTGTATTAAGTTTCAATACTGGATCTTACACAAATTTATACAATGGTCAATCAATGAATTCATAAATTTTCAATACAGAAATACAAATCTTAGTACACAGAGAAAGAGGAAAATACTCACTAATATTGTAAAGGTAACCGTGAGGAGTGCGACACTGGTTGTGAAGTCCGATCGACTACCTAACATAAATAAGATGCCATTATCGAACACCTGGATATAGATGTCTATCAATTTATTATCCATTTGAAATCAAATAACAAGCAAATTCTTATCATCATACTAAATTTCTTAAATCGCTACTGGAATTTACTCGTGTGCCAGCAGTAACGTCTCTTTTCTAAGAAGACATTATTTAATGAAAAAGTATATGTGAAATAAGGCAAGTTGGAAAGAGATAATGCATCGTCTGAAATACATCCTTAACTTTGAGGATAATGATATTAAAAAGAAATACATTTTTATAATGGGAGAGGCTGTATTAAATTTATCAAAGGCGATCTTTCTCTTTGTATTTATGCCCATTCATTCATAAAAAAAAAACACACATTGGTAATACTGAACGTTGAGTATCACATAGCAAACAAATTCTTTTATGCGAATGCAGAAGAAGAATAGCCACGTTCTTCATTGAAATAGTGTTTTTATAGCAATATATTGTATGAATATATTATAAAAAGTAGATCCAACGGAAACTTTCCACTCAATTTATTCTACAACAGACTGATTTGTGCAAAAATTGTCCAAATAAGTCAATAGCGCGATACAATAAAACCAGATGAACTTTTTGACCTAAGAACAGAAACCGAGCAAAACCAACAGTTTTCGAAATATTTTTGATCGCTTAAAATGATTCCGTTTTCAGAATCTCCATATCGTGTCATATTTCTATGAAACATCGCTTTTAAAATGACTTTAAGACGTCATTCTGATATTTATACTATCTTGATTGGGACACTATATTCACAAAGCATTGAATATTCCAGCATTGTATATATATATAGCAGTGATATTATAATTTTACAATTTTACTTGCAACTCTCCGAAGGTGGAAGCAGTATTGTAATGTTTGCTTACGTATGTATTAGTGCAAAAATATTTAAGCAATATATTGTAATTATAATTTCTTTGGGTGAAATCCGTAGAACTCATTATACAAAATATGATATAGTTAGACCGGTTGATTAAATAAAAATAAGGCACCCACGCTGCCGTACCACTATATATAGATACTGGAAAATATATTTATTTTAATATAATAACTATTTGATATAGTACCCGCAATATCGCACATTTCACAAAGACAATGAAATTCTACACACCTGTGTAATATGTCATTCTCGCTCCATTCACCGAAGAACTCAATAGGTACATTGTCGGCTAAATGTGTTGACCTGCTAATTCCATATTTTACGATTTTAAGATATTTTGATACTCGGCAACCTTATGGCTAGACTAGACTAAATAATTTACATACATTTTATTTAAAAAAAGGTTAGACAAATACTGACAACTATTGTGTTAAAATCCGTTGTCATATAAGAACATTTGTATTGATCAAGACAGTTTTATTCTCGCTTCTGAAAATCGGACTTCATGTGAGTTAGCAGGTTAACATATTTAGCCGATGACATGTGCTTCAAATACGTCATGCGACTATGATATCTCGTTCCAAAGTATGTATGTATGTCATGCAAAAACATATTTTAATTGAATAATTACAAAAACTTCTAAGCGAAAAATGTGTACCTATTAACTTTTATAATTAAAATTGTTACAATGAAACTATAAAATTATTACAACAAAACCTTCGAAATATGTATAATTTTAAAACAGAACGACAGTTTATAATACCAGAACGTGACTGCACAAGGAATAGCATCCGAATAACTGCAGTGCCTTCCGGCGGTTTAAAGGTTCAACCTGCACTGAATATGTATGCCCTCTAGGGGACATATATGTATGTATACCCCTGCAGAGGCGAAAGGGTTGAAAGAGTACACGCAGAAAGTAACATTTTCTAGCGATTCTATAAATGTAAACTATTCTTATAGTTTTCTTTTAGCCGAATTGAATGGTAAATCTAAGGAGGTAGAAAATATCAGTTTCCCGGATGGAAAAATTTGTTTGGCAAATTTGTGAAGGACTGAGATATTTTGACTTTTTTTCTGACTTTCTGCAGTACCTAATCGAAACATTTTAGACATTTTCAGGGAAGTATCAGAGTTTGTCAGAGAAAGTCAGAGAAAAGTCCAAAAATATGAATTTTTCTTTCATGTATAAAAACTTTTCTAAAAAAGTCTGATAAACTCAAACAAACATTTCACAAAATTCTGGAAAATTCTGAAAAATCTTAAATTCGGTCAATTTTTAAAAATTTATAACTTCTGTAAAAAATAAATACATACAGACATTTTCAGAGTTTTTCATAAGTTTTACAGAATTTACAGATTATTTCTGATATTTTTCAACGTTTACTAGACTTTTTCAGAAAAGTTTTTGTGCCTTAAAGACAAATGGATATTTTCTCGACATTTTTCTGACTTTTTCTGACAAACTCTGATGCTTCCCTGAAAATGTCTGAAAATGTTCCAATTACCGCAGAAAGTCAGAAAAAGTCAATTTTTCAGTTTGTTAGAGACATTTTTCCGTTAGGGATTATCATGTAGCGTTTATTCAGCAGTGTTATCAAACATTGTACTGTTATAGAGTTTATCAGAGTTTTTCAGAGATTCGTTAAAGAAATATTTCCATCAGGGTTACAAATAAAATACTACATGAAAATAAGGTATATCTGCATAATTAGCAAGAATCGACCTCACATAACATTCCAATCGTTACCATCGTATTCCACACTTCGCAAAAGCTAGCTTACCTTTTCCGCTATAGACGCGTACTTCCTATTCGCCTATATTCCGACCGTTGTCAATGACAATTACTACGTTTCCTCCGCCTTTAAAATTTATCATCGATTTTTACTAACCCTTCAATCGTCGTAATTAATTATAGCATCTCCTGCATTGCATGGATATTATGTATCGTAAATTTTACTTATTTTCATTCCCAAATTAAAAAAAGATATTTTGGTTGAGCCAACTAATTGTTCATCACCCATTCGAGACTCGTCCTTCGGTGTAACCGTACACAAAGTGGTATTTAAAATAAGAATATGTACTTACGTCATAAATTTCACCCTGAACCCCTATAGAAAATATGCAAGGACGAGTGAGAATGCTATTCGCCACGCGAATTCCTCATTCAGAGCATCCTTGTCGCACACTCCGGGTGGATAAAGAAGTTCATAAAGGCCAGGGAGTGTGTAACAGGGTCGCTCTTAATGAGGAATCCGCGTTATGGTCGGCGTTTTCGCTTATAATCGTACGTTCCCCCTATGAGCGACTGGTCGGAGAACTACCCTATACTTCTCATTAAGGAGAAATTAAGTAGTTCCATTTTATGGGTCATTCTAATGAAAAGCAGACCTTTCTTGTCCGCCCATACAGAATTCAACACTGTTACATGTATTATAGAAAACTAAAAACCAATTATCAATTTTAGGATATTTGTAAAGTAAGTAGAATAATATTTAATTGCAATCACTCAAAAATTTTTCTTCAATCTTCATGAAAATTAAAGAATTTTACTAACTCGTCTTGTCCGCCAAAACAATCTCACCTCCGTTACTTTCTTGTTAAAATACTATAAATCTCGTAAATACTGCTCCATCTATTCAGGATGTGCGAAGGTATCAATTTATATGTATTGACGATTCAGTAATGTCAAAATCATTGGTAAACCTTGAAATGGTTTGTGATAATTTCATAAAACAGGTAAGAAAAGATATTTGTTCAAGATCATTCCTCAACTCCGTTAATATATTATAAGAAGACATTATTTATTTAATTTGCTTGTTGACCTGGAGATAAGTAGAACACATCTACAAGTTTCTTTAACACCACGCGTACTTTTTATAACCTCAAAATGCTTTACTGTGTAACGGAAATTATCAAAATTTCTCACCTCCGTGAATACTTCTGTTCAAAAATGTTTAACTGACCAAACTCTCTCCAGTGCAGTTCGAAGCACTTAATCTTAATGATACTCCTAATAGTGCTGGATCCTCCTCGAGCTCTAGAAGTAGAGTAGCATGCTATGCGTCAAAAAGATTAGAAGAAAGAATAGAGCCAAACTAAATTTACAAATTAAGTATCTTGAAAATAAATTACGTAAAGCAGAAAGACGAGCAATAAAATATTAAGCACGAGCTCAACGACTAAAAAAATCAAACAAAACGATAATTCCACGAACAAAAGTGAATAATTTGGTCAATATCTCATCTCTGTGAAATCCAATTTTAACTTTTTTGTTAATTTGTGCTTAAATATTATCTACCATCTCGGAAATACAGTTGTATGATGAAAGATTAATTTTATGGATTTGAAAAAGGAAAATCTACAATTTTTCCATGAAATTTTTTTTCTTGAAGTTGGAACTGAAATAGTCTGCTTTTCGTGAGAATGACCCTTATATAAGAGAGTTCAGCTGGCGAAGCATTAATGGCCATTATATTCAGATGTACGACGAACCGATTGCCAGAACGCAGAACGTAATTTTCAAATAAAGGAGGTCTAGCGCGGTCGCGGCGATTTCAACTATCGATTATTATCTAATTAATTGTGCGTTTTTTACTCACATCAGGTTATCGAATTTGTTCCCGATAAAAATACAAAGCCCCGCTAAAACGGCAATCTGCTAAATCAGATCAGAATTGTACGCACGGAAAAATAACAGCGGCCCGAGCAATCGTTACTCTGCATCAGCTTTTTTTCCGCAAAACCCCTGCCTTCGAGATCCGCCCTTCGAGTAATCACTTTCAGCCCGTTCGTATGCCCGTATTATTCACATGCCTTCATTTTCATACATTTATTGCCCATTTATAATCGCGGAGTGTGGGAGCGAGGAGGGGGCGGAGAGGGGGGGCGGGAGAGGGTGGAAGCTGCGCGGTGCGCGGCGCCGGGTGAGGCTGCGAAAGAGTGAGATGCTATGAGAGTGCGACGGAGAAAGAGAGAGGAGGAGTGAGTGAGAGATTGCAAGAGGTCACAGGAGTGAGAAGGAAGAGGGGAAGGCCAGGTAGTTCTTCCTTGCTTGACTCGGTTCAGCCAAGCTCAGTGCGGCCTGAACAGTTAACCGGCCTACCCCGTACGGGCTCGTCATTGTTTCTCCGTCGTTTTTCACCAGTATTCGTGTCTCCCCTGCGGCACGGGAAAAACGATTTCCTCATCCGACCAGACAGCTCTCCCCCGCTCTATGCCGGCCGTGACTCTTTCCAATCAAGACGAACGAGAGGAGAACTGACTCCCGCGAGAAAGCGATCCTTTGCAATCGACGCGACGAATTATCACAAATCGTAAGTCCCAATTCGCTGATAGGCATGCCGAGCTAAGAGGCTTTCTCGTACTCTTGATTTTTTCATCGGACTCCTCACACGTTTCCCGCACTGGTATCTCCGCGAATATAGCCTCTGACGATCGACGTAGGCCCTGCGATTGGGAAAACATTTGGATGAAAGTCGAGTGACCTAAAAAGGTAATCCGAGTTATTCGCTTCCGAAATATCGCAAGAAAGTGTAACGTCTCATCGATCTCAAATGTTGTCAATGTAAACGAGACAGTGCCCACTTTCAATTTTTGTACGTCGAGTTCGATGTTGCGCTATACTTGCATCGGCAGAGTGAACTGCTTATTGCTCAGCCAATTTAAGTATGTCTTTCATCTCATCGTGCATGAAGTACTGTGCCGTTAATAAATATGCAATATCTGTTTCCATTGATCTCTGCAATAAACGTGTTCGATTAATTTATCTGACGTTAACGAGAGAGTGAGCATTCTTGCGCGGTGTAGTAGCGATAGCATGAGGTGGGGAAGCGTTACATAAGCAAAAATATTGCCTTCGCTTGTTTGTTAGCAACGGGCATAGTTGAAAATACCCTCGAAGTGGGACAAGGAAAGACGAGAGTGTGGAAAGGGGATAGTTTGCTCTCCGTTCTCCCTCCTCCCTTTCCCTGATATACCGCAGGTTTCGCATTCTGTTTACACAGCTAACGCGTGATTATTATAAATATTCTACAAGCATACGTAATATCCGTTAGACCGAATTTTCAACGGTGAACAAAAACGCTCTTCGTATAACAGATCATTATACCATAGCAACACTGACAGGGACTGCATTTTTTTATTTTTCCAATTGAGATTTGGTCTGCGCTTTTATATTTCGATATAAAGGTTTCGCAAGCTTAGCTCTCTTTTGTGTTTTCCGTGCATAAAGCAGCTATATTTGTAGCCATTGGTGTATCAGCAAATGTAACTGGTTTTCCAAACAGCACCATTCGTTTTTTCGGGTTTAACATCCTACATATATATTTCTTTTCACTGATTATTTAGATAAGCAAAGGCAGATTAGTTACTGATGGCTGCACTTAATTCATTATATTATACTCGTATGTAATATACAGTTTATTTTGAAGTGCTCCTTGATGTGATAATACTTCTCTCTCTCTCCCTCCCTCTCTCTCAAGCCTTATAAAAAATCCCTCGATTTCGAATTTCGTCAAAGCTCCGTGTCTGCCGTTCCAGAAATATTAGTGACCTTTGCATTTAACCGATCGAAATGCTTCTGCCACTGCGACAAATTCAGACTGCGACTAATCGTGCTCTATATTCGGACCTGCGTCGTGTGGGGTTCTCATGCCCCACCACCCAACCATTGCTTACCTAACCCTTCAGTAGGCTGCATGAAAAATGTATAGCAGCCAGATACTGGTGTAATGCAGAGCTAAAAAACGTAGAGCCATTTAACATTATCAGTGCCATCCTTCGTCGCTGTCTTCTCTACCCTTGTGAAAAAATACTATTGCCGAGATATTGCAGGAAACCACTGGTCGAAATTTGTTCGCAACTCTACTGCCGTGTACTACTGCGGCTGCATTATATTGCCGCATTGTGCTACTCTCTGCCGTTGTATTCATACGTAATACCGCTACGCTGCTATTCTAAATGTGTTGCAGCCTCATTTAAACATGGCTGTGTATTTAATGTTGAGTAGTACTGTATAATTTCGTGGTAGTACTATCGATAGTACGGCCGTAGTCCACTACCTTCAAAATGTCATCGAAGCCACACATAAGTGCAGCTTCAATTAAACTTGTACTTTACAAACAAAATTTATTTTGATTATATAATTTGCAATAAAAGAGTAGTTTATCTAAATACCATACATTATATTACAGTAAATATAATTTGTTCACAACTACTGCAGCTGCATTATACTGTCGCACTGTGCTACTGACATTGTATTTAATATCGCTACGGTACTGTTCAAAATGTGTTGCAGCCTCGTTTAAATGTGACTGTTTGATTAATTTTGAGTAATACTCTATAATATCGTGATATACTACTATCGATAGTACGATCATAGTACACTACTCTTGAAATCTCATCAAAGCCACGCGTAAATATAACTTCAATTAAACTTGTACTTTTTTTTACAAACAAAATATAATCTCATGTACATTTTATTTGACTTTGATTATATGATATGCAAACAACAAGTTATTTATATAACTATTATACTTGTATTGCAGTAAATATAACTTGTTCGCAACTAATGTATAATAGCTGCATCATACTGCAGCCTTGTGATACTGGCGTGGTATTCACTGCCACTACGGTACTATTCAAAATGTATTGCAGGCTTATTTAAACATGGCTGTTTGATTAATGTTGAATAGTACTGCATAATATCGTGGTAGTACTATTGATAGTATGATCGTAGTACACTACTTTTAAAATCTCTTCAAAATCAGACGTAAATGTAGTTTCAGTTAAAGTTGTATTTTACAAACAAAATATAATCTTACGCACACTTTACTTTCACTATATAATTTGCAATAAACGAGTAATTTATGTAAATATTATACATGTGTTGTAGTAAATATAAAACTATTCGCAACTACTGCCTACTATTGCAGCTGCATTATACTAACTGCCGCACTGTACTACTGCCTTTGTACCCGAGAAGAAACAAATTATATTATATATAATCAGATATGATCATATATGATCACTTATATCTGATCAGATCCAAAGTTTGTCTCTATATGATCATATCTGATGATACATGACCACATCTGACCAGATCTGAACAGACGCGTGCTCAGTATACCTTAACGGATCGATACAATCGAAAATAAATCGCCAAATAGCAAATAAACCAACGGTTTATGCTGTAAACTAATATTATCGAAAAAAAAAAATTAGTGCACCTTAAAATCGAGCGTAAATCTTTTCATCCTGAGCGGTCTCACCCATTCAACTACCGTCCGCACTTTTTGCTACTTAACTTCGTTGATCGGCCGGTGTCATCGAGTCCTCATCTGCTGTATGTGTGAGGTATACCCAAATGCGATGAATTCGACCCACTTTCAATCCATGAAATTTAAGATCGAGATGATATTGGTAGAATTTTTTTTCTACCAATTACGAGCTCCAAAATTCGCAGATTCAAAGCGAGTTGGACAAATAGGTACATGTGGACTTTGGGTATACCTACAAGATACGATTCGAATTATAAAGGGACGATGCGCTTTGAAGATCAAGTTCTTTAAGCTTCTCTAAGCATATGCATTGTTCATATGACTTCAATAAAATTATTTATAAATTAAAGTGTATTTTCCTAATGAAGTTTTAGACTTCAGTTACAGGTTAAATATATTTTTCTCGGGCAGTTAGAGTGTCTGACGAAGAAATCCTTTTACGTTCATCGAGTTAATCGGCGTTCTCATTAACACTCGCACATTTCATTGTATGTTAGCTCTCAGGGGTGCGAGCGTGACTCTTATCCGCATGAGTTCATATCTGGTCAGATATAGCCCATATAATTCATTTATTTGATTAGATATAAATCTAAATCACTCATACCTACATTATATAATTATATATGGTCATATCTGATCAGATACAGGCTCATATATAATTAGATATGGATTTATATCTAATAAGATATGGCTTCAACTTAGTCATATATTATTATATATCACCATATATGATCAGATATGGACTTATATCTGATGAGATCAGGTCAGGTCTACAGGGTGTTCGGAAAAAACACCGACACAGAAATAGGGGTGGTAGGTTACGTCATTACAAGTATTTTGATATAAGGGACCTATACCCGCAAGCGCGCTCCCTTCTGGAGATATCAACTTTTCAAGTTTATAACGACCGAGGTTGATCAAAGTAGAATAATATTGTATTGTAAAGTTTTTTGTCTACCTGTACAATTGAAAAATAAATGAAAACTCCTTGTATCCGCATCATCTTCGAAAAGTACAAGGACTTGAGCCAAGCGGTTATCCTTTCCGCAAGCAGTTTGCGCAGTGGCACATCTATCCAGAATCGTTTCCGATGTTGCATGGACATGAGTGGCCGTCATTTTGAGCATTTGCTGTAGTACATTGTTTTTGTATCTCGTAAAATTAAATATTCGTTACCATCTTGATACGTTTCTAAAAATATTATTCTACTTTGATCAACCTCGGTCGTTATAAACTTGAAAAGTTGATATCTCTCCAGAAGGGGGGGCGCTTGCGGGTATAGGTCCCTTATATCAAAATACTTGTAATGACGTAACCTATCACCCCTATTTCTGTGTCGGTGTTTTTTCCGAACACCCTATATATGACCATATCTAACACTAAACGTACCAAGCGGGGTCAAATGACCCCTTTCAAAATTTACTTTAAAATCGTACATTCATTGTTATTTCTTTCGTTCATTTGACTTTCTGTAAATTCTTATATCATCTGATTATTCAATATCTCGCTCTCCCTTTTTCTCGTAGCTTATTTTTTATAGCGAAAAATTCTTTACCTACCTTACGTACCACGAGGGGTCATTTGACCCCATACGAAGTTTACGTATTTGTCGGCAGTTCTCCTTAGTTCTAAACTCAAATATGCTTCTGAAATGAAGGTTCTATTTATCTAAACCTCATATATGTGTTTGGTTTCGGCGCGAGCACTTGGATGGCCGGATCGGGTCCATATGACATAACGCACAAACAAACAAGACTCTTATCGGAGAAACAAGCACTGCTCCCTCCCAGTATACCGCTAGTTCTCTATAGCTAAACGAAATAGAAATGCAGTCGTATATTGAGTCAAAGAGCAAAGATCAGAGCGTATAATAAATCAAGTTCGACAAGGAGTGACATGACAGTTTCCATTACATTGTGACAATTTCTGTTATATTCAATTGGCCTTCTGTCTTACTGTAACACCACAAATTTTACGAAGAAGAAAAAGAAAACCAACCAGAAGGAATACCAAGCAGTTCCAACAATAATTCGCAATCATGGAAGAAATGTCAAGTAAGATTGTGCACAGGCAATAATACAATTCAAACTTGTATAATGTGTAAAAGATTTGTCTGCGGGAAATGTGCGAAGGAGAAACCAACTATCTGTAAAAGAAGGAATTAATTGATTATTTTGCTTACAGGAATAAAAATATGTGTTTGATTATTTTATTAGAAATCATAAATTATGTTGCAAATTATTTCTTTTAATAAATTAGGAATTTCTTTCTGAAAATAAACATTTATTTCATAAGGGGTCAAATGACCCCTCATGGTAAGAATAGGTAGGTGTAAAGTACCGGTATGTTTAGTGCTAATACTACATATATAAGTCTGTATCTCATCAGATATAAACCGATGTATAACCAGATATCGTCATATATAACTACATATACGTATAATTAAATCTAATTATATATGATCATATCTGATTATACGCGAGTATATTTTTTTTTCTCCGGTATCTATTCAAAATGTATTACAGCCTAATTTAAACATGCCTGTTTAATTAATTTTGAGTGGTACCGTATAATATCGTGGTAGTATTATCGATAGTACGATCATAGTACACTACTTTTGAAACCTCATCAAAGCCACACGTAAATGTAGCTTCAATTAAACTTGTACCTTCGTAATATCTTACTATTCTTAACAAAATCTGTTTACCAGATTTTCATCAATAAATATTCTTATTTAAACATTTTTATACAGTATATCATTAACACCGCATTACGAACGAGTAGAATAATCTTTTATGAAAAAGTAAACGCTGAAAATGCAGTTCAAATTTATGTGTTGCCATTAGGTTTGCCCTCGAGCGCAAAATATATCAACAATCAAACTCCAATATCAACAGGAAACGTTTATGACGATTAGTCGATTCTCGGTTAAGGACGTCGTAAATTAAAAATAATAATGTAAAGTATGCATTAGAAATTAATATTGCAAATTGCATCAAACATAATACAGTATTGCATATATTATTATGAGTCTATCACAGAGGATTTCACTCACTCTAATCATGACTACACAGGCGACAGTAATAATGCGAGGATTACTATGTGGTTTGTGTTTATATGTATTTATCCACTCTGGCAATTAAACGACTGAACCGATCGAATTCCGCTGTGGCTCAAATAATTACATTTTGGTCACAAATGTACGACTAAGGTATCAGATCAAATCAAATTGGCGGCAGCAAATAAGTTTAAACAATTGATTACAATTAACAGTTGATTAAGAAGAAAAATGTTTTTTAAAAAGTCGTATGGTTTTGACATTTCTATAACTTTTGTCTGAAACTTTTTTCGTAAGATTCAATTTTTAAATAATAATCTTTGAATAATTTAATAAATTCAATTTTTTTAATTTTTGTACGATAAAGTTTCTTATGTTTTATGGAAATAACTTTTTATAGGGACTTTTCTACTCCTTGACATAATTGTTTACGTGACTATATTTTTATGGAGTTTTCTCAGTTCTTTAAACAGATCTAGTACTTTACTGGGTATATATTGTAAAATATCAAATGAGAAAATTTTTCGGTTTATACAAATATTGATACATTTACAATCTCCCGTGTAAAGTACAAGTAACCATAGAATTCCTACGAAATGAAAATGAAAATACTTGCTAATGACTTCTACAAAGTTCTACTATAACCTTCCGAATTCGTAAAAAAAGTCAAAGATTCGAGCTTCATTTATAAATCTTTTCAAAATTACTGACACAATTTTATTCGTGCGTTACAAAATCGTAAAATTGATCAGAAAAGCATTACTAGGGAATTTCAACCCCAATTTTCTCGAAATCCTAACGTGATGGACAATTTTCTAGATCAAATTCGTATTCAGTACTCCTACTTTACTGAAGAATGACGCTTCATGACAAAAGGGTAATACATAGTTAAAATTTGTAACATAATGTAATGAATTGGTCAGGTAAGTAAAACCACTTTAAATGATATTTTAAAATATTTAATACATTCAGTAATAATCAATAATTAATTACCACCATTTCCTTATCAGTATCAAAATGTTAAATGCTCCAGAGTGGCTTTATTTAAGAAAGAAGTTCTCAAAGGAGAGGAGTTGCGAATTGGAGCAGAAGAACAGGAATATAGCAGTTTTCATTGAGTCAAATTTTCATTGTATGAGAACATAAATTAAGTCTTTTTATTTCCAATGTATAAGTAGGAAAGAGTATATTATTTTTTAGAAATGTATTCCGTGTAAAAATGACATTATGTATCTCCTGCAATTTTAACAAATAATCTACAACAATACATAATATACATAATCTGAGTGTACGAAGCGTCCACCTAGTACATTTTCACAGAAAATAGAATAAATATTGAATATTCGACTTATGCTTTATTAATATTGAATAACATTTTCTGGGAAACACTAAAAATGGGATTTTGCATGTTTCACACATGCCTCCTTATAAGTTATACATATAACTGTTCATATGTCTAATAAAACTAATAATAGCGAAGCAATAAATATTATATCAATACTTATAACCAATAATATACTGATAGTAAGTTTATTTACCATTTTAAACTCAGCTTTTAAACCGATTGAACCAACACAGCTACATAAGTTACCATCCTCTGCATTTACTTACATTCTACGAGTGTGTAAGAGAAGGGCTCCGTCCATTCGAATACAAATCACTCATCAAGGGGTTTCTCGTTACCATCGCCTCCTTTAACGAAATTGAAATCTCTCGACCTCTCTCCTTAACGAGACCAGATCGATTCGAATGTACGATCTAAAGAACAAAAAACTGATGTTGATCAAATAAAGGTTTATTATTTTGAAGAATTTTAAAGCTCGGTTCCATAATCAAAGTTTAAGAAATAAATATTGTTTAGCTCTTCAACATTTAAGTATTTTATTGGCTGTTTTTGTCTGCTTCAGTCAAAATTAACTCCTCTATCTGTAGTTAGGAGCTGAGCTTTAAAAACATATAAGTATTGTAAGCATTTTAGGAGGTTTTATTTCGGAAATTCTATACGACACATGTTTTAAAGACTTTCAAAGCTATTTCGAAACTGTTATACTATTTTGAAACACTACAGGGTGGCCCAAACGTTCTATTACAATATTCCATATTGGTCCCATCATTTTTCAGATAATTGGTAAATAAAAAGAAATTATCGTATTTTTACAATCTGTGTTACTGGAAATCTTGTGGATAGTCCGGCCTGATACCAGCCTGAAAAAGTATCGCAATTGCTTCTCGCTTGCCAGTTTCATTTTATGCGGCACTAAAGAGTGAGCCAGAACATAAAAAGAATGAGAAAAAAATTAAGAGGAGAGGAAACATAAAGGGAAAGGGGAAGGAGGAAGGGAACATAAGATTTGGCGGAAAAGAAAACAGTTATAATAGATTATAGTATAAATATTTGCAACATAAATTTTAGACCATTCTAATATACCGGGTGATTCTTTAATATTGCGACAAACTTCAAGGTTGGGTTTCTTGGATGAAAATAAGAAAAAAAGTTCTTATGAACATGGGCCCTGAAACGCTGAGTTTCAGAGCAACTCGGTGTTCATTTTTACACAAATTTTCTTTATAATTTATTTTCTTGCTCCACTGTGCATTTTTCTTAGCTTGGTGTATCATCTATTATTATAAATAAACATATTTATTTCCAAAATTAAAGAACTTCGTACTGTTTGTTGATGGAAGAGAATTTGTATAAAAATTCAACACCCTGTTTCTCCGAAACTCAGCGTTTCCGGACCCATGTTGATAGGAACTTTTTTTTCTTATTTTCATCCAAGGAACCCATCCTTGAAATTTGTCGCAATATTAAAGAATCACTCGGTATACAGGGTGAGTCACCAGTTATTGCCACCTGGAATAACTCCGAAAGTATAATAGTAGTAGAAAAGTTTTTGAAACCAAAATTGCATAGGACAACGGAGGCTGTATTATGATGTTAGTTTTTTGTTGCTAGGTGGAGTCGCTTCAGAGATTTGAAGGTCAACTTTGTTTTTTTAAATAGGGTGCTATATTTTGGTACTTATTTTCTGATAGCGGCTATCGAGACGAATCCAATGATATGCAACATTAAGGTCTTTGAAGGTCAACGAAGGTCAAAAAGTTAAGATGAACTTACATTTACGGAAGGTAAAGCAGTGCATTTTTTTATACCAATGGTCATCACTTCGAACACCTTCCGTAAATGTAAGTTCATTTTAACTTTTTGACCTTCGTTGACCTTCAAAGACCTTAATGTTGTATATCATTGGATTCGTCTCGATAGCCGCTATCAGAAAATAAGTACCAAAATATAGCACCCTATTTCAAACAACAAAGTTGACCTTCAAATCTCTGAAGCGACTCCACCTAGCAACAAAAAACTAACATCATAATACAGCCCCCGTTGTCCCATGCAACTTTTGTTTCAAAAACTTTTCTACTACTATTATACTTTAGGAGTTATTCTAGGTGGCAACAACTGGTGACTCACCCTGTATATAATATGTGGTAACCAAATGTCACTGCAGTATTACGTGCAAGCATTCCATTTATCGACGCAGTGGTGAAAGATATAAGCTTAAAATTCTGTTTCAGATTTCGACGCGATGAGAAGAAATTGTAATTTCCTGTTAAACGTGAATGCTCTGCTGATTCTGACGTTCATCGTGGCTTCGCGCGTAGATATGGGCAGGTGTTCCCCAGCGCACAGAAGTCGACACCGCGGAGACCTCTCCCGCGACGAACTGAAGAGCTACCAGTTCCATGAGGAAATTCCACGAGCCGAACGCCTCAGTTCAAACTCCTCGAATGATCCTCTCATAGTACAAACACGAATGGGTCGAGTAAGGGGCAAAACTTTAACAGCGACTACAGGAAAGCAGGTTGACGCATGGTTCGGTATCCCTTACGCTCAAAAACCAATTGGTGAGCTGGTTTTTATCATATACATACATGTATGCACTAATACAAACCAAATACACGATAAAATTATCACAGATTTCAGCTAAGCACATCTTAAGAGATTTTACGAAAACAGAGGTTTTCTTTAATCTCAATCAAAATTCTTATTCTAAGCATCAAAATAGATCAGGCTCATAATTTTGAATAAAATTAGGGAGTATAAATTTATGAAAGGATCAATTTTACCATCCATCTCTCATAAAGTGACAAGATTTCTCACTCACAATAATTTCATACATCTAAATCGACTGGAATGATAGATTTGACTTGCTTTGAGATGATAACGGATCTCCCAATGATGACAGTTTAAAGCACTTATCATTTTTATATATCTACACTAATACATATAATAAGGAGGAAAAGTTTGTGAGTTTTTTTGATTATCAGGGATAATCTCTGGAACTACTCATTAGATTAAAAAAAATCTTTCACTGTTAAGGAGCTTAGTCTTTCTAAAGAAACGTATAGGCTATATTTCATGAGGGTTTGACAAAAAGGAGCTGACGAGTGACCATTTTAATGGCGTAGGTCATCGTAAAAATGGACAAACGGACGAGTTTCTGGAAAACGCTATCTTTACAGTAGAGGACATAAAAATGATGTATAGGCGAGTTGTAGAACACAAATAGATCTAAAATAAAGTTCGTGATAGCATATATATAGCATTCGCACGAACGAAGTCGCGGGCGGTTACTAGTATTATATGGAAAGGTCATGCCTGAAAACATGAATTAACAATACTAGATGACAAAATGAAACTTTTCTTTCTGACAGGACATAAAACTAAATAAATGATGCTGATCTCGGGGAGGACTGATTTCAAATCTTTACTGCGTTTTACCCTAGCACATTATGTTTCTGAGAAAAATGAATTCAAACTCATGGAAATAGCATTTTAGGGAGATTCTTGCTTATACGGATTCGAATTCAGCGTTATTTCAAATAACAGGAACTCGTTGATTTCTGTGCAGGGCCTTTGAGATTTCGTCATCCAAGACCAGTAGAGCGCTGGTCAGGAGTACTGAATGCTACTGCTCTTCCTAATAGCTGTGTACAGATCTTGGATACGTTCTTCGGCGATTTCGTCGGTGCAACTATGTGGAATCCTAATACAAAGCGTAGCGAGGATTGTCTTTATGTGAACGTAGTTGTACCGCGTCCCAGGCCTACTAGCGCTGCTGTTATGGTATGGATATTCGGTGGTGAGTTCTAATTATGTATGGACAATGTAGGTATGGACAATAATATTACTTTAGCCATACACATGCATATCCTCGTTGGAACCATTATTCTACTGAACATTTCTTCTGTTTTATTTTAAAAACATACTAGAAACGCACCTGCAATATAAAATTTCCTATTCCAGCAAATATTTAAAAATTACACATGTTAAAAGAAAAAAAGATTAAGAAAAGAAAATGTTGGGATATGACAAGCAGGAAGTAAGCTTGGAAAAATTTTTACTTATATGGGACGTTACGAATTACCTAAATTTAACCGCTTACTCATTACTTTTCAAAAATATTTTGCTGCTATTGTTTAATACTACCTACACCAAAACGACAAATTTGAAATTAAGAAGAAAATATGAAATAATGAAATTAAAAAAGTCCAAACTAATAAAAATAAAAAAAGAACAAATAATAAAAATTTAAAAAGGCAAATAATAAAATATTAAACAAATTTAATAGTTGTAATATGTATTTATTTAATTTCTGTTTAATTTTCATATTAAATGAAACAAATAAATAGACAGATTCTTCGATAGAAAGCGAATCAAATGAATATAAAATAAATGAAAGACTGCGGTATCAATATTGAAAAATTCAGGTATACCATTTTCTTATATTAGATGTACAAATAAGTTTTAGAAAACCTGCAAAAATTCGAAATTTATTTCTGAAAAAAGTAAAATACCTACATTTATTCATCAAAATAATCCCCCTCACTTTCAATGACCTTTAGCCATCTTTTAGGCAATTCACGGATGCCTTCCACAAAGAAAGTTTCACCTTGCGAGATGAGGAAGTTATCGACCCATTTTTAGACTTCTTCAAATGTTTTGAATCGCACATCAGACCATTCGTTCTGCATTTTCCGAAACAAATGAAACTCAATTGGAGCTAAGTCTGGTGAATACGCCGGGTGTGGTACAACTTCCCATCCAACAACCATTAGGGGGGGGGGGGGGGGTGTAGGATCTAAAAATCAATTTTTTATTGCCTTTTCTTATAGTAAAACATTTAAAGAATGTTGTGTCAAAATTTCAAGTCAATCGGAGCAAAACTCTCAGTCATAGACCTTTAAGTCTCCGCTCCTCTAATACTGCGGAGCGGCAAAAACTCGAGAGAGAAACCAAGTTTTAAAAGTCTGTGGACACCGTCATTTCAAAACTACTGCACCGATTCTTTTCAAATTTTGTACACACCCCTTCTACATATAAAATACCAGACCCCTGCGTTTTTCTTTTTTCTTTTGTTACATTAAGGGGGTTTTACAGCAACAAAATGACGGATTTTTTCGTGAAAAATCGCAATTTTTACTTTAAACAACCACCAAAAATTTAAAAATGGAAAAAAAATTAATGAAAAACGTAAGGATCTAGAAAAACATTTGTTTTAACTAAATTGCTTTGATTTTTTGATTTGAGATAATTCTACGCTGAAATATAGTGTGCACCGCAAATCATCTTTTCTAAAAGGCGTCCTCGAAAATGCTTCGTCACCGGCTTATTTCTCAATATTTTTCTACAAAAGATTACAAAGTATTGTTCGAATGATGCTTTATAACATGCAAAACATTAAAATATATCTACGTCAACAATAGCTCTAAAATAAATTCGTAAAAATAGAGGTCCCCCCCCCCCCCCCCCCCTTAACGCATCCTTGACCAGTCAACCCACATGAGGCGATGTCATGGAGCAGTTTAACTGGACGTTTTACTTTGCCAGTAAATGGACGCTTTTGGTCAATTTCTTGGTTCAATCGTATTATTTGTTGACGACAGTGATCGGCAGTAACTGTCTGGCCAGGTTTCAGAAGTTCATAATGGAGTACGTCTTTCATATCCCACAATATACACAACATGACTTTGTTACAGTGGATATTGCGCTTTGGCGTCGATGTCATCGGCTCGCCGGGATCAACCCAATGATATCAGCGTTTCGGATTATCAAAATAAGTCCACTTTTCATCGCCGGTCACAATTTTTCACAAAAGAGACTTTCTTTGTTACTTGTTGTAGAGATTCAAACATATGTCAAAAGACGGCTATTTTTATTTGCTTGAGTCAAAGAGTGTGGCACCCACTTTCTTCCTTTTCGAATCTTTCCCATTGCTTCAAAGCGATAGGAAATAGTTTGTTGAGTTACTCCTAGCTGTTCTGAAAGTTGTTTTTCCGCCTAGCAAGAGTTTTCAATCCAACAACACATGCAGTTCCTGGTCGTCCACCTTTGCAGGGGCCCCGGTACGTTCACGGTCACTAATATAAGAATCACCGTCTTTAAATCTCTTACCAATACTCACATGTACTTTTAGATACAATGTCGTCCCCAAAAATAGAACAGATCGATTTACATGCTTTCCTAACACTTTTTCCTTGGTGAAATTCGTAGCGGATGCAGTGTCTGATAAAGAGCTTATCGATCTGCATGTTTTATTCACAGAACTTAAAGATTATATCTATGACTCCCTTATGCTTCGATACTACATAACAAGTGCCACCATATCATACGTGAGCGGTAACTTTGAATTACTCTTATGACACGGAATAGAAGTGTCCTAGAACTTATTTGTACACCTAATAATAATAAATAACGATCGGATAAACTGTCATTAAATAATTTTTTTTAATGCACAACCAGGATTGAATATATACTTGATACAGAAAAATTGTTTTGGTTTTTACAGAGTAAGTGATATGACAAATAATACTAAAAGTGTAAATCAATGAATCCTGGATTGCGGAAGCACTTTTATGTGCACTTTCCCGCGTTACTACACACAAGGACGTCTGCATGGGCAATTTAATGCCGATATGTATATTGCTTTTATTTCATTTCTTTTTTTGCAGTATTTATACCCAATGCAGACATACATACATACATATGGTGATGTGTCAAAGAATTGCTACAAATAGGTCCGGAGCTGAGGTTTTATCAATTTACTTTTAAAATTTGTTATGATATTCTTTAAACTCTAATATTGCCAGAATATCTAAAATATAATTTCTCAAATGTGTATATGAAATATCTACAAAACATTTCATTTAAAGCATTTAAAAATGTTTCGGTCAAGAAATCTTTGAACTATTCCTAGAATATTTTTAAAATATAGTATTCCAAATGAGATCTTTGTACTCGTAATATTCTGGAGACTGTACTCAAATATTATGTATTTACGTAGAAAAAATTCCAATCAAAATCGTATCTTCGATACAATGATAACGATGATAAAAATACACTTATTATACTTCCATAGCAATGAGAAAAAGGATTGCTATGGGTTTGGATTTTTGTCGTCACTTTCTATTAAAAAAAAAGACATTCACGTACATTTAAAATGACTTTATTCTAACGCGTACATATCATTCGTAAAATTAGCTTTAAATATACTTCGGATCCATAAAATATTAATGTTATTATGAGTATTATCTACTGACGTTTAATCGATCATCCGTTCCTCTGATACGAATGACTTATCCGCATGATCAGATGTCGATAAGTTCAGGATTTTTCGACCATGTTTGACGAGTTCTTTGTCATTCATGGAGTATAAATTATGAGGATAAAAGCAAAAGAATCTGCAGTAAACCGATCCCGAGGTCCCGCGACATAAGTTATTTTTATTAAAGATTTTAAAGTAAGAATATATATTTAAAGAGAAGCACGTATAATAATCCAAGTAATCCAAAAATGAACCAAACTCAATTTATATTAATTCATCTATTTATTTATTTTGGTGTATCGGTGAAACTCACCATAGAATCTACGTTTGCATTGAATTTTCCGGGCAAGAATTGTTACTGAAAATAATCCACATTCAGTTCAATATTTTCATCTATATTTTTATTCCGTATCGTTGACACTCAGTGGGAAATGATTATAATTTCATCATCATCATAAAGTTATCAGTCCTAAGACTGGTTTGATACCATTCTCCATCTTTTCCTACCTTCCGCTAGTCTCTTCATTTCCCGTTTTCTGCTTCTAAGATGTCTCTTAGCAGTCCCTCGTGTCTTAACCCTTTCGCTCACGGTGTCCACAAATGTGGACATGTAGATTAATGTATATATAAGGTCATAAATTAGAATTTTTTTACCGTTTGTTCACAAGAAGTATATTCGTGGACATTGTAACGAACGTATAAGACATATATAGCCATAAAAATTAAAAATTAAATTTATAAATAAACGAAAAAAAATTATATTTATGAAAAAAAAAATTTTTTTTATCAGAAAAATTAAAATTTAAAGCATCGAACAGCTGGAATATACATTATCAATTGTATAGCTGTAAAAATAAAAATTCGTGAGTGAAAGGGTTAATATATGGCCTATCAGCTGATCTCTTCTTTTGTTATGAACGCAGATGTAGCATTTGTGGTACTGTTTTTGTGAATTGAAATCGCTCCGAAAAGAAATCACGCATTATTTCGTAATGCAATGCAGACGTAGAGTCTGTGATGAATATCACCGATATACAGGGTGATTCAGAAATAAGTGGCACAAATTTAATATGTCATAGATCTTGTCGAAATATGAAAAAAAGTTAAACGAAATTTTTTTTCTACACCTCACCGTTTAGAATATACAGGGTGTTGAAATTGAATGTTTTAAAAAGTTTTTCAATAATAGATATATTTTGATGGGCGCAAAACAATTTTACGAAATTTGGTACCTATACAGAGGTTTGTAGAGGGCGCCACATGCAAGACAATTTGATCGTTTAATTTAAGCAAGCCATGACTTATCGTCAAGGACGCTAAGAAACAAATGTTAATAAAATGCTTGTCAGATCTTAGATCTATCATAATAATTGCATATGATATTTTACTGGTCTGTACTGTTAACCCTTTCGCTTCGGCAGTCCGATCCGCCGCGGTACTGTCGCACAAAAAAGTTGAGACATTTGTAATAACATTAAGGCTTGCATGTGGCGCCCTCTACGACATTCAACAAAAAAGTCATCAAATTTCGATTCCTTGTCCCAAGAACCCCTGTATACCAAATTTCGTAAAATTATTTTGCGCCCATCAAAACATATTATTGAAAAACTTGTTAAAACATTCAATTTTAACACCCTGTATATTCTAAACGGTGAGGCGTAGAAAAAATTTTCATTTAACTTTTTTTCATATTTCGACAAGATCTATGACATACTAAATTTGTGCCACTTATTTCTAAATCACCCTGTATAAAAAGCAATAAATAGAACAAATGGATTGGGTGTGGACCGTTTTTGATTATACATATTTCTTTAAATGCACATTCTTACTTTAAAATCTTTAATAATAAATAATCGATGTCTCGGCCCAAAATTTCAGCTTACAAGTACACATGCACTTGCTTGCTTAACACATTGCATGCAGGTATATGTATGTTAATGTATATCATCGCGAACTTACGCATGCAGCGGGCGATTTTTCGTGAATTTATACAATACCCGCTCTCTAGACTACAAATAAAAATAAATGTTTAAATAAATTATACAATTAGTATCTATAATAATTAGAGGATTAATTTTAGTAATAATAGGTTTAATTAGTGTATCATTTTTTACATTAATAGAGCGAAAAATTTTAGGATATATTCAATTACGAAAAGTACTAAATAAATTAGGAGAATATTTGGATTAATTCAGCCTTTTCTCTAATTAATTCTCTAAAAAGAGATGCAATGAAATTATTTTCAAAAGAATTAATTATTTATATAGCACAAATCTACTAAATACGTACTTTTACGTGACCCGCGCTCCAGTGACAGACTGCGAAAAACGTAAAAGTACGTTTCCAGCATGCAATGTGTTAATAATCTTGTGATTTCATCTAGAATATTAGAAGAAAAAACAGACTGAAATCAAGAGACATTCTTGATGAAAAACATATTTTTATGTTTACTACCATGAAATTTGGTCTTTCAGTAATTGCAAAGAGTCAGTATATTTTTCCTTGAAAGGTACATTCAGAATTAGTATTTCGTGTGGGCATAATTTTTTTCATAATTAATAGTTCCCTAGAAATCAATCAATGAAAACTGTAAAGTATTGCCGTCAAGCATAACTCCGATAACATTAATTATCGATTGAATAGTTTACAATAAAAATGCATAGTTCATGGAACTTTCACATTTCATCGAATACTACTAGAAAAAAAAATAAACAAGATCGGTGATCTCAATTTCCGACACCTTTCGAAATGACATAATTTGTCCCATACACTATGAGAAATAATTGCTAGTGCCCAAAAATGTTGTTCTAAAGAACCAAAAACATGATATAATTCGAAAATGATTCTACGATTTTCTTCATGCACGAAAATATTTGATATGCTCGAATAATTGTTTTCTTTTCGAGCAGAAAGAATTTCTTGTCCCAATGAAGGTACTCTTGAAACAAGAATATTATATTCTTCGACGAAGAAATATTTTTCTTGGCACTAGCAAATATTTTTCTCAGTGTACACTGAATATACATTTGTAATCATGAGTAGGAATGACAAAAATTTGTAATTACAGTATGAAGTACGTATGTATTCACAAAAATATTCGAAAAAAAGGAATCTCTCATTCTATTAACAATATTTTTAGCCTGCTGACTAATGGAAGGCTGCTTGCGAGATTCCCTTACACCATCTATACCTCCCAATATTAGAGTCGTATCAATATTTATGTATGATGTGTAGACTATCGAAATTTCTTCAAAATGGTAAAACCGCAAAGAAACCAGAGTCACGGAAACATAAGTTCTTCACTTGAAGGATGTAACTACACCTAGAAGATAAGAAAAACAATTATTTTTTATAAATTGATTCTGAAAATATATAAGGCATTATTCATTCGAAACTTTAGCTAATGACTAAAACATGGATCAAAATGTGGGTGCCTAAATTTGTATACGAAAAAATTAATGGCATGATGCACTTGGTGCGAAGGTACATAGTTATCAGGATTCCGTCTACAACTGAAATCGATGAATCGAAAAAATTCTGAAAGTATTTTATAATATTAGTGTATTATTAGTGTAGTGAAATATTAGTGTATGCTGTAAGCCACGAGCTATTTTTTTCAAAATTAGTTATTTTATTAAAGTAGCTTTTAATAAATCGAATTTCAAGATTGAAATAACTGCTAATTTATTAAGATAAAACATATTAAAAAATTAAGGTTTTAAAACAAATTTTAGAATCTTCTTGGTTCATTAATTTTATTTGAATCTTGCAAGATTGAATCTGATAACTACGAATCCTTGCAATAAGTGTAACCAATGTAGAATGTTGTAAAGACGTTATTATTTAATTTCTTAGATAAAAATGTAAGTACACTTACTCCGATACATTTAATAATAAATAGAAAAGAAGCTCTTCTATTTCCTGCGATAAATTGATAAAAAATAGTAATTTCTTGACATCCTAGGTGAACCTACCACCTTCAAGTGATCGTATGGAATTTTAACGTGTTCAATAAGGCACGCTTTTTTTGCACGTACGGCATGTTGGGCTAGAAATATTAATGTTACACTATGTAAGTAAAATATTTAGAGCAACGATATCGTAATTAGAGAGAATATGTATTAAGGTGAAGTGGGGTAAGTGAGTAGTAAAAATCGGTAAGTTGAAGTTTGGATGGTCGTAAAAACTAAACAACTGAATTTATTGAACTCTCTTTGGTGCTGTACACTCTTGGGGCCTTCCTGATTAAAAAGCTTTAACGGTTCCCTATCAAAACTAATAGTTTAATATTTACAATTTTTTAAATAATATGATAGTCGTACTACACACTTCCCCGGAACTTTGGGGTAAGTGTGTTAAACTTGAATATGTGGCATATAAGATGGAATTATAATTTTTCAGTTATATAGTTTATTACACGAACCATGTGCGGTTATAAAAATAAAGGCGAACAAACATTTCCGCAACTTAACAAAAACTAATGGAAGTCGCGCCGATTTAATGCTATATTGAGATTAGAGCTTGTTACACACTTGCCCCTTGTACACGCTTACTCTACTTCACCTTAATTAACCTTTTGCGATCGTCGTCCAAGCTAGGATAGGCGTACCAGTTATAGCCAGTTTAAGGATTTTTTAAAATATCATGCCTTGTATTTTGTAAAGATTTAGCATGTCGTTACCTTCTATGATGTTAAATGATAGATTGTGTAGTTTTCTTGCAGCAATTCGTGAAAGAAAATATAACGATCTTTCCGTAAAATGAAAAAAATATATAAAAAGGAAAAACTACCGATTTTCCTATTATAGCCACTTCATCGCCATTAATAGCCAGGTGTATGTACTATATTTAGCCACCACAGTTAAATTCAATTGAAATTAATAAATAGGGAATTGAATTGAATTGCTAATAACGATATCAAGATTAAATGAATCAAAAAAGAAGTGCAACGATTATTTATAATATATGTATATTTAGGTTTTGGAATAGTAACACATTTGGTGTACAGAGAATAAGAAAACCTCGAAAATTTATACTTTCTGGCTCTGGTATTCTTTCAATGACATTGTCAGATGAATACTGCCCAACTATGGAGAAAGGCAGTAATTGCTAAGCGACAAACTTGTGGAAAATCAACTGTAACTTTGATGCCTTTAGCCGAAGGGTTTCCAAGACACATTACTAATGAAACCTAGCTTTAACATTAAAGAAGGGTACAAAATTTGGGTACAAAATGATTCAAGATATTCAATGGTATCAAAAAACGCATCTCGGTTTGTTTGGCTAGTTACTGCCTTTCTCCATAGAGTTGGGCAGAATACTATATAATATCAGCTACATCTGGTCATTTTCAGTATAGTCCACTTTTTTTCCATCGCTGAGCACTGTACCTACATCATCTTTATCTGTCTGCAAAATCTTAGCTGGATAATAGTCTTTATCATATTGGACGATAACATAAGAATCCACATCAGAATTTTTAACTTCATCTTTTGTCCTCGCCGCATATTTAATCCTATTTTCCATATCCTTTACCAGTTCATTTTGGTCACGGTTTGGTATGGTTTGGTTTATTGATACTAGATCTCCTGTCATGTTTACTCTCTTTTTTACATTTATTTTTTGTTTTTATTTCCATCGTCTCTTTGTTTGGCTTGCTTTTCTTCTTCTCTTCTTTCTTTCGTTTTCGATCATTTTCTCCTCTTCTTTTCATGACAATTTATCAGCGTTGGCTTGAGCTATCTGAATCTACATATCGGTAGTTAAAATTGAGGGCAAATTTTCCCTTTTCCGCTTCTTGATTGATTGTTTAGGAAGGGGATATTTAAGAACATCTTGCAGTATGTCATTCAAGTTGTTTTTAGGGTTTATAACTATATTCTGATGAATTCTAATTGACCTGTTTGGCATCTGCGTAAATTTTAAGTTATATTGGGAAGTGACTATATTGACGAATAGGACCTTTATTCCTTTGCATAGATCTATGTTCCTTTGCTTTTTTTCTTTTCTGTGACGGTGCCATTTTCAATAAAATAATAAAGCTAAACAATAACCTGGCTAAAATCGGCGCAACATTTGTCTAAATATAGCCATCACAGTGGCTATACATGGAAGAATGTCTTATATGTGTTTTATTTATAGCCACTGCTAAGTTAGAGAAACACATGCTTAAAAATCACTAAATAAACATATTTGTATATGCACAAATATCATATAAGTGTGCAGACAACCATCTATATAGCGGCAATATTACCAAATAATAATTATAAAATTTGTTAAGCAAACCGACACAAATTCCTAAGAATACGACAAGCCGGAAACACATCTGCGTACATTTTTAGATTAGACTCACAGTTGCCATGGGCCCGTGTCACGTCAGGCTAGACTGTTTGATCAGCGATTTTAAACCTTAAGGAGAGGTAATTTAAAGCACATATCTTAGTTATAAGACTAAACCCTGGGAAGTGGCTATAACTGGAACAGTGGCTATAACTGGTATACCTACCCTACACACTCATGATGTACTGTATTCAACAAAGCACCGACCGTAATTTGGGCTATGTTTAACTCTCGCGTCGAATGATTTGTTTATACTATTCCAGTAACTTATTTTCATTGATTGTAGGAAAACGGTTAATTTCCTACAAATCCATATTAGTTTTCTTATCAATTATGTACTCATTTAACACGTTTCACAGGAGTAGTAAATAATGGAAAGGAGTTATTATTTTAATTATACATTATTTCTACTTATTTCACAGAACTCGGTCACACTAATTACACAACTATAAATATTAGCCTTATGGTATGGACTAGAGAATATCTGACATTGCAGTTGTACAGCTAGCAGTCGACCCGGCGTTACAAATTATTATACAAATCTCGTAGACTTGAAGAATTAATATAATAGTGAGTCAAGCTTATTCGATGACGAATAACATTAATAAAGTTTTCATTTCAGTAACTACAGCATAACAATATTGCTTTCAGTGTACACAAACAGTAACTCATTGCCCAGGTAGATGCAGTTTAAACTTCGATGAACGATGATTCAAGATACCGCAATGGTGCATCAATGCCATGACGTTCGATGGAGGAAGTAGCATTCCAAGTGCAACGGAGGACCAATAGATCCGATATGGTGCAGTATTCTCAGAGATTGCAATTTTGAATCATACTTTTTCAACGGACATCTTAAACCGCAATTGATAACTCTAATTTCTAAGGATGGAGATACCAATTCTCCTCAAAGGTTTCTTGCCATATGAAGTTACTTAAGGTATTTCGACGCAACCACCTCGTTCCCCAATATAAGTATGGGCTTTTGTAATCCCGAGAGAAAAGCCTACAACATTCAAAAAAAAAAAAAGAAATCAACATCGAACTACAAGAAACTACGATAAATACAAATTTTAGTTCGTTGTAGTTTGTGGGGGAAGAAATAATAATTCTCTACGATGTCTTAAAATTCTCAGACATTATGTCAAAAGTTTTGATATCGGCTACTTTCAACTTTACCCATTACACTGCTGCGTATTTTAACTGACATCTTGTACAGTAGCCTCTGTACTTAAAAGGCACTATTGGAAGGATTGCCCACTGATTGTAAGTAGAAAGTTTCATTCGCAGCCGAGGCTGGACAATACATATGCACGCACACATAATTATACATAGAAGCACATATGCATCTGTTTCCCTCATTATGAAAAGAAGTAAAGGAGGCGGGGAAGTAGAAGATGCCGTCCAAAAGTGAACTGCCTTCTAAGTACAGAATCTTCTACCGGGTATTCTCAAACCTTTGACCCAAAGGAAACCCCTATGTTCGTTAAAAAATTACGGACATAATGTAATTGATTTTTTTGAAATCCGTTAAGAATTTACAGAGAAATTAATGATTAAAAAGTAATTAATATTTTGAATGTATTCGACATTGATAACGTTATATCAAGGCTCATGAAGATAATGTTTATAATAACGATAGCAATTGCGATTATCTTCTACATATATGACGTCATCAATGCCGAATAAATTCAAAATATTAATTACTTTTTAATAATTAATTTCTCCGTAAATTCTTAACGGACTTCATAAAAATCAATTGCATTATGTTCGTAACTCTTTAATGAACATAGGGTTTTCCTCTGGGTCAGAGGTTTGAGAACACCCCGTATACTGAGTTTCTCTAGAGCTAATATAAACTATAGGAAAGAGAAAAGTATTTGAAAAAATACAGCTGAATTTGTAGTAAAACTCTTATCATTTTGATACTTATGTCAAAATCGAAATTTCAACAAATATGATTCGATAATACACATTTTTGGTTGCCTCTTTCCCGCTGAGAGAGAATATTCCATCGGACTAACTAAAGGGTTTGTGGTGTTACATTTCGATAGAGAGGCATCTCTTATAGGAGCATTGAAATTCTCCAGATCTACGAATTATAATTCTTATTAGGACAATGAATTACAAATGGCTACATTGCTGTCGTAAACTATCATAGACGTCATGTGTTATTTTGAGTTTCTTGGGTATGCCTCATTGACTGTTGGAAAAGTAGAGAGAGAGAGAGAGAGAGAGAGAGAGAGAGAGAGAGAGAGAGAGAGAGAGAGAGAGAGAGAGCGAGAGCGAGAGAGAGAGAGAGAGAGAGAGAGAGAGAGAGAGAGAGAGAGAGAGAGAGAGAGAGAGAGAGAGAGAGAGAGAGAGAGAGAGTTGCTGCTGTATAACGACATTAAAATAAAATCGCAAAACCACGTTCCAGATGCGATTCAGCAATGAAAAAATATGCCGACAGAGAAAAAAAGAAGGCCTAATTTTTCTGTTTAACTACACTTCTGGCCTGCCAAATATGGAGTCTAATTTTCTTTTGTTTATCTTCGACTATATCAGTCGAATGATCTATTCATTGATATTTCTTGCGCATTTTTCAAATTTTGCTCTCATAAGACAATCATTTTGTACAGTTTCGGCTTTTGTACAATTGCCATTTGCTGCATTGCTAATTTGGAGTCTAAGTACGTTGTCTATGACATAACTTCGAAGACAAAATCTAATGGAAGTCAGATCTGGGGATCGGGGTGGCCATGTTAAGGGGTCTTCTCTACTTAACCACTATTGTATTAATATATAACACTCGATTAAAAATAATTACTAACAGTGGTTTCTCATGTTATAGACTTATTTCTGCCTGTGGAGTGTAATACCACAAAACCTTGGATTAGTCCGACGAAGCATCCTTGTAAGAGCCCGTACATATATTGCGGAATGATGTGGTCCCGTTGAAAACTTTGAGTGACTACATATGGCCAGAAACCTTCGAGAAGAATTGGCATCTGCACACTTAAAAATCGGAGTTATTGATTGCCATTGAAGATGTTATTCAAAAAGGTATGATCCAAAGTTGCAATACCATACCATCTCCGATCTCTCGATCCTTCATTGCATCTGGAATATCGCTTTTCTCATTCAATGCTATTATACCGATCCATGATTTCGGTATCTTGGCTCATCAGTGTTCGGACTGCATTTACGTAAATTATTATTTTTATGTACCGAGACAAAAACTTTACTAGCTTATAAATACGTTATACGTAAGTTCTGAAATGATGAAATTACATTTTACATTATTTACTTTCGAGTACGTTTCAATCGTCGCTGTATTTATTTCGTATATGTTTCCTCGGTGGAAAAATTTCTCTAACAAATGTCTAAAAAACTAAGATATTTTGACTTTCTTCTAATTTTCTATATAGTAATTACAACCTTTTCAGACATTTTCAGGAAAGTATCAGAATTTGTCAGAGAAAGTCAGAGAAAGGTCCAAAAATATCCATTTTTCCTTCATGCATACACTTTTCTAAACAATTTTAATAAACTCAAACAAATATCTGAAAGTTCTAAAAATTCGGAAAATTTTCTGACCAACTAAAATTCGGTCATTTTTTGAAAATTTATAATTTCTGTAAAAATATCTATGTACCTACAGAAATTTTCAGAAATTTTACAAAGTTTTACAAATTTCTTCAGATACATGACAGTGTATGTAAACTTTTTCAGACAAGTTTTTGTGCATGAAAGAAAAATGGATATTTTTGACATTTCTCCGACAAACTGTGACAACCTCTGATGCTTCTTTAAAATGCTACCTATGGAACTCCAATGCCAGATACTCTTTGTTCCTTGTAATAAACAAAAGCTCGTTGATGTAAGATTACCTACTGTCCGTGAATTTTACAGTAAGTGAAAATTATAATTAAAATGGCTCTTTTCGTTTTACTATTATTTTAATCAACAAATAATCGTGAAGCAATTAGCATTTTCGATAGCCCACACTGGGGCAACACTGGTGGCACTGGTGTACAATTCGTGTTCGGGGCCTTGTACTACACCGGTGCAGGACAGCTTTGTAAACGTTTGATAGCTGAAACTACGGTCAACCAGCTGCTGAGATATGCTTCCATTTCAATTAATTTAAATAAATTTGGTCTATTTTAATTAATGTTGTCCATTTTAACTACAGAGAATACAGGAGGTTCTCTACTTCCCATGATTTTAACCAAACAATCAAACTTAACCCTTCTGAGGTCGCGCGATGAGCGTGGAACCGCACTTTTTTTTAAATCGTCATAATTGCTTAACTACTTCGATTTGAATAATCTCCGGCTACGTATTCCTTCATTGAAGTGTCGCGAATACGATAATTATGATATGATGGCTCTGCATTCATTTGAAAAATGGAAAAAAATATATTAATGAAGCGTGAGATGGAAAACGCGGGGCCGTCTTCACTGTGCGACCAGATTCGCAGTTTAAATTTGGTCTGCGACGTTGCCAGCGACAACGTAACGCAAGTCGTGTCTCGTCACTGACCGCCGTATGACGAGGCAACATCGCGCTCCGCAATACACGGGCAGGACGGCCCTCGTCATGCGACTAGAAACGTTGGGTGAAAAGACGCGACCTCAGAAGGGTTAACCTCTACTTACGCTTATTCTGTTCTCGCTAATAGAAAACCTTGTAGTTAAAATAAAATAAATAATTAAAAAAGACAACATTTATTTAAATTAATTGAAATGAAAGCATCTCAGCAGCTGGTGGACCCTAGCTTCAGCCGTCAAACGTTTGCAAAGCTGTCCTGCACCGGTGTAGCGCATGGCCCCGAACACGAATTCTACACCAGCGCTACACCAATGCTATCCCCGCGCAGGCTGTCGAAAACACTATATGTATAATATAATTCATTCACTTTCTAGTTACGGTTCTATTACTTCAAATCTCTTCTTGTATAGTGAAAATTAATTCATCAAGTCCAGACTTTCATACAGGATCATTCATTTTAGTCGATACTGCGAATTATTTCGAAAAAGAGCATTTAAAAATATATATGCTCCAAATAAGAGTCACTTCATTACAAGAAAGACATAAAATGGTGTTATGGATTTGACGGTGAGAAGATCTAATACCATCATCTCAAAAATTATTCGAAATTAGCTACAAGAATATGTAATAAGAAATGGGATCTTCATTTTAAAATATCAAAGTGATTCTGATGCGTTCATGTAATTAGATGCAATTCATGGTCGAAACCATAAAACAATCCTAAGCCCTCCTCTAAATCAAGCAACTTGAAATGTCGTCAAATTCTCTTGGGTCTCCATTATTTGGATTATCCTACATTGATTCAATGTTTGGATTATCAAACATTTCTATAACACATGCAAAATTTTATGTCAATTAAACGAAGAATAAATTAGATATCCCGCAAATACAGGATCGGTGTCAAAACGTTCAAGCTGTGAGACATTTTTCATAGCTTTACGATATTTACGATAAACATTCAGACATTTGTTGGCGCAAGCTCTATCTCAGCATGCCAAATACATATAATTATGTATACAGCATACAATAGTTTAAAGGTTCGGAATAGGAGGAATCTCACTCTACATCCACTGAATAATGATTGATAACGGCCAGCTCATACACGTGTCAGTGTGTTTACCAGAGTGATAAGGGATGGCTGGCAATAACGCCATTGAACGTAGAACGAGACACTTCTATTCCAAACCTCTTAGCTATTGCACCGTATTTAAAAAATGTGTAATAAATACAATATTTTATTTTCTTATAACGTACTTTCAAGTATTTCGTTAACTTTATTTTCAGTGTTCCAGACAAAATTAAGGTTAAAGAGAAGACAGTGTGGAAAATTTGCTGCCGAAAACGATAGAGATCTCCAAATTTTCCAAACAAATCAGGAAAAAGCACATTACAGAATTCCACACGATTTTGGCCCACAAACGAAATCAACAGTTACCGCTATGTTTTTTATCATTGAAAGCGATCCTGCTTTCAAAATTTGTCTATCACATTGCCATGAAAAGTGGGGGGAAATGGACCAAAAACGTCGATTCTGTCCACGTTTAACACGTCATAGCGCCGAATATCTTTTTCGTTTAGATGCCACTTGCGCCATCCTGTTTCGCTATTTTTAACCCCCACACACAATGATGTATTTTTTATTTTTATATGATCACTTTTCACTGAGTTTTGGAAAATTGAATATAACCATTTTTATGCAATGCAATATACAGGGTTTCCATTGCATACGCCGTGTTTTTCCGTAAATTGTCACTACGAAAAAATCTTTCGGACAAAAGTTATTTGGTGTCAAGGGAACATAACACAGCTCCACAAAAAAAATCGAAAAAATGCTTCCTCTGACCAGACCAGTATATCTTTATATTTTTGGGGTCACTGAATCCGAATCCAGTGTCCGTTTGTCTCCATCACGTCGCGTTCAAGGTCATTTCAAGGTCAAATCCTGGAAAAATAGTCAAATCGATTCAAATTATTATTCCTATATATTTTTGAGGTCGCTGAATCTAAATCTGATGTCCGTTTGATCCGACAAGGTCAAATTCAAGGTCATTTCAAGGTCAAATGTATTTATTCTGCCAAAAATGAATTTTTGACTGCAGATTCTGAAATAACGGAAAATTTTACGTCTATATATGTATTCAATTTTTTTGATAACATAATCCCCAAGGTCATTTCAAGGTCACTTCATGTTATTGTATGGAAAGTTCATATGACAATTGCAAAAAAAAAGAAAATTTATCTTCACGGGGGAATAAACTACTACGTCAATATATTTTCGAGGTCAGTGAGTTAGAATCCGAGGTTCGTTTGCTTCCAGTATGTCAGGGTCAAGTTCATTTCAAGGTCAAATCCAGCAATAATTATTCAACACAAAACCCCGCAAAGCTATTAAATTCTTAAACTCGATAACCCATAAACCTCATAAACCCTTTACCCCATAACGCTGTAAGAAGGAGACTTGTATATCATTAAGCCTCGAAACTTAGTATGTACGAGCCATATGTGTACTTTAAATACTCAAATGATAAATTTCATAACACCATGACCTTCCAACCTCGTGACCGCATAACCTAGTAATTCATTGGCACCGTAGTCGTGTGAGGTAATGATATTTTATGCTACACCCCCCCCCCCCCCCCTACTATCAGCCTAACCCGGGAACAATGACGTGGACGTAGTAGGTTTCTGTTCCCTTGGGGTACTTTTTTAACGTGAGTTCCCCTTGCCTCTCACTAATAATAAGACCGATAACAACGAATAAAAATAATAAAAATTGAATAAATACTAAAAGGAAAAGGAATAAAAGGAAATTTCATTAGTCCTTACTTCGTGTGTGATACCTAACTTGCTTGTCTTCAAACGATCGACGGAGTGAACGTCGCTTATTACTTTTCTTATCCTTCACAACATTTCGTTTCAAACTCCAGCAATAATCTGCCATCAAATTGATACCCCACGTCCCTTGATATCATTTTTCCATGTCCTTCATGTCTTGATGGCACCTTTCTCCATGTTCTTCACTGAAGTCACCTAGTTTTTTGTAAAAAAATCGATATGTGAATCTAAGAAATGCATTTTAATAGTCATATTGCAACCTAGAACTTGAAATTGTTGTATCATGTCACTCACCAGCTTCTTATAATTTGGACTTCTCTTATTTCCAAGGAAATTCTGGCGTACATTGCGAAAACTTATGCATGGAGCTCGCTCCATTTTCGTCATGTGATCTGTAAAAGTGACATTGTTAAATAGTTGCCGAATTTTCGGGCCGTCAAAAATACCTGCCTCTAATTTGGCGTCACTGAGAGAGTGTATGCATTTTCTGCGCAATATATTTAAAACATTCGCCCGACTTATCCAAAGCTTTGATGAACTGAGTCATTAGGCCAAGTTTGAGATGTAAAGGTTGAATTAAAATTTTTGATACATCCACAAGAGGCGATTTCAAAACATTTGGTGATCCGGGTTCTAAAGACATGCGCTCTGGCCATTCCTTCTTTTTATAGTGATTTGATCGATCTCTGCTGTCAAAAAGACATAAAAAGCAGGGATATTTGATGTTTCCGCTCTGCATCCCGAGAACGATCTCTATCATTTTTAAATCACCACAAAGAGGCCAGCTATGTGATCAGAGTATTTTACTTTATCAAAAACTATACTCACGTTATCATAAGATTCTTTCAAGGCTGTTGAATGAGCTATAGGTATCGGAGCTAGAATGTTCGTGTTGTGGAGTAGTATAGCTTTTAGACTACGGATTGAGGAGTCTATGTAAAGCGCCACTCTTCTGGCTTATATACTCCAGTCTCCAAACTATTAATTAGTCCGGTGACATTGTCACAATATACTAAATCTAATTTCTTATCCTGTATAAAGAACTTTCTCAATTCTTTCTCACGATTTCTATATACAGTTATCTTAGTGCCTTTATCCAAGAGATTTTTCTCTTTCAACCTAGACGCCAAAAGCTCATGTGCTTCCTTTGATAGACCCAGCTCTCTGCATAAATCACTCAATTCGGCTTGGCTAAATTTCTGTGGTACTTCATTTCTTTTTTTGAATTCCTCATCACTTGAACTTGATTCCAGATGACTTGCACTCACTTCCATGTCACTGTCTTCATCAAACCCTCCTTCACTTACATCAATAGCTGGGTCTTCTAAAAGTTTCTTCCGACGACCACTATTCTGTTGAATAGTAATGGCTGGATTCACTTTGTTTGTGTATACATACTTGATATGATTTCTGTTTTTGGAATTCTATCCTATTGTAACTGTCGTACAAAAGAAACAATCTTCTCTTCTGTCTGGTATGCCCCATACGACTGATGATGAAAATTTCAAATTAGAAAGGTTCTTCGTACTGTGACATGTCTTTAAAATTCTGTAGCAGTTGGCACAGGCAGTGTGAGGGACCCAGTCTTTATCTTGGTTCGAATTTTTAGATCCAAAACAGTATTCGTATGCATCTTGAACTTTATCATGGAATTTTTTTCTGGTTTTAGGAGGGGTAAACAAACCGTAGACATAACAAAAGCTGCCCGGCTTGTTTTTATCATCATGAATGTGTCTTGTAGCTTTATACTCCGTAGAAGCCAAGGAACCTACTTCTACGAAGCTGCGGTCGCATGATGACGACGATTGCGGGCCCGCTTCCTCACCCTTACCAATCGCCGATACTGGGGTTCCTTGTGAGAACCCCTGTATCGTAACACATTTCCGTGTGCCTGCCATGGCGGCCTGGACGCTTTCACCTAGGGATTTTGCCGGAAAAATAAACAATAAAAAACCGTTCCCCGCCGTCACCGCGTGGAGGTACCCTGGGTGCAGGCACACCACGTATATTCGCTGTATCAAATTTAGAACGATGAGCTCCAATTCACTTGAATTGAGAGATCACGTGACTGGATTTCAAAATTTATTTTGCGGTACGAGAACAGATTTATTCTCGCTCGGAACTGAGGAGTTGATGCTTGGAAAAAAAAACTTGGCAGATCTCCAAAGAGACCTCCGCGTCTTTTAAACGTCAAAGACGTGTACCGCTCTACGGATCATTCGGTCATGGACGCCGACCCGCGGTAATGCATTGAAGACACGAAAGAGCTAGGAAACCGCCACAGGCGACAGCCTTCCGACTGACCACTCCGCCACGGCCTCTCTTACCACAGACCCGAGCCGGCGCGATCGAAGCTCCACGATCCACAACACGCGCGACCCGGCGTCCTATGAGTGGAAACACCTCGGCCGGCACTCCCATGGAGGGGGTCAGCTTGGACTTTAGATTTGAACATTTTTGCTGAATTTGACATTGAAATGAACTTGACCCTGACATACTGGAGGCAAACGAACCTCGGATTCTAACTCAGTGACCTCGAAAACATATTGACGTAGTAGTTTATTCCCGTGAAGACACATTTTCTTATTTTTGCAATTGCCATATGAACCTTCCATACAATAACATGAAGTGACCTTGAAATAACCTTGGAGGTTATTTATTTTGTGAAAAATGCATATTTTTAAAAACGGCTACCTACGTATTTCGCTAGCTTTTGAGCTACAGAAACTAATTCTTTTTCGTTAATTGTTCTAACTTAAACATGGACTGAGTTATCGTGCCCACCGCACGATCATCGATTTTCGCAGCGCTCCAGTAAATCGCCTTTAAAGCCGCCACTTTTATAAATAAAAAAAATATAAACAAAATTTGTTTTAGCTTAATAGTTGTATAATACCTTACTATACTTTAATTTGGATAAAAACGTTTCAATTCTTCAGAAAAAATTCTTGAAAAACTATAATTTTTGGGTGGGTCAAGGTGGTGTAATCCCTTAAGGGGTAAGGCCACCATGTGCGTCAAGAAAGAAGGACGATTTTGTGCATTTTTTTTTAGGAGTAGTGTAAAAGCTATAGAATTTTCTTATAAAGTACTTTATCAAGTATCTTCAAAGCTACTAAAAAATATTTTGTTTTTAATTTTTGGTTAAGAAATGGCCGTTCCAGGGTCCGGTTTCTACGATGAATTTTTTGTGGAGGTCCAAAACGGGCGAACCGGCTGTACCCACAAGCGTGAACCTAGAACAAAAATCCAAAGATTTTTCTTTAATATATATCATAAACTAATAGACCACGTAGGGGATTTTGAGAATATTGATTTTTCGAGAAATGGTGAGTATATAAAAGAAAAGTTCACGTTTTCGCATAAGAATTTCATACATAATCGTTTATAAAACAAAAAGTTTACAACTTATCGAAAAACCCCTACGTGGTCTATTAGATTATATAGGTATAAAAATACCCTCAAAATTGCAAGGCAATCGATAAAGATTTGTAGCCGCTATCGGTTCGCCCGATTTGAAATTTCGTGTTCTGAGAAAAACGCGTTTAAAGTTTTAAGTAACATTTTACGGTCGAAAATTATAGTATACCTTTAATCCGCGATGCCTGCACCGTATAGTTGGCCTTCTATGTTAATGTTGAGTTCTTCTTCTTCTTTTCTGGCTGATTTTGCGGCAATTCGAGCTGTTTTTGCAGCCTCAGTCAGCGATCGGTTCGAAAAATCGACGCGGAGTTCGTCCGCCTCAACGCAGAAATTGTAGCAATTCCTTCCAACTGTCATGTCCAACTGTCGTATAACTTGCATTATACCTCGTTTAGCTTTATAGCCACCATATTTCGATTTATCACACATTTTATTCACTAATTTCAGTAACTCGTAGTAAAAAGATAAACTGATGAAACACGAAGCAAAATCACGCACGCGGCGTCCGTCTGACAGCTAGAATGACTTTACATAAAATAAATGGCCGAATAGTAGGGGAGCGGGAGGCAGTTGTGGACATTTTCTGATTTTATGTAATTTGCTGCAAGATTATATATTAATTTAAGTGTCCTACTTGGTAACCAAAATAGTAGACCCTATGTCACTTTGAATCTATAATTGTAATTAGAGAATATTATCCTTTTGCTTTGAAATATTAATATATATGCTGATATGTTAGTTGTCCAAAAGTGCCCCGCTGTGGGGCACTTTTGGACAAAATCATATTCTAATAGGGGCACAAGTGGATGCATTGAACTCCTGTCAAATAATTGGATTTTTGACATATATAGACCACTAAATTCAACTAAAATATAATTTGTTTATTTAAAGTACAAATATGCTTGTAACATAACTTTTTTATATAAAACCAGCAGGTAGGAAAATATAATATTTAAACTTATCTAGCCTATATTGTATCCACCGAAGCTCACATTAAATTTATAAATTGAGGCAGCGCGAACAGTTCCGCCTTTGTTATTCGGCGTAGGAAGTTTGAAGATAATATCATCTTTTGGAATATAGGATTCGTCTTTTATTTGTGGAAATACAAATGTCTGATTTTCAGTTATCTTTAAAAAATTTATCAAACACTCACATTCAGTTATTTCAATGATTTGTCCTACAAAAAATTTTAATGTTTTCTTCGTAGCAAATCTGACAAGTACGAAATCATGTACTTCGATACTATTGGGATCTTCAAATTCTTCATCGTCGAAATCAATTGGACTGTCATCTGATTCTTCACACATATTTTCAATGTCACTCTCCGATGTTTCTTCCTCAAATACTTGTCTGACATGTTTAATCGTTTTTTTTCTGTTTCTGCGGGTCCTTTTCTCTTCTTGAAGCTGCTTTCTTCTTTCTTTCTCGTTTTGTTCATTTTCTATTCGAGTCTTTTCTGGTGACGATGTCAGGATAGCAGAATACTTTTTCTTTCTTCCCTTAGTAGATTTTGGTCTGTTTGCTTTTGGATAAGGCATTACTTGTTCAGGAGTTAATTTTATATCAGAAATTATTTTAATCTTTGGTTCATCTGTGGTTGACATCCTATCTATATTTGGTGATGGAACAGCGGTTGAACTTGTAGCCAATTCTTGGACATTAGGTTCAACATTAATATTCGATGACGATGAAGGAGCCTGTGGATCTTCGATATCGGTAACTTGAGAAGCCATAAAATCCTCGTCGGAGAAAACATTTCGATTCATAGGATAACAGCCGGTTTTAAGAAAACCAGATATAATATTCTGTCTGCTGAAACCTTCATGAAACGCAGAAGCGCTTAAACTTGCGATATCGTAAATTGTAATTGCTTTTCCAGGATGATTAGACATCCAACTATTAAAAGCTGCTCGGCATCGAGCTTTAAAAGGCCCAAATACGGATACATCCAATGGTTGGAGACGATGTGTTGTGTGAGGTGGAAATGTTAGCAGGACTAATCCATTATCTCTACAATATATTATCAAATCAAGAGAAGCATGAGTGTCATGGTTGTCTAACAGAATCAAAGCTGGATTTTCCTTAGAGGCATGCATGCGTTTCTTTATGTGCTTCATAATTTCAAGAAACGCAGCATTTGTCATCCAACCACTAGGCGATGAAAGTCCTATACTTCCCTCTGGTGCCCCAGTTAGAAAAACTTCTTTGTAGCGGACTCTGGGAAATATATAGGCAGGTGGAATAACGTTTCCATCAGCAATTATTATGCCGCAGAATGTGACCTGCTCTCCTCTTTCAGCAGCAACTGCCTGTCCAACTTGTTTGCAGCCTTTATTTGTAATAATTTTTGGCATTTGTATAACAGTATTTATGCCACTTTCATCCACATTTACTATTCTGTCACTCGTAAATTTATATTTCTCAAAAACGTCCTGCAGGTTTTTAAAAAATTTATCAATATTAGTTCTGTTGAAACTAATATTTCTGGCCAAGCTTGTATTCTCTGGTTTTCTGAGAGATAAATTATGATGTCGGCGCATGAATCCTTTCATCCATTCAATTCCTGCGATTTTTTGTGCAAGCCATGATTGTGGTATCGTTTTATTTAGTCTTGATGCATATTCATACGCAAATTTACGAAATTGAAAATATGTTAATCCATATTGCAACTTGGAAGAATGTATAACATATTTCTCCAAATCGACCTCTTCTTCATTTGTAAAAATTTGTTGGGTTGAGTATTTTGAGCTATATTTATTTACTCTAATATCTATATCAAGCAAATTTTGGTCCCTCAGTTTCTTTAATCTTTTGTGTAACATGGATTTCTTTAAACCATATCTTTGTGCTACTTCCCTAATAGAACCGCTGCTATTACTTATATCCCGAAGCGCCTGCACAATTGTTTCTTCGGGAATGTTTGCCCTGGCGGTTTTCTTAATATAATGCCTTACCATTATACTCTGCAAACCAAAATTAAATACTTAATTAACCCTTAAATGCACGATATTTTATTTACAGGACGCCAATGGACGCGCATTATTTGAGGTTAGAAAATCTATAACGCATGAATGGCGCTCACCGTATACAAATACATGTGAGCGGTTTATTGCCTTTTGCCTACAATGCGTAATAAGCAACCAAATATTTGTGCAGTGAATTTAAAGTCAGAAAGTACCTGTTGCCAAACGGCAACACAATGCATTTAAGGGTTAAGACTATTACAACAGTTGGGGTACATGTGGACAGTGTCCACTTGTACCTCAAACACATGTCCACATGTGCCCCGTAGGTACTTAGAGAACAAGATTGCTTATAAAAATGTTTAGGTTAAGTAGATATTATTTATTGTGTAACTCACCTGCAGCAGATATCATAAGTAAAAATAGCACAACAGTAGAGAATAATCTAAAGTAGCTGTAGATCGTTTGCCGCGTAGTTTCGTTAAGAAAGAAAGTTTACTTTTCAAAGGCGTCGTAGATTCACAATCATTGTCAAGGATAAACAGTTACCAAACGCACTATTGGTATCATCCACAGGTAAATCATTCTAATGTCATCTAGTGATCATGAGGTAAACCTCCTAAAATGAATTTAACGCGGGTAATTTAAATTGTCCACTTGTGCCCCTGTCCACAACTGCCTCCCTCTCCCCTACTGCTAATGACACGAGCCTCAACTCCGATAATACGTCTCAACATGCATTTAATTAACAGTTAGCCCACTAATCGGGGAGATCTCCCTATTCAATGTAGTTTGGCTCACCCGAGCGCGGTGGAAACCGTATAGTTGGCTATGGCGCTAAGTGTTAATGCGCCGCGCGGCGTCTCTGTAAATTGACGTAAACGACCGATTCGAAATTTTTTTTGACTACGAAACCTTTTTTTTCTTATTCTTGAGGGTTTAAGGAAGGTTTTAAGCTATTAAAAAAAAAATCGATTTTTGAAAAGTTCCATGGTGGCCTTACCCCTTAATGCTATTTTCGCTATTTTAAAATGTTTTAAATAGCTCTCCATGTCTACGATTTTGAAATCGATGATGGTATTGCCTATGAAAGACGGATTACACGGAAAGACCGATACCAGTAAATACTGTATTTCCTTGAAAAGAGGAACATCGAGCGTTTTCTAATGCTTTTACAGTACTTTACGGTAATTTTTCTTCTGAAAACATGAAATCGTGATAGTTTCTCGATGGAAAAATTTCTCTAATAAATTTCTGAACCTTTTTTCTGACTTTTTGTAGTAATTGGAACATTTTCAGGTATTTTCAGGTAAGTAGCAGGGTTTGTCAGAGAAAGTCAGAGAAATGTTCGGAAATATCCATTTCTCTTTCATACAGACGAGGGTAGAGGGAAAAATCCGATACTTTTCTAGTAGATGGTGGTGCGATCGTGAAGATGAGTATACGCCTCCTGCTGCGGCAATGACCTCTTCGTTTGATGAGAATTTCTTTCCAGCCAGCCATTTTTTTCAAGTCTGCGAAGAGAAAGAAGTCGCAGGGAGCCAAAACCGGTGAATAAGGTGGATGCGGCAGCAATTCAAACTTTAAATCGACCAATTTCGCTATTGCAACGGTATACGAATGGGCAGGTGCATTGTCGTGGTGGAATAGAACTTTTTTTTTTCGCCAAATGGGGGCGTATACTCATCTTCGTGACCGCACCACCATCTACTAGAAATGTATCGGGCTTTTCACTCTGCCCTCATAAAAGCTTTTCTACAAAATTGTGATAAACTCAGACAAATATCTGACAAAATTTTCATAAATCCTAAAAAATTTCTGACCAACCCTGAAATTCAATAATTTTTAAAAAATGTATATCATTTCTTTAAAATTACGGACAGACATTTTCAGAATTTGTTTAAAGATTTTTTCAGGTATTTGTCAGTTTATTGAACTTTCTTAGTAAAGTTTTTGTCCATGAAAGAAAATTGATATTTTTAGACATTTCTCTGTCTTGCTCTGATATTTCCTTGAAAATGTCTGAAAATGTTCCAATTACTAGAGTCAGAAACAAGACAAAATATATCAGTTTTTCGGAAATGCGTTAGAGAAATTTTTCCATAAGGGTTTATATCACAATTTACTAGTTTCTAAAGAAAAATTATTCTTCATCACAATACAAACATCTGAAGACCCTCTTTTATTGTTAATACAGTAAAATTTACTAGTATGTCTTTCCGTGTTACAACGTGCAATATTTCTTCACAAGAATACTTCTCAATTGCCCTACCAACAAAGAGTTTTCGTTATAATTCAAATGAGACAATTGCATTCGTAGATGAACATATGATTTGAATAATATTCATTTTTTTTCTTTAAAATTTAATATTTACATTAGAATAATATTGAAGAAAATGATACAAAGATTATATTCCTCATTAAATATTCAATATACAGGGTGTCCCGTCATGTAATGTCCATACTGAATTTACGTGTTCCTGTGGTCAATCTGAACCGAAAAATCTTAATACACAAGGGGGGGGGGGGGGGTCTACAAGTGACCGTGTGTAAGTAAAAAATGAAATGACATAATATTAATAAGTAAAGCAGCTTTATTTTTCATTACACAATAATTGAAATCAAATCCAATCATCTCACATATTGTTCGAAGTGACCACTTTGATGATCAATACATAACTGTGCTCTTTGAGAAGTCGTTGTTGTGGAGCGTAAAAGGATTTCATGGTCGTTACGGAATACACGCATGGTGGCTTCTGGGACCCTTGTATATCTTAATATCTTAACTTCTTAAGTTAAAAAGTCTTAACTTTTCGGTCCAGATTGACCCCAGGAACACGTAAATTCAGTATGGACATTACATGACGGGACACCCTGTATACTTTCTTCGTAAACTATTTACCAGTAGCATGTATTGCTTCAGTCGACGTACTGTAGTAAAATATTTTACCTATTGTGTGTAGATCTTTGTCTTTTGCTTATCATTTCTTCTTCGACGATGTTCAAGATAATTCTCTAATACCCGTTTTTCTACTTATTCGGGAAAAAATTGGACTTAAAAACGACGATGAATATTTCCAGGCGGCTTCTATTCAGGGTCTGCCACTTTGGACGTTTACGACCACAGGACTTTAGTGTCGGAGGAAAATATTATTTTAGTCTCCATGCAATACCGAGTGGCTAGTCTGGGATTTCTTTATTTTGGAACATCGGATGTTCCTGGAAATGCTGGTCTCTTTGATCAGATGATGGCACTACAATGGGTCCACGATAATATTGCTGCCTTCGGTGGCAATCCGGATAACGTAACTCTCTTCGGTGAAAGTGCAGGTGCCGTTTCAGTCTCCATGCATTTACTCTCACCTCTTTCAAGGTAAATGATATCTACTATTGCTTCCGATAATCGCAATAATTGTCTTATTTTTATCACGTTTTCGTTCATTCTACGAAGCAATTTGTGATAATCTTTAATGTATCATTTTTCAGGCACCTTTTCAATCAGGCTATAATGCAGTCAGGTTCTCCAACTGCTCCATGGGCCTTCATTTCTCGTGAGGAGTCCATAGTGCGAGGTCTGCGATTAGCCGAGACGTTTAACTGTCCGCACGATCGTGAATCTCTTGCAGAAGTCATCGACTGTCTCCGTACGAAGGATCCGATGGAGCTGGTGACGAATGAGTGGGGACCTCTCGGTATCTGCGAGTTCCCCTTCGTCCCTGTCATAGACGGTTCTTTCCTGGATGAGACGCCTCAACGTTCCATGATAACGGCTTCTTTCAAAAAAGCTAACATACTTATGGGCTCGAACACGGAGGAAGGTTTTTACTTCATCATCTACTACCTCACTCAACTCTTCCGTATCAACGGCACCGAAGATGTCAAAGTATCGCGAGAGGAGTTCATCACTGCGATAACTGAACTCAATCCTTCTGCCAATCATATCGCTCGTCACGCTATCATCTACGAGTATACGGACTGGCTACATCCCGATGATCCGTACATTAATCGTGACGCCCTGGATAAGGTCGTCGGGGACTATCAGTTTACTTGCAACGTTAACGAGTTTGCAGAGCGTTACGCCGATACAGGAAACAGCGTTTACATGTACTACTACAAGCACAGGTAGGATACGTCAATTTAAATCCATCTACTCTTGATACTAACGATAAATTATAATAGGATAAAAGCGGGATAGATGCCCCCCCCCCCCAGGAATAAGAATTATAGGTATAGCAATATTCGTTGTTGTTAGAATGCGAGTACATGGCCTATTTACTGAAACGAAATAATTTCTATAATTAAAATGTGTAATTTGGATAAAACAAACTGAAATTTCAAAAAAAAATAAGAAATTCCGTTTTCGGCATTTTGGAGGATATATAGCCCAAGTTATAAGACAGATACCCAAACTTGGGAGAATAGATGCCCTGAGTGACTGATAAGATGAAGAATTCATTTTAAGCGTAAGAGAAACAAATTTCATAATGAATATACCTGATATCTCACATAGGTATGCCGTATGTCTCATCCCAGACGTATCACCTTTAAATTTCCCTGACATTTGACTTCGGTAGTGATTGGGTCGGTGCTCTAGTCATTATAGTTAGAGTTGGCTTCGGGAAAGTGCGCTGCGGTCTTACGAGCCGAGCGAAAAGTGTCAAACGTCTGATCTCCCGGTAGCTGTCAATTCGGGAGATCAAAGCATCTAACCTCGAATTCGTTAATTTGTAAATAATGATGAATAATGTGTAGAAGTGATAAGAAATAATCATTTGGGTTTCTTCGATGAGACTCCTCAAGTGTTTAAAAATCGGTGTTCGATTTTTGCCAATAACTGTTGCTTCAACTTCCAGTGAAATTAAGTATTACTGCAGAACGAGTAGGTTAGAAGATTTTCACGAAGACTCGCGATTTTTAAACACTTGGGGAATCTCCTCGAAGAAACCCGAATAGTTATTTCTTATCTTATCTTCCGTGATTGCAAGAATATTGATATGGTAGATCGTTAATAAAATAGAGAGAGAGGGGCATCTCTATTTTCCTTCGCCAGTAGGACATCTCTCTTCCATCGCCAGTGGAGCATCTATCCTCCAACGAAAGATTAACGGTGATATAGTTGTCTCACCAATAATTATTCCGACATGCAAGATTAAAATCTGATAGCAGTTATCATTTTTCATAAGTTAACTTTACCGATTCGCAAAAATTACTTTCACGTTGAATTTCTTCATAGAATATCCCACAGATCTTATTTTAGCAGAGGCAGCTTCACCTGAAATTAACAACGAGCTGTGCTTTCCACTTGAACTGTTATAAATACTCAATTAAGAGAGATATTTGATGGATAGATTTCTCACGTTTATGCTCATGATTATGTAAACTGATGTAACAAAAATACCCCGTTTCTTCAATCGTGCTGGCATATTCGAAATAAAGGGGGGTGGGCACCTATTCTCTGAGGGCATCTATCCCACTTCTACCCTAGATAATATAATTTTGTAGCAAGTACTCCGAATCTTCTCGATATTTTCATAATCTTAATGTTTAAAAAGAGCATGAAACATATTTTCAAAGAAAGAATATTTATTGACTAATACGTGTTTCGAAGTAGGTGTGCCTCTAAAAAATATATGGGTTGTACATTACACATCATTCATTCATAAGCACTACTAAATATACGACAAAAATAGTAAATATAAATTTTGTTGGGAATTTCACAGCCTACAAAGTAATGTTTTCAATGTTCGTCTTGGATGAGTAGTTTACTCGTAATCTCGAAAAGACTGAGAGCAAGCGGACAAAAAAAATAACTATTTATAATTCCTTGGAAATTAAGAATTAGGATGATGGCAGTTTCTTGGGAATTATTAGGGATTCCATGAAATGTCTAATTTCGGTATGAATTCTTGCCATTTTATGACTTAACGGAGAATGATAGACGTAGAATGTTATGGTCAGCCAAAGCATGAATCAATTTCGCGTAAAATCGTAGTTTCAACATGTAATTTTGAATGTTTGTTAACTACACAGAAGTCAGAAGATGAAGTTCAGCGTGAAAACCTTTATTACGTAGAAAAAATATTTAAGCAACAAAAATATCCGTATATCCAATCATATTGACATAAATGGCCATAGGTATCGAAGAAAGTATACTTAAAACGTTCATTAGAAACATTCTTATTTAGGTACCGTTTATGCGAATTATGATCTGCTTAAGAGTAGAGTAATATTGATATTAAAAAAGCCTAATAATTCTTTATATGAAAATTAAACTTTTACCAGATCGATTAATAATCCATGGCCAAGATGGACTGGCGTCATGCATGCTGATGAAATAAGCTACATCTTTGGAGAACCATTGGACCCATCGAAGGGATACACTCATGCTGAAATCAACTTATCGAAAAGAATGATGAAGTATTGGGCAAATTTCGCAAAAACAGGGTATGTAAGCAGACTCATTTAATATCAATCTATCTAATTAATAATTTACAATTGGCATTAGTCAATTCTTTGGAAGTTAGTCCGATTATCTGGATTTATTTTAAACAGGAAAATTGTATACCGCCTTGCTCATTTTATTATGACGATCTACTTTTACTCAAAAAAATAAGCGTCAGTAATAGTTAATGGCATGCTTAACAAACTTCTAAAAGAACAGAGAAGTTATTCATATAATTAAATCATTTGGTCTCAGATGAAAATAAAAACTACTTTTGCGTATAGAACTTATTAAAAAACTTATTATTCGCGATTAATACAAACTGAATGAGTTGAAAAGCAAAACATGATTCTACTTGGTTTTCTTCCATAGCAGGAAGAACATCAAACAAGCAGGATAATATTTTAAATCATGTCAATAAACCACAATACATATAAAGTGATAAGTAAACACGTGGCTAAGTTCTTCATCGAAAATGAATCCATTAAAATAAACGTCATAACGAGAAAGCCTTACATCGGAATATACTGCAGCAGACCTTAAAGTATTGTATGAACTAATAATAATCAATAGGCTGCAGAATTACGTTCATTTTGATAAACGCTATTGGAGCTCAGTTTAGAGACCAGTACAGCATATCGCACTACGTATGATTTTCTCACTATGATCCTGTATATACGATTGCTTACGAAGTTTTTCAAAGGACAGATCAAGTGCCTTATAACAGAAAACATTATAATGAATTCCTTAAACAAATACGGTGAATATAAAATGTCTACGTGTCCTTTAAAGTAGAATGATTTTATCATAAAATATATTACATCCATTGTAATATAAAAAATGCAGGAATAACCCTACTATATTTTAATAAATGAATAAGTAAACCCATTTTCAAAGATTTATTCAAAGGTATGTATGCATTTATTCAATTTATATATACCTCTCGGTCTTGAATGGATATTGCTGTACGTAGATATATCACATTTTCTCATGATATATCATCATATCATATTTTAATTACTGCGTTCTTTTCGCTTGGTTTTCCCCCTTAAACTATGCATTCTTCATAAGAAGAAATCAGTCACGAATATGGAGAAAAAATGTGAGTAAAATATTTTTAAATCTGTAACCACAAGACATACAAAATTAGCCGTTTAGGAAATTTAAAAAAGTATTAAGGCTTCAGAGTTTTCGTTACCTCTGCTTGTATAGTCAAATGTGAATAGTACCAGAAAGTATTTTGCATATATGTAGTTTAAATAATTCAATTGTTACTAATAATGAGAGAAAATGAGTGTTGACGGATGTAAAAAATGATGTTCAGCTATTAACATTTTCGATATATCATATTTCTGTGTAGATTTTTTGATACGATATCAATGTAGATGATCCTATTTTAACAAAGACAGAGTTCATTACATTTTTTAAAAGGGATACTTTAAGCATTCATCATGACATAATCCTATTCGCACTCCTAATATAGGTACCTTAAAGATCCTGTCCTAGTTGGTGAAACCGCCACGTTTCACATACACCCATACATGCAGTCTATCTGGATAAGGCACATCAGGGGCCCTTTTCTCGAACCAACTCGCAGGAGATACAGTAGGTTCAACAAGAAACGTTCCTCGATTTTTCAAAAACTATTGAAGATTTTCAGTTTCTTTTTTTTGTCGCGTGAAAGTACATTCAAAGGACTACGGCGCAGATATCGAGTTGCTTCAATATTACTCGAACTGTCCGAGAGAGCAGTTTTTGTAAAGTTATATTTTAATCGAAGAAATATTGATTAATGAAATTAAGATCACGTGTAATAATTTTAAGATCTCTATTGGAAAAGCTATGGTTTATCAGTGAATCATTCTTTTTTCGGGAATGACAATTAATCTTAAATGTAGAACAGATTACAGCGGCTTCATAGTAAATCCAACTAGGACAGAATCCTTAAAGCAATTGTTTATGAAATAGTTTTATTCCCTGAAAAAGATAAGTAACTTGTTCATAAAGTACCTTTCGAAAAATAAAACAGGCTATATTCCATTAGAATCGAATTACCGGCATAGATTTCGTGTGAGGAAGAATCTAAAATAACCGACGGTTCGAACATGTTAATAATTAAGCATTATTTTATCGATTCATATCCCACGAGTAAATACCATACAAATACATAAAGTGTGATTCTCAGGATGCGGGTCACAGGAGGGTATGCTACTTAACGCTTTGGAGACTGCAGGCGATCAGGCACTGCTGGACACTGCTTGCACCTCGACGATTGGTTGTGACGGCATACCGTATGTCCGTCTCTGTACTGGCCAGTTTGAAAGTTACCTTCGGATAGGCTTGGTCGGTACTCAAGTCATTTAATACGGTAGAAGTCGAGTCGGCAGTTAGAGTTGATGTCAATTCGGGAGATCGAAGCGTCTAACCTCGAAATTGTGAATTTGTGAATAATGGAAATTACGAAAATAATGATAATTACGGTATAAATGTCTCGATTACCAAACTGGCCAGTACAGAGACGGACATACGGTACACCCGGGCTCACGGATTCTGATCCTGGTGACTTTTGCAAAATGTCAGTTTTGAACGTATTGACCTCGATCAATCAATTCTAATGCTTTCATTAGCCAGGATAAACACCGCTGTAGTTAAAGAAAGCATGACAATTACTTGTGTTCATTGGATAGTACCTTTAAAACTGACATTTTGCAAAAGTCACCAGGATCAGAATCCGTGAGGCCGGGTGTACAAGCAGCGTCCACCAACCGTTTCGGGAGAAGGTTCCTAGTATCTGATCGCCTGACTCAGGCACTAGGGATCTTGTTTCGAAGCGTTTGCCGGCTATTGCACTCCATCGCAGGCAATCATACAGCGCAGCGCCCTTGGGTCAATAACGTATAACCATATACAAGCGCCACGTAGCCTGCTGTCCTATGACCCGCATCCTGAGAATCACTCTGTATATTTGTGTATAAGAGGTTTCTCTGATAAAATACGATTATATTTATTTTCAGATGAACAGACACGACAAATTTGCGGGATGCAATAAGTGCCAATGGCAAGTGAATGCCCTCATACATATAGCGGAGTAGAAAGAGGGGAGAAAAATGGGGGAGAGAACGTACGAAGGAAGAAGTCCTCCGAGGTGGGCAGGAACATCCCGTGTAGAAATGGTATTAGAGTTGCAATTAGAGCCTGATTATTATTTGACCCTGTTTATAATCAGGCCCTGATGAGGAAAGATGATAAGGAACCTGAGAGGCATGTAACATTTGGTGTCAGGGGCCCTTGTAAGGCCAACTAATCGGGCCCTGGTTCAAATGTCCTGATAAGGTCTCGATTGTATTAAATGGTATAGATATTCAATTTGGTTTAATTATTAAAATTGATTTTATATATTTATCTATTACTATATTTGCCATTTATTGCAAATTAAAAAAAAAAGAAAAATCTGATTGGATTCGAATTCACGACGTTGGAGAATCCGATTATTTTAGCTTTTCTTTCATTACTTTAATTATGCTCTTTAGTTACGGTATATTGCTATGGTGAGATGATAGATAACGATACTCCGGACCCTGAGAATGATGTAACTTGATGACCTCCTGAATTTCTTACAGAAATCGACGATGAACCTGTAAACGAAATAGACACCTCTAACCACATGACCAACCACGTACCTTGTGATTTGAGAAATCGCAGATCTACTTATGCATAAGTTATATGTGAACATTTCCAGATAACTGTTTTTAATATTATGTCATATCAAAAGAATATTGTTGCACGTATTATATGAATGTTATTTATGATAACCGGTTCTTATTTTCCATCTCTACTTATGTTACATTTGTCTTCACGCTATTTACAGTTTTAAATAAAATTAAACTCTTTTTCTAAAGCAACGGTAAGGAGCAAATTGTAGTATATTTAAGAGAGAAAATTTGCACTCTCTCTCTCTAGCTCCGATGGGGCCCCGATAAGCTTACATTAACATGTTGACTGCCGTGTTGGTCCCATGGGACCAACAAGTACCTAATGTACCTAAAACGGCCGGTCCCATGGGATCAACGCAGATAAGGACGCCTTCCAGACCGTTGACTGTATTTTGCTATGGGAAGGGATCAATATGGGTCAGGAGAACTAACAAGGAGAGTATTCGAGGTATACCTCAAAGATTTTCTTTATTCTGCGATATGTTGTAAAGTATATCAAAAAACATTAGACACGTATGTTTTTTTACGTGCTAATTCGGTCATTTAAGGGATGAAAATCACCCCTAAACTTGACCCCCTAAAACCAATTTTCTACGATTTCTCAAAAACTACGTTTAATTTCTTAATGAAACAAATTGAATATTATTCCTTATCGAGAGAATATTCAATTTGTTTCATTAAGAAATTCAACGTAGTTTTTGAGAAATCGTAGAAAATTGGCTTTTGGGGGTCAAGTTTAGGGGTGATTTTCACCCCTTAAATGACCGAATTAGCACGTACAAAAAAATACGTGTGTCTAATGTTTTTTGATATACTACAACATATCGCAGAATGAAGAAAATCGGTGAGGTACACCTCGAATACTCTCCTTGTGTACAGGTTGCGGTAAAACAGACCGTGCAGTTTTGAAGGGCTATTAAAAAAAAACGGCACGACTTAGAAAAATGGGGTTTATTTTAGTTTATTCAGTACAACGTGCCATTTTATGCATCAAGCCCTGAAGATGACATCAGAAAGATGATGGACCCCGGCAGCGATGCATTGATGAAGGTGATTTCTGAAGTTTTCCGCCGCATTTTGGCACATCTCGAGGGGTATAGCGGCGATTTCCTCCCGAATTCGATCCTTGAGTTCTTCCAAGGTGCGAGGCCGATGTCTAAAAACTTTTTCCTTCAGGTAGCCCCGCAGGAAGAAGTCGCAAATTCTCAAATCAGGTGAGCGCACGAGCCACCTCACGTCATTCCTCAGGGAGACGAAGCGCGCAGGGGGCCATCATCTTTCTGATGTCATCTTCAGGGTTTGATGCATAAAATGGCATGATGTACCGAATAACATAAAATAAATCCCATTTTTCTAAGTTGTACCGTTTTTTTAAAATAGCCCTTCAAAACTGCACTGTCTGTTTTGCCGCACCCTGTATAATGATGTTTCGGGAATTGTTTCCAAACTGATGCCTGTGGTCAGAATAAAAATCGAAAAATTGCAGTTTTCATTAACTTTATTTTTTTCAATTTTTTCGAAAATTTTCTTGCCGAAAATTAAATCCACAGGAATTGTTGCGTTTTCCAAGTCAAAATACATTATAATGTATCATCGGCATGTGGGGACTATTTTTAAAAAATCCCTATGGGGCAGTCAACGTGTCAACAGAGTCCATTTATGTCTTAATAAGGCGGAAGCCCTATCAAATCCTAACAAGGTCCTTACAAATTGGCCTTATCAGAGCCCGTTTATGTCTTAATAAGAGTTCCCTATCAAGTCCTAACAAGGTCATTACAAGTTCGTCTTACCAGAGATTTTGAACATAAGGAAGATTTCAAGAGCCCCGACAGGGTTCTATTAAGGTAATAATAAGGAAACCCTTGTTAGGCAAGCCCTACTTCAGCCTTATAAGGGCCTCTTCTTAGATAAAGCCAACCCTGACTAATTTCTACACGGGGTGAGGTCGAGGCCGTAAAGGATTGGAGATGTTTTAAACAATATATTTACACACAATTGTCGCTAATTGGGCTTTTTCTATTATGTATCACACTTTCCACGCAGTTCTGCTTTATATCAATAAAATGGTAAAATAAATGGAAAATCAATCTCTGCATATTTTACTCTCGGGCACATTAGAGTCCATACATAATGAAGGAATAGGGAACAGATATAAGGAACAGCGGTTAACATACTGTTCCCTAATTTCCTTCCATTTTGCATAGACCCTTACTGTAATATAGTTTGATATGAAACATACGAGTACTTATATCGTTATAGTTGCACACAGAAGAAGAATTAGTTTGATCTATTAATAATTACTTGCGAGGTCACAAGTAATTATTTATTTACATCAATTTGATCTACTTTCATATTAATTAGACATTTCTTCCTTGTAATCGCATACTATTTCACATGATTATAAGGAAGAGATATTTAATTTATGTATTAAAAGATTTCATTGATATAAATAAATAATAAGTAATTTTCAATATATCCAACTACTTAATTCTTTTTCTCGGTGTATGAGTATTACTACTCTTGGCTTTTCTAGGTACACTGAGAGAAGAGTTTATTTATAGTTAAACAATAAATGTACACTTCATTATGGCGAAGGAAATATTTCGTTGAACACCAAGTAAATATATGTTTATTATTAAAATGTCTCTTTCATTTAAACAGAAATAGCTAATGAATATCTATTTGGCCCAAACAAATATTTCTTTCGCCATAATCAAATATACGTAGGTATATTAGCTATAAATAAACTATTTTCTCAGTGTAGTAACTGGGTTTACATTTCTTAATTTGACAACGTTTCGCAAATACTGCAGTTCGCTTCATCGGAGTGGATTATCTTCTGACAATGATTTAACATTGGGAAACTGTGAGAGTCGTATTATTCATAACTAGAATGAATACAGTGGCCGTGTGAATAGTTATTTTCGATACGAGTGCGTGAAGCGCATGTTTTTAACGAGTGTGAAGTTTGCCGCACGAGCGAAGCGAGTGCGGCAATCACACGAGTTAAAAACGGCGCGAAGCGCACGAATATCGAATTTGACTTTTTGTCACCAGTGTCAAAACCGAGGTTGGAGCGTGGGCGCGGACGGGGTCCGGGGTAGCGGTACGGAGGGGGGTTGGGGGGCGGAGCCGCCCCCCCCCCCAAAAAAAAAGATCATAAAACATATTTTTTAAAGAAAAGAAAGAAAAAAATTAACACATTAAAAGTTAGAGTAAAATTATAAACTTTTATCAATATAAAAAAAATTAAATATTTGCATTTTTTCGACAATAAAAAAATCAACAAATTCATAGTTGGATACTGATAAGCAATAACGTGTCAACCAACTCTGGTTCCATTGTTGAATAAAATCGGGATCCATTGTCACGAGTTTTTATTTATTTCACACTATAAAACTACAATTCACCGTTTTGTGGTTATGTGTACTGGCTTTCTGTCTCACCGTTTTGAGGTTATGTGTACCGGCTTTCTATCAACTGTGTAGTCTCTCGGCGCATGCGCAGTGTTGGACATTCGGTTGGATTCACTGACTGCTAACTTTACAACTATTTCTCCAGTGCAGAAAAAAGTGTTCACGCACTGCGCAGGTACTTTCACGCACTGCGCAGGTTGTTCACACACTGAGTAGCTTCAGTGTGTGAAACACGATTTCACAAGCGTCGAGGACGATCGAAAAACCGAGGTTTTTGACACTAGGTGACAAAATAGACATTTTCGTCACTCTGTGCGTAAAACTCGGTTTCACGGGCGTCCTCAACACCGTCAACCTCGTATTTCACACTTAGTTACAAAAAATAAAATTCATTATAAGGGCGTTTCGCGTCGTTTTAACTCGTGTGATTGCCGCACTCGTTTCGCTCGTGCGGAAAACTTCACACTCGTTAAAAACGGCGCTTCACGCCCTTATAACGAAAATATCTATTTGATTACTTCCCAGTAACATAAAATAACAGTCACATAGTAAAGATACAATACAATTTCTGTGCAGCAACGGCATAATAGTTATATAACATTTGCGTTATACTCGTATAACTATTATATTATATAGGTATATTAACTGGTGCAGAAATTGTAATATAATATATAACCGCTATGTTTCCATTACTCTGTGTTTACTCAATTCTATCGTTATTTCGTTGAAATCAGAAAATCTATATGGTATATTATCAGTAATGTAGTAGATGGCGACGCAACTATTTTAAATATTTCACATGTAACAACATAAACACTTTTCTGCACATTTTGTAAATATCTAACTATAAACATACTTTATTTCAACTTCAGTAAATAGAACTGGTTAAACATGATACATTCTTATACGAATTGTAATCATAAGAAAATGTTCTTTAAATTATTGTACATCTGGTTAATTGTGCATTGACCTTCTTTTTCAAAGTACTATGAAATGAAATAAATATGAAAATTTCATCTGAATGAGGTTTAATAAATAGTTCGTGTGATTGTCGGTTCCAGAAACCCAAACATAGGTGACGATGGATCGTGGCTAGATACTTTTTGGCCTTTACATTCCGCCGTGAACCGAGAATATCTGACTTTAGATACCAACACGACGGAAATTGGTAACGGTCCTCGCGTAAGGCAATGTGCTTTTTGGAAGAAGTATCTCCCTCAACTCTTATCCACTACTTGTGAGTATTTTTATTCACATCGACAATATTATTTTCTTTTGATAATGCCTGCTTCAATAACTCAAACTCATTTTACTAGTTGTTTACCTAGCACCATTCTGTATCCGTCTTGTACAGTTATTTGAAACTCTCAGAGTTTTCACTTTTAGATTAAGAATGAATTTTCTTATGTATGTCACGATTCCTGAAGATGTTTTAAGGTCCTTTAAAGTCGTTGATTGCATTTCCGTTACTTTATCATTACTCATATCTAGCTTAAATATAAATACATTCACAAAAGGACACATAGCAAGCGAGTCTGGGATAATGA
>OY783201.1:15441026-15678526 GCA_963678675.1 Xiphydria camelus
GAACACCCTGTATAAATAAAAATGTAACGTCCGTATATACGCGGATTCAGATCTCCGAAAGTTCTTTACCGACTGCTTTGAAATGAGATTATTTCGTGATTCACACGAAGTCGCGAAGGAAAAGCTAGATGTAGGCAAAAACATGCTTTTTAACAATTTTTATATCTGCACAGACTATATTATAACCATCTACTCTATTCCACTCTCACCTTGAAAGTGATGTTGACAACTTGGTGTTGCCAACATTTTGTTTCGTCTCTGGCAGAAGTTGTCAACCAAGTTGACAACTAAGTTGACAACCAAGTTGGTCGTCTGTGGGGCCTTGTGGGTAGTGAGTCAGCGGTGATTGTAAAAGAGAATGGAGAAATGTTTCATGGGTGAATCAATGATGGTCAGAGGGAAGGGTCTAAGTTCATATTTTATTTGAGAAAAGGCTTAGATCGGAATGCTAAAAGCGTACCGTTGTTTATACCGTAGATACATGGGGGTCGACGACGTAGAGGAAGCGCTAGTTGCGCTATGCGTAACATTTAATTCAAGACAAATTAATTAAAAAATGAAAATGAATTCGTCCATTAATCCGTCTATCCGTTCAATCATTCTTTGAAGTGTAAAAAAAGGGTTCATCACGCAGCCAGAAATATTGCTATAAACCTTCTAAGAGATATGCCATGTAGTTTAAAGAAAATCATCTGAATCAAATAAGTAGTTTGAAGTGATTGATGCACAAACATAATGGCTTAGAGAAATATGTACATAGACATAGATAATTGGAATTAAATCGATTAAATTTTGCGTTCCAGTGATTTAACAATAAATACGAGTCTCCCTATTGAAAAGATCCTACAGATTTCTGTAAACAATTTTTATAGGAATCCGATGTGCTTTCGAGAGGCAGCAATTTCAGTATCTACTAGAAAAGTTTGGGAAGGACAAATAGGAATTCATTGGATTCTATGTTTATTTCAGATGATAAGTAGAAATTTACCGAATTCGATATGTATCCGCAAAATCAAGTAAAATCCCATAAAGAAAATAAAGACCTATGCACGTTCTATTTTTAATTATTAGTAAAACGTCACAAGATTTTATTTATTTTTACAGATATACATCCAATACAGTCTTATTCATCGCTCTCATATTTTTATTAGTAGATATCCGGAATTGCTATGTCGAAAACACATCAAATTCCCATGGAGATTCTATGGGATTTTTACAAGGTTTCTATGAGAATCTATGATATTTTTTCAATAGGACTACAAGGGGAAAAATTCCCTTCGCTCCACGTCGAATAAAGGTGCGTATCGACTTTGCGAGGCTGGCTCGCGAGGCCGCCGCGCGAGGCGTGCCACGCAAAGTCGATACCTGCGATCCCTACAAGGCGAGGCCGAGGCTGCCTCGACCCGAGCAGCCTCGGTGCGATCCGGCGTGCTGTCGGTTTTCGGCGATGCTCAAAGGCGCCTCGCCCCAAACTGCTCGCTTCGTGTGGACGCTAAATTACTTGGCTCATGCTCGGCAAACGATATATTTCGGCGAAAGCGGCAAATGCGCTTGCAGTCCCGCACCTTTCCCTGAAATTTTAATCGATACCGCTATACGTGGAATACTAGATCCGTCTTGTAAATTAGAGAATTACGAATTCAATAGATGACCGATCGGGAAGTCCTAATCCCTAACTCATAAAGACATCAAGGATAGGGTTACAGCTACTCTTTCTTTTGTAGTGATTGCCTCTCGCATGTATCTCTCGGTTTTACTTATTTTTGGAGCAATAAGTGATAATATATACTCAAAATCATGTAAACTCATGCGAGAGAAATTGTGGATCGTCTCGTCTACACATTCGTATCACATATCATCCATCAATCTGTTTCCGTATTGCACGCGATTTTTGTATAGTTCTTTAATCCACCAACGAGGCTTTCGTCGTATTCGTTGTTTCCGTTTCTTAAAGGCGCCTCGCCCCAAACTGCTCGCTTCGTGTAGACGCTAAATTATTTGGCTCATGCTCGGATGCTTATTTCTTTATTTGTGTTCCGTCGCACGATAGACGGAAATCAGAATATCGGTTCGTACCGTTTGATAGCACCGCGATCTGAATACCTCACTAATCTAAGGCTTAACTCATACGGTGCGACTTCACTGCGACAGCAGTGCGACAGAACTGACGCACGCTGTCGCAGGAATCGACGACTTTCCTGCGACAGTTTTGTCCCACCGCGTGAGCAGATGCGCGGCAAACTAACACAACGACACCGCCACTATAGATGTCATACAGACAAGCGCGAGGTGCGTGTCGCAGGGAAGTCGCACCGTGTGAGTGCTTCGCTGCGTCTCCATGCTGATTTGCCGCGTGCGACGTACTCTCGACCGAGTCCGACCGAGTGCGATAGTTTTGTCGCACTGCTATCGCAGTGAAGTCGCACCGTGTGAGTTAAGCCTAAGGGTTAATCTAAATGATAATACATACTCAAAATCATTTAAACTCATGCGAGAGAAATTGTGGATCGTCTCGTCTATACATTCATATTCCATATCATTCATTAATCTGTTTCCGTATTGCATGCGATTGTTGCATGCGAGTGTTTTCATCCACCAACGAGGCTTTTGTCGGTTTCGTTTTTCCAAAATACGACTAATTATAATAATTACTGCAGTAGCTGCAACACCTACGTGCGATGCCATGTTGCCTCACAATACACGACTGATTGTGAGTAGTTCACAAAGGCGAGCGCCTCGCGTTGGATCGTCCTGCCTCGTGAAGCTGCCGCGGTTCGTTTGTCTACATATTCCGAGGCAAAGATGTCTCGAGGCTGCCTCGCGAGCCAGCCTCGCAAAGTCGATACGCACCTTTAGAATAATCATCGACAAGCCGAAAGTAACAGGAAAATGACTACCTTTATTTCCTCGACATTACAACGTGGATAGTACAGCGTATAGTCCTTAAGTGAAGTCGAATAAATTCGATATTATAGCTCAATAATTCCCATTAATATATAGCGCTATAAACAACACAATACGGCGTGCGCCCCCGTATCGTCAACGATAAAAAATACAGACTCGCTTGCTCCTACGAGTGGGTACCGAATAGAAAAACTGTTACGAAATTTGAAAACGGCGCGATACAAGGCGGTTTCGAGGGTCTCGCGTGGGATGAAATCTCCTTTCGCAACAATCACGTTCGTACCGAAATTTGAATAAAATCATATACATGGTGTAAATTTACCAAGGGAATATCCATTGCCATTATTTGTTGCTTTACAAAAAAATCTTTCAAATAAAAGTTATTTGGTGTTGAAATGGACGTACGGCGCATGTAAGTCATTTTTAATAACACGCGTTATCAACGAGATATGAAGGTCACCTCAATTTTTTTAAATGGAACTACATTTTCGTTCTTATAAAAGTTGTAGTTCTCGCTGAGACGAACAAAAAAGATATAAGGTGAAAGGCTCATTTGTTGGACCGTTTCTGAGATGTTACCGCTCAAAGTACAAAAGGAAGAACGTAGTCACGCGCAGTGCAACTTATTCTTGCACTTTGAGCGGAAATACCTTCATTTCATACCTTTTCCGTTAATTTCAATGAGCTCTACAATTTTAACAAGAACGAAAGTATCGAGTTGCATTTAAAAAAAATTCAGATGAATTTCATATCTCGTAAAAAACGTATGTTATCAAAAACCTCTCGCATGTATGATACGCCCATCTCGACATTTAACAGCTTTTAGTCGGAAAATTTTTTTCATAAAGTCACAAATAACGGAAATAAATAGGATCTTAACTTTATCAATTAAAACCTCGCATATAGGCACACGCGCAATTAATATTTTCCTAATGATGCTCATCCTTCCGGGAAAAGGAATTCTGTGGGATGGGTAAAAGGAAGGCGCCAACTTTGCGCTTCCTCTATCGTGTCGTGATTGCGACGAAGACGGCGCGAGTCACTCAGCTGGAATATATCTACGATTTAACCGAAGATAGTGAGGATGAAAAGTGTAGTACGGTCCGTTCGCTACTACCGATTTACGTGAGCTTCGATCGAGACAACGAATTCTGTATCACAGTAGTCTATGTACAAATATCAGCATGAACGGGAACGTCCATTGTACTCGGTCTCGCATCAGACTTATATAGCCACTTTGAGAATGATGACATTACTTTATACCTAAGGTACAGGGCTTGTCGAGAGTTATCGGACTCGCGCTCGTAGACTATCTTCTGATGGACCACATGGGGTCAAGCTGGCTCAGGGGATCGACAGGCTTGGCGTCGTCCGTCTTCTCGTGGAAGTCCGCCTGGGTTGCCGACTGCGGAACGTTCGCGTTCGTCGAAGCTAGCGACGCGTTCCCTGAAACGTTAGATCGACGTGAGAGAGACAAACGGATTAGTAAGGGATCCCTCATAAGAAACAAAAAATGATTACCACTCCTCTGAAACTTTGTGAGCAGCTTCATTTTGCCGAATCTGCCAGCTTTTTTATCCGCGAAAAATCTGGTTTCCGCCGGGGTTTCGAGATGTTAATCAACAAACATGTCAAATTTATGAATTTTCTTTATTGATGACCAACAAGCTGATTCTTTGCCCAAAGTAAGATAAATATTTATGAAATCAAACGGTAACATTGTCCGACAAATTTTCTGCCGGGTATTCTGGTCTGAACATGTCATTATTATGAAGCATGTTGACATCATTAACACTTGTCGGACAAAAATACCACATGTTAGGTAAGCAAATTTTATGATAAGTAGTCACTTTGTTCGACAAAAATATTGCAGGATGTCGTTAGTCCGACAAAGAGAAAAAATTTTTCATTTTTAATTTATGGACCGTACGTAACTTTTCACGTCATTTAATACAAAAAATATGGAATTACATTTACTAATTACAATGCATACTGTTTTTTAGTCAATGTCTGATTCGTCAGTCGATGAATAATTATTCTTATCATTGTAGAAATCCTTGTCTTCATCATCCGTGTTATCTGAAGCTGTAACTTCGTATATAAATATGAATTTGAGCAAAAAATTGTAAGAGACCTTTTCTTTTTAAAATGGCCCAGATAATATAAATATGTACTTTTTAAAACAAAATTTATATTTTTTCATAATTTATTTAAACAAATGCGTTTTAAATAATAATATACCACTAGAACGCAAAATCAATAGCGATATTCCTATTCTACGGGTGAAAATACATAAGACAAACTTTTATTTATCCTTTGCACTTCAAACCTCAACGAGAACATAGCCTTCGCCGACTAGCATCATCGTGGAAAATTTTTTAGTTTTTTGCATTTTTTACAGATATCCGGCAATTATTTTATCGGACAATCATTCCACTGCATTGTAAACTTTGTTTCACACAAAATGAAAAAAAAATTAATGTTGGTAATAATGTCAACATGCTTCATAAAAATGACATTTTCAGTGTCGGGCTGGACATACCCGGCAGAAAACTTGTCGGACAATGTTACCATCAAATTTTATAAATATTTATCTTACTTCGGGCAAAGAGTCAGCTCGTTGGTCATCTATAAACAAAATTCAAATATTTGACATCCCGAGTCGAAATTTAAACTCTAATCTGAACCTGGAAACCCTCATTTCTTCGAAGCCGCTGTAGGTGTAACTCTAATTTCATGATCATCATGCTCAAATGATCACCAACAGGTTTAAATTAGAATTTGAGTATACTTCAAACTCTAATTTCGACCTGTTGAACTTCAGACAAAATTAAAACTCTATTTACAGCCTCATTATTCTACATAACAGACGTTCTGATGAAAAGTCATTAAAATTTATAAATAATCAGTTTCACAAATTCCCAAATTTGCTATATTATAACAAACCTATTATCAGATTTATAGAATTTCAACAGCTGAATATTACTGATAGATTACAGAGAATAGTTTATCCTATCTAATAAAATCCAACGCGATATAATCGAAAGTCGTGGTCACCTATCCCCATTGGTTGGTTGACAATCGATATCGATAATCGAAAGTCGTGGTCACCTATCCCCATTAGTTAGTTGATAATCGATATCGATATAGTATTCGATAGTTAAAGCGGGGAAATTCAATTTGATAAAATTAGTGTTGAAGTAAATGTAAATGTCGTTATGAAATACGTTTTAGGCGCGCGCTTGCGCGTGCAAATGGTCTAGTACTTTATATTAGTACACAGTGTTGTGTGTGTATGTGTGTGTTATATGAAGAATATCAAAGTGAACTATTACCTCTCTCTTTCTTTGCTTTTAATTTATATTCACTTTTATAACCCCGATAGCAAAGCGTGCATTTGCACGCTAGAAGCACGCAGTGACACGTAATGGCATTACCGTAGTGTGTTCGTGTGACGTGACATAAACTAAGAGCATCGTGGCTATACAATTGTACCGAATTATTCCATAAATAAGAAACGATTAATTATCATAATCGCTACTGTTTTGAAAAAGAAAGTATCAAATTATTTTATAAAGTTCAATGAGAAGAACCTTCGAGAGCAGTCACTGTCATGCTCGGTTTCTATACCGTATGTCTGACAGCAAGCGCAACAGGAGCTGTAACCTAAAATTTGACTTCGGCAGTGTTTGGAGGGTGCTCAAGTCACTCACAAATAAGAAATAATTGACAGCTATCGAGAAATCAGACATTTTGACACTTTTCGCCCTTACGCTGTGCGAGCAGCGTTTATGAGTGACTCGAGCATCCTCCAAACACTGCCGAAGTCAAATTTTCAGGTCACAGCTTCTGTTGCGCTTGCTGTCAGACATACGGTATATGACTGGAGTCGACCGACACGAATTGAAGAGTCGGTGGCTCAATTGGTAGAGTGCGAAAACAATCCCAGTTTCGAAGCAGCTCGTCCTAAAGACCGCAGGTTCGAGTCTCGGTAGGGTATGAAAAAAAAACCGACACTACTAGGCGGGTTGGCAGGCGGGTCGGCAGGTATGTAGCAGTGTAAAGTCCACTACGTGCGTTCCCTTTTTGCAAAATTACAAACAGGTGAGAGTTATGAAAACCTAATTTGAACCTAAACTTGTGAAGAGGTTTAGGTTCAAGTTAGGTTTTCATTGCACAGATATCCGGATCCTTGAAAACTAACTTTCAACCTCGAGATCCTCAGTGAGGCTCCAGAGGTTCAAATTAAAATTAAAATTTCGACTCGGGATGTTCAGAGTGTCGGACTGGACATACCCGGCAGAAAACTTGTCGGACAATGTTACAGCGTGTTTGATTTCATATATATATCTTACTTCGGGCAAAGAATCAGCTTGTTGGTCATCAATAAACAATATTGATAAACTTGACATGTTTGTTAATTAACATCTCGAAACCCCGGCGGAAACCAGACTTTTCGCAGATAAAAAAGCTGGCAGACTCGAAAAATGGAGCTGCTCACAAAGTTTCAGAGGGGGGAGTGGTAGATTAGTTATTTTCGACACGAATGCGTGAAGCGCATGTTTTTAACGAATGTGAAATTTGCCGCACGAGCGAAGCGAGTACGGCAATCACACTCGTTAAGCCGGGTCTTCACTGCGCGAAATTCTACGCGAAACTGTTGCGCGAGTCATGTCCCCTCTTTTTCTCGCGCTCCCTCTTCTCACTCATTCTCTCTTTTTCGCGAAACAGTTTCGCGCAGTGAAGACCCGGCTTTAGAACGGCGCGAAACAACCGAATAACGAATTTTATTTTTTGTCATTAACAATAAGGGCGGGTTGTAACGACTTGGTTTAAACTCAGTTCTAACTTGAACCACGTTTGAACTGAGTTCACATCAAAATGTATGACATTATGCGTGACACAAAATATACCAAGAACGGCGGTTCAAGCTGAACCGGCTCTGAACCAAGTCGTTACAACCCGCCCTAAGTGTCAAATCCGAGATTGACGATTTCACGCACTGCGCAACTTTTCACGAATTGGTGTGTGAAAGATGATTTCATATGCGTCGAGGACGCCCATGAAACCGAGTATTTGACACTGAGTGACAAAAAAAGTGTTCACGCACCACGTAGGTACTTTTACGCACTGCGCAGGTTGTTCACACACTGAGCAGCTTCAGCGTGTGAAGCACGATTTCACAAGCGTCAAGGACGATCGAAAGACCGAGGTTTTTGACACTGAGTGACAACAATTTTTTTGTCTCGAATTTCTTTTTTAAAAAAATACAAAATATATATTTTTGGAATTGGCTGTTAAGAATCACTAACATATAGTTTTTTCATAAAAATACTAGGGATCTTCCAGTAATCTCAGGTAGTTCAGACACTCCTTTTTATATTATCTATCTATATATCGTCAGTGATGTGACAATACCTCCTATCTTATTTTAACCAAATTTTACAGGAGACAATAAAAAGTGTTCCTATTGCTTTTACCATTAGGGTAGGTAGTTAAGAGGTATTGTTTTTGAGAAAATATTTAATGGTGCGATAATTATTGTGAGATAAGATATATTTAGGAACATGCGCAATAACCTTCAAAACAATTTGGCGGCATAAACTGAAATTAGAATTTTTGAAAGATAGGAGGTATTGTCACATCACTGACGATATATAAAAATGAATGTTTTTCTGTCTGTCTGTCTGTTTGTCTATATGTCTCTTATGCCTTCCTAAACCGTTCATCCGATTGTGATGAAATTTTGGGAAATGGTTGGACGCATGCCCGCGATGGTTTCTGAGTTAGTAAATCTTATACAGGGTGTTCAAAAAGTCCCGGTACGGCCGATTATCTCAGCGGGAAAACATTTTAGAGAAAAATATTTAATACAAAACTTTAAGGATTTTCCCTTGGCTACCCAGTGGTCGTATTGGATTTGACCTTGACCGTGACCTTTAAGGTAATATCAAATGCCTTCCTAAACCGTTCATCTGATTGCGATGAAACTTTGGGGAATGGTTGGACGCATGCCCGCGAAGGTTTCTGAGTTAGTAAATCTTATAAAACGTGTTCAAAAAGTACCGGTACTGATGATTATTATGCCTTCCTAAACCGTTCATCCGATTGCGATGAAAAGTTGGGGAATGGTTGGACGAATGCCCGCGAAAGTTTCTGAGTTAATAAATCTTATACAGGGTGTTCAAAAAGTACCGGTACGGATGATTATTATGCCTTCCTAAACCGTTCATCCGATTGCGATGAAAATTTGGGGAACAGTTGGACGCATATCCGCGAAGGTTTCTGAGTTAGTAAATCTTATACAGGGTGTTCAAAAAGTCGAACTATACTTGACCTAAATTTGACCTCCGCTGACAATAAAGGTAACATGAAAAACATGGTCAAGGACACATTTGAACGTGAAAAAAAATTAATTTGACCTTAATATAACCTTGAAGGTCATGGTCAAGGTCAAATCCAATATGACCATTGGGTAGCCCGGAAAAAATACTAAAAGTTTTGTATTAAAAATGTATTTAAACAATACACGGATATTATGTATATATTGGTGGACGGACAAAATCAATCCACAATCTACCCGTGCGAAGCCGGGACGGGCTGCTAGTATCACACATATAAAATATAATGATAGACTCGACCGAATTGTCGAAACCATCCGAAGGAATAGGAAACCTCGAACTTCTCACCTTGACCGACGCCCAGATTGTGAAGAAAATCTTCCGAGGGATGACGTTGCTGTGTTTTCCTTCGACCCAGTCCCTTGCTTCCTCTGACGCCGTCGAAACCTTCGAAAGTGGATCGCGAGGATGACAGAATTCCACCTGTACACACGCCAAACGTCTCTCAGTTTATTCACGCGTACCGCGATATCCGCTTTCCTCCCGTAAATCGTTATTCTTCCGATTACGCGACATCGAGGCGAACTTGATCGAAAGAACTTACGCTTCATCAAGGTGTCCTGCGCGTGGTACAACACCATTCGGTAGCCGAATAGCAGCGATTCCTTGTCTACGAGGCACCGGCGAAATTTGACGAGGGTGGAGAAGACGAGGGGCACATCGACGACGCCCCGGCCGGCGCGCACGTGGCACACGGTGGCGGCGGCCAACAGGAACAAGCCACTGAGGGGTCCGCCGGTTACGCAGTGCACGACGATCGGCCTGGGCGAGCAGTGCCTGAGCGCTTGTTCCGAGAGTACGTCGGTGGTGAATGCTAATAAAGGTCCGGGGCTGCTTGGAAAACCGCTGCGAATAGAGATAGAAATTACGAATTATGCTAATTCAACGGATGAGTGCTATAAAAGATCGTAAAGAGAGTTTGAAATTTTAAGATTACGATTTAATAACGACAGAATGTTCCCCTTCAGCTCTGTTTGCTTTTTGTTATTCGGGCAGAGATAAATAAGTCGAAGTTACTTTTCTCCAACAATCGCCGTTCTTTTACCGACAAAGTGACAGAGTTGCATTTTACGCCGAATTCGAAAGAGCAAATGAGAAAAAAGTTTCTCTCGTCGAATAACGCGAACTTGAATTGTGTTACGACGAATCGATTAGATTATTCTTGTGGCATTCCATTTGTTTTCTTATTTTCTATTATTTGGGTAGAGAGAAACTCGAGTTCTTTTACCGAAAAAGTGACAAAGTCGCAATTTACGCTGAATTTGAAAGGGCAAATGAGAAAAGTTTCTCTCTTTAAATAACGGGACCTTTAAATCTTCGATTGATTTACCTTAACGGCCAAGTGATAAATTGCATGTGCACCACGTCTCTCGTGACTTTATTCTTGGAATGGCGCAAAGAGAAAATCCTCTGGATATAAGTCGAATGGTTCACTTTGCTCTTCAGCGATAGAGTAATATCGCCAAACGTCGAGTATTCGGTGTCTTCCGTCGGCCAGTAGATATCCCCGTTCAGCTGGAATAAATCGACGAATCGATTTTTTTTTTCGCGTAAAGGGACAGAGGAATACATGACGATCTTCTTCGTAGAACAACCGGTAAATCATCAATATCAACTCGGCTCCCGGTGGTTTCGAGACGCGACAGTTCTTTTCAACGCAGAATTGTAAAGAATTAGAAATTCCTGTGCATAGCATACACGCGTGTAGATTTTTTAAATTGAATAATTGTAGAGTGGCGGGGCTAATTGATCTAAGTGCCAAAATTCCATGATTTCGGATTTTTTCTACAAAATGATGTATGCGCCAAGGCCAATGCAGAGCTATATGATTTAAGTGTCAATGCGCTTTTCTTTTCGTTGTATAAGCCGTCCAAAGGTGATCAAATGTCAGTTTGGTTTCACTGATGGGCAGTTTTTCTTATTTTCCTGGGAAAAATGTTTTTGGCACTTAGATCAATTAGCCCCGCCACTCTACAATTATGAAACAAAAATTTTGTTTACAGATTCTGTCCTGTTATAGAGATACTTTTTAAAAAGCATCTATATTTAATGCTACGTTTTTTCTCAATTCTTTTTTAAAGAAAGTTTAATTCATTCTCTCTGATGACTTTGTATTCGATGTAATACATAAAGACAATTCCGCATAATGTGTACAATATAAAAGTAACTGTTAATTTTACACTACGTGTCACCTAAATTATCTGCTTTAGCACAAAACGTATAATAAATTAAATAAAAATAACAATTTATTTAAACAAATACTACTAGCAAAATGGATATAGATATTATAATAGAAAGAAGTATTTACATTTGTCTAACATTGTTTTAATGAAAAAACGAAAATGAAGTTTCACAGCGGCCTTAAAATGATGCTATAAATCTTCTCTGAGATATGCCACGTAATTTTAAAAAAATCAGATGAATCAGATGCGTAGATTTGAAAATAAAAATGAAAATAGTTTCGAATCCAAAAAATAGCCTTTGACAAGTCCATATGTCCATTTGTAAATCCGTCAGTTCATTCTAATAAATTAATATTCGTCATTCGATTCAAGCATTCTTCAAAATGTGAAAGAAGAATGAATGAAGAAGAATGCTATAGAGATAGAAATATATTATATCTATATACACGGAGAGAAAAAAAGAGAACTTCTAACCTAGAAGATGAGGAAAAAGTGTCATTTTTCTGACTAACTGTGCACCGAATTGACAAACGATAGAATTTTTCCCCTTCTGCGTAGTAGTAAAAAGTTCCCTTCTGAAAAGTAAAAAAATTTCTTTACCGACATAGCAAATTTTATATGCAAAAAGTAAACATTTTCACTGTCGGTATGAGACAAATTTTTCCTTTTGGAATGAGATTTTTTCATCAAAATCGAAAAGTAATTTTTGATGAATAAACTAGTCAAATTTAACCCATGTAAATGTAAATTTTTCTTGCCAAAAACGACAGATCATAAATTTATTTATTTCTCAATAAAAAGAATATTAATAAGGATTGAAATTGGTCAAGGGGGCTATTCTCTACGCGTAAGAAATGTTTTTCGTGGACGGAAAATAATTCGTTAACGGATGTACAGTATGTCCCGTGGATAAAACGCAAATATTTGAATTTCCCTGACATTTGACTTTGGTAGTGCTTGGAACGGTGCTGTAGTTAGAGTTGGCTTCAGAAGAGTGCACTGCGTTCTTACGAGCCGTGTTTCGAGAGCGAAAAGTGTAAAACGTCTGATTTCCCGGGAACTGTCAATTCGGGAGATCAAAGCGTCTAACCTCGAAATTAACTGAATTTGTAAATAATGATAAATAATGTGTAGAAGTAATGAGAAATAATCATACAGGTTTTGCGGAAACACGGCTCGTAAGAACGCAGCGCACTCTTCTGAAGCCAACTCTAACTACAGCACCGTTCCAAGCACTACCAAAGTCAAATGTGGGGGAAATTCAAATACTTGCGTTATATATATCCACGGGACATACTGTATAGTTTCGTCGATCACTTTCGTTAACGATTCGAAAATCCCTTCCAAGATAGATCTTGTCGACAAAATGAATTTTCTCACACGAAAAATAATTTCCCATAGTCCTCTCCCCGTGTTTACATCTCTTAGCAACCTCTTCTTTTTAGTATCTTGTTTTATCCCTTAGCGACAAATCTTGTTTAACCCTTTTGTGCCTAAATTTTCATTTTCCCCCCAAAAAAATTTCTTTCTTAAGACACTTACTTTTTATGACCGGATATTAAAAATTTTTGAGTTAGTTTTTTTTTTTAATTTCTAATCTGTCATTTATTCTGAGAGATATGCAACAAGCAATACATCATAAGGAAGAGTATGCAGAATGCCAACCGGTGGCAGCACTATCAGAGCTCATTCAAGATAAATGCATGTCAATTTCCATAACATATCAAATATGATATATCAGGCATAAAGGGGTTAAGGTATTCCTAGCGCGAGATGAAGAATTACAGAGAATGGTAATGTTTTTGTAGAATGGAAATGAATATCGTAAGATTATTTTTGAAAAGTTTCAGGTCCGGTTACCGGGCATTTAAGAAAGAATTTTGATTTTGAAATTAGAAAATTTAACATGTAGCCTTATGGAAGACTCCACTTTTCTACATTTTAATGCCGAAATCCTCGTTTAAAATTTATACACATTAAATAAAACCATTTCCATATCTTCAGAAAATTACATAGAATCTTTTTAGTTTATAAAAATATAAGGTCACCGAATGTTTGACAAAGATATTGATGTTCGTAAACAGCAAAATGTAGAGTTTTGACCAGCCCCCTGCAACTCTGCGTTTCACATGGCCACACCGTTGTCGCCAACCGCGTGGTGGCGCAGTGTCGCTGGCCCGGCAGGCCCATGAAGGGGCTTGAGTGCAATGAAGCATTATTCCATTTTGTAATAAATATGTAGGGATAAGGAATTTTATGAAGTAATAGAAATAGTCCAATAAATGTTCGAACGAATTTTATATGAGCCAGCGCAGCCAACAGCCAGCAGTCAGCAGCAGCCAACACAGGGCCAGCGATAGGGCGCCACGTAGCGGATTAGTACGACTGGCGACAAAGCGTGGTCAAAGATATCTAATGGGAATATACGTGTGAGTTGCAGGGGGCTGGTTTTGACGATAGAATATAACCTGAAATAGAATTGGCAGCGTTGCATCGGTTGCATCATGGGGTTCGTGCATGGCCGAGTGATGGCGCGACAGTAAGCAACGTTGAACGCCACCGGTGGCCATCTGAGAAGTATTGTCGTTATGAATTGTAGGTACCGGCTCTAATGGTACAGAAGTGAATTTTATTATATTTTTTAAAAATGGGAGAAATTTCGATATTCAAATTCTTTTCGATGAGTAAAGATTTCGATGAGTATGAGTTGGCGGCAATATTTGACCGCAGTACACTGAATTCGGTGATTTATAGAGGTTATGTTTCAGAGCTGCACGGATATACGATTATTCTACTCAGGGCCGTACACCTGTCATTTTATAAACCATATGATGCGACGTTGCCAGATTTTAAATTTGAATATTTTTCCAAAATTTGAAAATGTAAATAATAAACTTGAATACTTATTGGCCTTATCTTATTTATTCATTATCAGTATTATAGGGAATATGAGTATATTATATGACGTAGAATTACTGATTTATGAGGGGCCCGCCTGTGGCACCCTTAAATATCGCTCCTACGCGCTAGGAATACCTTAAGATTCCATTGTGGTGGGGTTACGAACAACGGAGTACTTGATCCTGATTGGTCTATAAGACCGAATGTAACATTAGCACTTGACGGTGAAGATTTTCTCCAGTAAAAAGGGAAAAAGTCCAGTGCAGAAGAATACATGTTCACCATAAACAGTAGAGCTACTACTGTACCGCTGCGTAGTTTTTACTTTATTTTGCTGGGAATTTGAAAAAATTCACCGAAAATTCCCTTTTTTCAGAAGAATAATTTTCCAGTCCTTTGATAATTTCTTACCTATCTCACGGTAATTTCTGATTGATTGTCACAATGGTGCAGCGTTACCCATGAAAAAGGGGAATTTTTCACTTTTTTTTTCTCCGTGTACTTATAAATAATTTTCGATAATTTCTCGTAGTTATATCGAGTAGAAAAAAAAACGGGAAATATGAGATTTTTAACGTAATCTTAAAATGGATATTATGCCATCAAAACTGATATAAAAAAGCAGTAAGTGCGTTATAAAGGGCAAATTCCAATCTTTCGATTGATCAGTAATCGAATTTCGTACGATAATAATTAGTTATCTTGTCGTGAGCGTCCAAAGTGGCGAGGACGGCTTTTGCTTTGGCACTGAATAACTGAAAAAAATCGTAGAATGATTCGCAAGGAAGCAAATTAAAGTAGAACTACGCTTTACAAAGCAGTGAACGAAAGTTAGCTACGATTCTTTTGCACTCTGTGTGCGTCGCCAAAGTTGAAGAAAAATAGTTTCATTTGTCGAGCGCCGCTTTTCAATTACATAACTTTGAAATTAATAAAGATTTTGGAAATCTGAAAAATGATTCTAGAAGCTGAAACTTCAACGTTCAAAATGCTCAGGCGGGGATTGAAATTGTATCATTTTTAACAAAGTTACAGCCAGTTGAAAAAGGCTTTCTTTTTCGCGGAATATAAGTGATACCTTAACTGTTTTGCGGAATGTATTATAATGTAGATAGATGTATGTAAGATATCGTAATATCATGCATACTTGTGAATCCGATGCCAGACAAGCGATCACCTCGCTCCGTTGCTCCCAAATCATTGTCCAAAAAGCCTCGTAAGTCTCTGATTTCGGTGCCTGGGTAACGATGAACGCTGCGGGCGTTCGCTCCGTGACGTCCTTCACGTGCGACGCGTTTACGTACGGCAAAGCCGTCAGTTCGACTCTCGTCAAGTCGTAGGGTATGCACTCGATCGATCTGTTCTCCGTAGCATGAACGAGTGCGACTTTGATCGTTTGCTTCTTCGCCTCTCGTTCCTGCAACGAAAGTAATGTCAAGTCAACGACGAAAAACCTTGCGAAGACATTTACAGGGTTGCCAGCGACCCTTGAGTCTTTGAAAACTCGGAGAAACTCTTGAATTTTTAAGAACGTTAAAAAATCCTGGAAGAACTTTTGACTTTACTCAGAGAATCTGGAATTTTTTGAAACGCGTCTGAACCAAAAAGCGAAGACAAACGAATGCTAGATGTGATGAGATGATGAGTTCATTTAAACAGGTTTATAGTTCGAAGTTTCTTGTCAAGGCTTCATTTCAAAGTTCGAAATTGCTATTTTGTAAATCCAGAGGTTGAAAATTAAATGACGATGAACACCGGAAGTAGAATAAAAATTGACTTTCTATTATACGACTATGTCAAGAAGTTTCACTTCCACCGTTTAATTTTAACAGGGCACATACACCTAAGTTGGTCAGAAAATTCAATTTCTTTTACATTTACAAAGAGTATAACATTCTAAGAATATTTTCTTAAAATTTCGAGTCAATATTAGCTAAAGCGACTAATATATACCGCTTTTATGGTGTCCAGCAAAGTATTAAAAACAAAATTCCCTGACTTTTTCAGGATTTCCAGTTTAAAATAATAAATGTTCTCTGACCATTACGGGTATACGAGTAGATCCATCATTGTGTATTATGCATCAATTATTCCGTCAAATTAACAGATTAACGTATATCCATATAACGGATATGCCAGTTGAGAAATAAGTATGAAAATAATATATTATAATTTTGCGAGATCACATTTTTATTGTTCAATAAGTTTTCTCAATATAAGAAGATATTTTCAAATATATGTTTAGTCATAGCACACTTCATATACTTACATTGCTTCCATCGGTAATCGATATACTTACTATCGGTAAAAAGAGAGAAACGATTCATAGGAAACTCCTACTTTCAAAACTTATTAAGTGTGAGTACTTTTGAGAAATTAAAGAAATTTTTTTATTACCCTGATATTTCCGCGACTCACATAATTTCCTGATAATTCTAGGTTTTCCAATGTTTTCTGACCGCTAGACACCATGGCTTTGAATGAAGCAACATAACGCAGGTCTAGCCTGTGCGAAAAACTTTAAACGCGATTATCTCGAAACCACGTTTTCGAAGCTCGTGGTCAAAACATACTGGAAGTGGCTGAATTAATTGCCATTAAATTTATGAAGCATATTCTGCATACAATTACGCGGTCTTTATCGTACGGATTTTTTTTGAGTACTAGTTTTTTAATAGTATGAAAATCAGTTAATTTTTCTCGAAAAATCAATGTCTCAAGTTAAATTGCAGTCGCTTTCTAATAAATCAATATTTTTAAAATTGGGTACGACAAAGACTGGATATTTTAATACACTTTAAGAATCTCTTTGATATAAGTCTTGTGAAAGCTACAGTAACCACCGCGAACCGCTACACTGGACGACATCCTCGCTATCGATTGCTATTATTCCACCATTTTGGAATATTTTTAGACATAAATTTTATTGAAAATACTTTGAGAGATGTATAGTTAGGTAAGCAAATGAGTGTTGAATTCAGGTATTTTATTTCTCTAAAAAAATTTGTAAATGTAACCCTCGTTTTGTCGATCTTAAGTATATGGTATGCCCCCTTAAGCACTCGCTCTATTTTTTTAGCTAAATGCGATATTTAGTTTTCATAAAACCTTAAAAAATGCTCCTTTAAAACCTGACTAACCTGGAAAAATCCTTGAATTTGAGAACATTGGTTCGCTGCCCAGTCTGCATTTATTTCTCTAGCAAAAAATACGATAAGCGCGTGACGTCTACTCGCCTGAAAATCTGAGATCTCCTTCCACTTGATATCAAGCGTTGTGGCGCCGCTGAGAGTCTTCACCAGCAAACCGTCAATGAACTTCTCGTACTTCTCCACGTCGGTGGCGAACTTCTGTAAAACCGTCGAGTCGCCTAAGGGATCTTTCTTGGGTTGGACGTCCAAGTACCAGGTGTCCCAGACTATTTGCAGATTCTCGTTCTTCTCCTCCTTGCCGTAAGTCTCCGATTCCGCAGCGTCGGGCTTTGATTCGGCAGGAAGTTCATTTTCGCTCTCCTCCGGCTTCTCGACCTTGTCGAGCGTCGTGTGGACCTCCGGTACAAGCGGTGCGTGATTTATCGTGATGTCGAGATCCGCGAGCAAATCCACGTTCGACTTTGGATTCGCGGCGCTGCTCCTGGGACGCTCCGCAGGCGGACTAGCCGTGGTATTCGTTTCGTTGTTTGCGGACTGCACATAGGTCTGACCTGCGTCGGGTTGACCGCTGCTTCCGTTGACAGAACCTTTCGCGGTGGAGAACATTCAATGAGATTTCGAGTTACGTGAAGAACTACGGTATCATCGAAAGCGCGCTCGAAAACGAATAAACGAAGATACGAATGAACGAAGGTTCATCTTCAGGACTGGTAACTCACCCTATTCAAAAAAGTGAATTTAGTGACTTTGTAGTCGGGAAAAGTGAATGAAGAGTGACTAAGAAAACCCACGTTAAATATGATTAGAGCGGCTATCAAAGAGCAAATTGCGAACGAGGGCCTGGACGAGAGTTTTATGAATTGCTGCATTGAAAATGAATACGATTATATATAACTTGAATGTTAATCCAAATACGGATAGATATATGTATTCAAGTTGTATCCTAAAACCGTATAAGTTTATGACATGGTTAGGTACTTATGCATTGAGATAAATAATTGCTAATGCTGAAAAAAATATTTCTTAAACCAAGTATTCCCGGTAATATATAATTTATTCTTCTTATGCTTTAATTAGCTACGATGGCATTTTTGCCCTGCCTAATGAATGCATGAGAATTAATTGTTCACTGGTTAGGACATTTAAAAATGACATTTTAAAAAGTCACCAGCGACAGAATCCATGACGCCGGGAGTACATAATAAGATTTTACAACAAGGTATTTAGCACAGGTTTAATGAAATTCAAGTACTTTTCAAGGATATTTTTCAGGAATTTCAAGGCCGTGAAATGATGAATATTAAGCTATACGTTGATTTGTGATAAGCGAATGAATTAATCCATACAATGAAATAACAAGAATGTTAAACGAACAAACCTAATGTTTTTGTAATTTATAAATTGACATACTTAAATTTGAGTATCGCAATAGGGCACAGTAGTCAAATGTGTAATAATTATGCAATTGATTTAGGATCTATAATCTGACTAAAATGACTCAAACGCTTAAAAGACCAATACGCGAGCAGGATTTTCGGTTCAATCAACAATATCTTATTCGCATATTAATCGCTGCCCGCTGTTCGGTGCGCCCAGTCTAAACTAGACTTCACTCTGTACAAAAATTGTGTGGTTTTGTAAAACGAATGAAAAATAAAATTTTCGAGGATCTACAAAAAAATCAAGTACATTTGCATTCCAGGAATCCTTAACGACAAGTAAAGTTCAAGTATTTTTCAAGTACTTCAAGAATTTCAAGGACCCTGTACACTAGATACCCTGTACACATTTTTAAGAATACAGATTCTTGCTGGAAGAATATATATATATATATACTTGATTCAAGAATGCCTTTGTTGGAACGAGAAATTCTTCCAGCGCGAAAAAAAAATAATAACTCAAACCTGTAAAATATTTTCTTACACGAAAAAAGCTTGACTCTGGAATTATATCATATTTTTGATTAAAGAAAACGTTTTTTTGGCACCAGCAATTATTTCTCTCAGTTTGGTTTAGTAAAATATAAATATACCTATTATATATATATACTACGCCCCAATGAATTATTTTTTATGAGAAAATCAAAGTATAGTAAGAAGTTGAATAAATATGGTAGAGAGATAAGGAGAGATTCTCTCTCTTTCCCCTTCTATGTCTCTCTAATAGCTGATCAACAGTTCTAGAGTTGCAGTTATCGAAATGAGTAAAAAACACATTCACTTATCGGCTGAGCGCAAAATCCAAATTCACTTACTAAGATGGTCAAAATAATAGCAAACACCCACCGCTCGCCGTAGTATCGAGTGTCGCTCGTTATTCATCATCAGGGGTGGAATTCTCTATCGATAGAATTCTATAATCGCTCTAGTTGCGCATATTTTTTCAAGTAGGTATAACAAAACATGCGCAACGATAACGACTATAGAATTCTATACGAATCCCACCCCAGACGGCTCATGGCTCAGAGTCGGTATTACAAAGTCAGTACGCTTTGTAACGTCACAGGACTAATCGTCGAATTCTAACATATCGCGTCACTAATACAAAAAGGTCGTATACACCACTTTATGCCCCTTTGGCATTGTAAAAGCTACGAGCTTATAAAAAATGTGTTTTCGAAACTGACAGAATTACATAATAAAGGTCAAAAAAACAAAAAAAAAGCTAAAATAAAATTTTTTAAAATTAAAGGCAAATGAGCATATAGGATATGGTCGATATGCCCTTTTGCTATTGAATTTCGTAATTCTCCGTGGTCACACATCCGTACAGTTCCGCGATGGTGACACATGGGTCAAATGGACCAAACCAATTTTTAAACAATAGCCCCACGAACATCCGTGTAATTTAGACCGATAAATTATTAAACATTCTTTGAACATTGTAGAGTATCAAATCACCGTGTTTACGTAAGAAATGAAATGATGACATATTCAAAAAACGATCGTGAATGTGTAAATGCGTAAAAAATGAGCTGCTTTACTAAAAATCTCAAAACTTCTTTATATTTTGAGTTTTCTTAATAAAGTCAACGGATGATTCTCATGAGATATGGTACTTTGGAGCAACAAATAGTTCTATAATGCACATTTCAAAAACGATTTTCTCCAAAGTTCGAAGAAGGTTCGTAGTACGAATTTTAACCCTTTCGCTCACGGTGTCCACAAATGTGGACATGTAGATTAATGTACATATAAGGTCATAAATTAGAATTTTTACCGTTTGTTCACAAGAAGTACATTTGTGGACATTGTAACGAATGTATAAGACATATATAGCCATAAAAATTAAAAATTAAATTTATAAATAAACCAAAAAAAATTAAATTTATGAAAAAAAAAATTTTTTTTTATCAGAAAAATTAAAATTTAAAGCATCGAACAGCTGGAATATACATTATCAATTGTATAGCTGTAAAAATAAAAATTCGTGAGTGAAAGGGTTAAGAAGAAGCTACTATTTTATTCTGACATCTGACGAGGGTCTAGTTATGACTGTAAAAAAAACAAAGTACAGTCTGCTTCAAAACTGAAACCTGGGTCAAGTGGACTCTTGGTGACCACAGAGGGTTCGAAATTACGAAAATCAATGCCATAAGGACGTATTGATATACATGCATACCGTATGTCTGACGGCAAGCGCAACAGGAGCTGTAACCTAAAATTTGACTTCGGCAGTGTTTAGAGGGTGCTCAAGTCACTCACAAATAAGAAATAATTGACAGCTATCGAGAAATCAGACATTTTGACACTTTTCGCCCTTACGCTGTGCGAGCAGCGTTTATGAGTGACTCGAGCATCCTCCAAACACTGCCGAAGTCAAATTTTCAGGTCACAGCTCCTGTCGCGCTTGCTGTCAGACATACGGTATACAAACACAAGCCCTAGATCGATACGCCCCCCCATGGCTTTAATTCTCGTGATTTTTAAAAAACTTAATGCCAAAAAGGCGTATCGACCATATCCTATGCGCCCTTTTACTTTTAAATTTCCAATTATTTTGTTGCACTTTATTTATTCGTATTTAGACAACCTTGAGTGAATAAAAAAAATTCATACGCTCTTTTTTGGCTTTATAAGGACACCTCTTGGCGCATACGACCTTTTGGCATTAGTGACGCGATATTTCCCCACACAAGTATTAATTTAGTTCGCGAATTTCCCCAAGACTTCCAGACCGTTAAAAATTCCTGAGATTCCCTGATTTTCCAGTTCTGCCGCCACTCTAAATATGTTCTTTACCGCGAGTTTCCACGCCGCCCTGTTGCACCTGCTGCCCGTACTGCAAGGTGTAATACGCCTGCGTGCTCGTCGGTAATTGAAAGGACTGGTTGGAATACTGCGACGATGAAGTCTGGCTGGTAGTAATATCACTGCTCGCGTTCGTGTACCGCGACGTCGGCTCCTGATGCTCGTAGTTCGGCGCGAGCGGCTCCTGCGACTGACTGCCCGGTGTCTGCATCTGCGACGTCCTCGAGTCCTGATATCCCGAGCTGTACTGATAGATCCCGGAGACGGGATCGTACGCGTACCCCGGATGTCCCTTGTACGAGTCGGGTGTCGCGGCGGCGGTCACCTGCGGCGCCGCGTAGCCGCTGCCGTAATTCTGCGCGTAATTCTGATATTGCACAGCGCCCAGATACTGATTTTGCACGGGATACTGATAGCCCTGCGCATAGCCGAGGATCGAGCTTGACTTCGCGTGACTCTGGATCATCTCTGAATCGTTGGAGTAGTTGGCGTAACTCTGGGCAGAGATCGTGCTCGGATCGTCCTGCTGCTGATAGCCGTGAGTGGGGAGGCTCTGCGGGAAGCCCGCGTAGGTACCGCCGTAGTTCTGAGTCATCTGACCGGCACTCATCATCGAGTTGTCCGTGTAACTCTGCGGTGGCTGATAAGACGCCTGGACGGATGTCGCGTAAGCAGAGGCGTCATTCCCGGCCGCGTGAGAACCCGGAGCCTCGTCGATCTTCACCGTGGCCAGTCGGGCTTGCACATACTGCTCCGGCGAGGCGTAATGCGCGGCGGTCGAGGCCACCTGAGCGGGATGCACCGACTGAGGCTGCGACGCGGTCTGCTGGTTCTGTTCCATCGGCTGGGGCTGGAATGCGGGTTGATAAGTCTGCGGCGCCGGCCCCGTGCTGCCAGCGATCATCTGATAGTTCTGCGGCGTGAGATTCTCTGAAGGTCGCAGGATTTGCGGCACTTGGTTTTGGTAGGAATGAGGAACGACTCCCGTAGCCGCCGCCGTTGCAGTGCTTCCAATGTACGAATTCTGATGCGGACTGGCATTCCGCGACACGGGTGGCTGACTCTGATCGGCGCTCATGTTCCCAGGCGCGATATCCTGCCGCAGCGAGGACGGGTAATGATTCTGCTCGACGTTCCTCATCCCGTCGGACTCCGCCGTGCTCTGATTAAAACCGGAGGGATACTGCGCGTTCGGCTGCTGCTGCTGCTGCTGCTGCTGCTGCGCGACGCCGTAATAATCTGCGGCTACGCTCACTTGAGGCTGATACGCATAGCGAGGGTCATACGACTGGGCGCTCGCGCCATACTGCCCGGAAACGTTCGACCCGAGGTACGCGGCCTGTCCGTCCTGCATCGCAACGTAGCCGGCGTACCTCGCCGAGTTGCTGGCTACTTCCATCGTCGCCGACGTCCCGCCCGCCTGACGATACATGCTCTCCGTGTTCGTGGTCCCCGATTTTGGGAAACCCTGACTCAAGTTACCGCCGCTATTCGCGTTTTCGTAGCTCTGCATCCGAGCGTCGACACCGGCGCTTTCCGCGTACGGATACCGCGCGGCATACCCGACCTGCTGGCCCGCGTAGTAGTCGGTGTACGCGCCGGAGTAGTATCGATTGGGATTGGCCGGTGGTAGCTCCGAAGCGGGTGGAGTGGCTTCCCGATCGACGGACGGTTTCGCGGGCTGCTCAACGTGTCCCGTTTGCCGGTCGTAATACTGATTCGCATAACCCGCGGCCGTCTTCTGCCTGCTCGCCAGGTAATCCTTCAATTTCAGTCCACTGCCGGTGGTGGCCGGCTGCTGGACACTTCCCGGTGGCGCCGACGCGTTTTCGGGGGTCTTGTTGTTCCGCGCAAGAATGTGCTCACGCTCCTCCTCCTGCACCTTACACGTGCTCTTCACCCGTTGCAGCAGTTTCGTGACGTTCGTCTCCAGCTTCCTGTAGAACTCAAGGCCCTTCGTGGACTTGGCCAGGAGATCCTCGTACGCGTCGTACGAGGAGACGAGGGATGCTATCGTCGCCTCGCGACGCTTCATCGCGTCTTCGATCGTCTTGCGCGTTTCGGCAGTGCGCGCGTACGCGTCGGTCAGCGCGGGGAGTATGTTGTCCTGCGCTGCAAGGTTCTGCTCTATCAGACTCACCTAGAAAGAGAGCGGGAGACGTGTCGGATGAACGGCGAAGGGACGAGTTGTCTTTCGGTAAGAGTTCTCTTGGGTGTACTAACGAATTTTTGATGCTTGCCAATCTGCTCCGCGAACAGACGGTCGAGGGGCGTTGGGTTCACGGTGGCGGTGACTAGCAATAGCGTTATATCGTCCTGCGCTATGGATTCCCTCAGTTGCGCGTGCAGCTCGCTCCTTTGTCTTCGCATTTCGTCGGTTTTGCCCAATATGCGTATCAGTTCTCTGGCAGCATCGGCTTCGGCTCTTTTTTCTCCGTCCTTCAGTCCTGCACATGTGGAATGTTATCGGTTCAATTTTTGCAATCGTCTCGGTTTAGTCGCTCCACACTTTTCAAACGGCTCGAACAACTTTAATCGACAGCCAACTAGTCTACGAATGGGAGACGAATTCAATTAACCCTCAAATGTTACTAGGTCCATATCGCGTCATTAATACCAAAAGGTCGTATACGTCGCTTTTCGTTCCTTTGGTATTGTAAAAGCCAAAAGAAATCATAGAAAATTTGTTTTCTGGCAACTGATAGAAATACGTAAGAGATTCAAATATGGTTGAATAAAAATTTGAACAACACTAAAGGCATATAGGATGTGATTGATATGCCCTTTTGGCATTAAGTTTCTTAAAAATTACAAAAACTAATGCCATAAAGGTGCATCGATATATATAAGTGTAAGCCTACAATTTATTGATATGCCTTTATAACATTAGTTTCCGTGATTTTGAAGATACTTGAAGTCAAAAGGGCGTATTGACCGTATCCTATGCATCTATTTGCTTTAAAGTTTCTAATTATTTTTCTTTTCACTTTATTTATTAATATTTAGACAAGTTTGAGTTAATAAAAAACAATTTTTTTAATACGCCGTTTTGGCTGTATAAAAGCACTTTTTGGCGCATACGACCTTTTGGCATTCGTGACGCGATATATCAGGGCTGATAAGGGGTCGTCCATTGATAACGTAATGTTTTTTAGCATTTAACCCCCCGTGATACGTGGTGAGGTTTAAGACTACCCCCCCCCCCCTCCTTCCTCCCCCCTCCCCGAATCACGTGTATTTTCTTAGTACAAAAAGTATCTTAAAAATTTTAGAATATTATCTTTAATTATTACAAGTAACTATAATCTAACTTAATTCTGGAAAATTAAGGACCGTGATAAAGATGTCCAGATATTAAGGTTGCAGGTTGTTTAGAAATCGCGCGTTCAACGAAAAAATAAATGCACGTGATATCTCACTACTACCCTTCATCCCCCCTTGTGATATTTCGTGATTTTTGCCGAACACCCCCCCCCCCCCCTTCGGACCTCACGTGAATAATGGACGCCCCCTAAGTGATATATTCACCATGAAAAAAGGGACCGAGAAATAGCAAAAAAAATGCCCATGAATAGAGTAGTAAAAAGTAAATATTTTTAGTAGCATTGCCAATATTTCGAATACTACGTTATTGTTATTATCACTGACATTATTAAATCATATATTTGCAGAAACATTAGAAACAGAGTTAATTTCTCGAAATTTCACCGTTGATACATTTCATGCAGGAGTTTCTATACTGAGAAAAAAATTGAATTGTTCCAACCAAACTGATTATAATTTCCAGTAAAAACAAAAAATCCCCTATATAGTTGGCATAACTAGATGTATTCATTTTATTCAATAAAATTCGTTTTATCAGTAGATGTTAGTCAATTCAACTTCACTGCTTTGTTAAATTAATCTGAGTGGGTTTCCTAATCGGTTGGATGAATTTTTTTCTCAGTATAGAAACTCCATCGTGAAATGTATCAACGGCGAAATATCGAGAAATAAACTCCACTTGATTTATAATTTTCGGTAAAAATAAAAATTTCTCCGATATATTCCTGACGGATCAAATTCCCCAACATTTCCCGGTTTTCCGGGTTCGTAGCCACCCTGTTTCCCCGTCTAATCAAATTCCTGATATTTTCCGGTTTCCCAGGTCTGTAGCAACCCTGGTTTAATCGAACGACGTACCAGCGATGCACGCCTTCGGCGACGGTACGTGCGCCGTCAGATCGGCCAGCGGCTGGGCGAGTATTTTCAGATTGTTCACGTGCAGAGTCATCGCCCTGTGAAGCGCCTGATTGCTCTCTGAAGCTTTGGTGTGCGCCTCCTCGTACTTCTTGGCCTCCCTGGTCAGATCGGTCGCCACTATCGAGGGCGGCCTCTTCCCCATCGCCTGCTGATACCGCTTCTCCCTGCAACAAGACGTGCGCGATGACTTTTCTTTCAATTCTGAGAATGAAAAAAGAGGAATGATGATTCTTCCATACCTGAGTTGCTCTTCGGAGAGAATCTGATCGATCTCCTTGAGCATAGACTCGACATCGTGATAAGTATCCGCGAGTTTCCCCATCGCGTCAACCAGGTCGCGAATGGCGTCGGGCTTCGCGTTGAGCGCAGCGCAGCGTTCCGCCAGCTCCTCAGGTAGCGGCATGATATCGGGCTCAGCGCCTTGTCGATCGGGATCCCAGAGATTCAAGTGATCCAGTTTCAGCGAGCTTAGATACGCGACGAGCTGCTGGTCGCGTTCCTCGATCTTCGTCCCGACGGACCGCAGAATTTTCGCTTTTTCCTCGGAGTACAACGAACTCGCCTCGTGCACCGTCATCGGTACTAATCTGGGGAGAAAATCGCGTCATTAGCGAGTATTCGCTGTCGCGTTTTAGCCGGATATGGCGCGGTAAATCTCATAAATCTACGTGTTACCGTTTCCGTATCCCATTGCATTCTCGCGTAAGGCTTTCCCGCTTTACGTAAGCGGGCAACGCAATGACGCAACCAAGAAGCACGAATCTATCCGCTGTTTAGCGCTTTCGCCTTACTAGGGGCATTCGACGTCGAATTCGAAAGTTTAAGAAGAACATTTTTAAGTTATGAATTACTGGTTCGCTATTTGGTGAGATTCTAACGCGCTCTACTCCCGAACCTATGAAGTCTAGCGAAGTATGAACAAAAATATGAACATTCCGTCAAATAAACAGATTAACGAATATCCATACAATGGGTATGCCAATTGAACAATGAGTATGAAAATAATTTATTATAATTTTGCCAAATAAAATTTTCTACTGTTTAATAACTTTTCTCAACATAAAAAAGAATTTTCAAATATATGTTTAGTTATAGCACACTTCATACAGTATGTCCCGTGGATAACGCAAGTATTTGAATTTCCCTGACATTTGACTTTGGTAGTGCTTGGAACGGTGCTGTAGTTAGAGTTGGCTTCAGAAGAGTGCGCTGCGTTCTTACGAGCCGTGTTTCCGAAACCTGTATGATTATTTCTCATCACTTCTACACATTATTTACCGTTATTTTTACAAATTCAGTTAATTTCGAGGCTAGACGCTTCGATCTCCCGAATTAACAGTTCCCAGGAAATCAGACGTTTTACACTTTTCGCTCTCGAAACACGGCTCGTAAGAACGCAACGCACTCTTCTGACGCCAACTCTAACTACAGCACCGTTCCCAGCACTACCAAAGTCAAATGTCAGGGAAATTCAAATACTTGCGTTATCCACGGGACATACTGTATACTTATATTACATTGCTTCCATCAGTAATCGATATTCTTACTATCGGTAAAAAAAAAGAAACTAATTCTTACGAAACTCGAACTTTCAAAATTTCTGAAATTAAGTGTTTTTGAAAAATTCCAGAAAATTCTCTAACTTCCGTAACTCACGTAATTCCCTGATAATTTCAGGTTTTCCAGAATTCCCTCACCGCTGGACACTATGCAAACAGTGCTCGCGAATTACTGAATCAGTAATTCAAAGTCAGCTCAGTATTACAAAGTCGATACGCTTTACAGCGTCACTAGAATGGCCTTTCCGTTCTAACATATGAAGGGTCCAGTGGAAAAACGATGAGGGTCCATTTTTTTCGAAATCGATATTTTAGCGACATCTGTTAGCTTGTAACATGAAGTATCAACATATCAAACCTTACAGGGGACGAACACTGAGATTCCACTAAAAACTGTGGTTGAAAATAGGCGGCACAGTGGACTCCCGTGCGTTGTGAAACTTTAAATGTCGTGTTTCTCAACTTTTAGAAATATGGACCCTCATCGTTTTTCCACTGGACCCTTCATATTTCTTGAGTTTTTAATTCAATTTGTAAATTTCCTTGGCATATCTACATCATTAAAAATCCCTGACATTCCCCTGATTTCTCGATTCTTTCGCTACTTTGTATAAACGATCTAGAAATCCGACGCTTTGCGACCGCCGGTACCTGAAGGAAAAAAAATTGCACGGTAAGCTGTGGAAATCTACGTCAACGTGCATTAATTCTATGGAATCTGAGATGCTTCTTTAGTTTTGCATAATTACAAGTAGATTTACATGACTTGTGAATAACGTAAAAATAGGTTTTACGTTACGTGATTGTTACTGTGATAAATTATGGTAAAGCATAAATTGTTTGAAATATTAATCCACATAGAATGTCGTAAAATTCTATATGGATTATTGATATTTTAAATAATTTACATATTGTCTTCAATTGCCATAGTTTACGTTAGTTTCAATAATTCAGTGTCTGTATGTGATTATGCATTACATTATATAGAGAATACATCAAACGATGAGAAATAAGGAAAAACTATTTTTTCTTTCTAGACTCAATGAAACTTTGCCCTAAATTGATGTAACATTCTTGACATTAATGGTAAATTTTGGAAAATTATATCGTTTCAATGAACAGATGAAAATTACACCTAGATATGCATAGAAAATGTATCTAATTTAATGAAATTATATGAAACAATGTAAAACCACACACGTGCCTATTTCATTCTCAAATAGTTAATTGGAGATATCTATAGGAATGTATAAGTTTTATGGAATGAAATACGTCAAATAACGGCATTTTTTAGGGAATCAGTAATTCAACGTATATAAATGTATAGGTATATTGAAAGGCAGCACTTCAAATTTTTATGTAAATCTATGGAATTCTATCAATGACTACAGTTTTCTATACTTTTTCCATCGCCGATTACAAGCATAGTTTACTGTACAATTTTTTTCCGCCAGAGATGCACAACGCATTCTATATTATTCCTCGATGCTCACCTAGCGAATATGTCCGGCCCCGATACCTCTGGATCGTTGATATTGAAAGAAATCCCCTTGACGAGTGACGCGCCCTTAACAGTCGGCAGACTCTCCCTCTCGGGTACCTCCTCGTGATAAATAAACTCGTTCTCGTTCTTCGCCGCCTTCCTCTTGCCCTCGATTACGTCGTTGGTAAAGGTCAGTGCGTCTTCCATCGCCTCTTTCTCCTCCGGGACGTTCGTTATCGCTGAGCCCTTGGCGTTGGCGTTCAGAGAACGCGCCTCGTTCAAAGCGGCGAGTGCCGCGTTGTAAAACGCAACCCTCTCACCCATTTTCTGTTGCTCCTCCGCCGCGAGACCTTGGTAGAGTTGCGTCACTGCCAAGTGATAGGCTCGTTTAAATTTCACGTAACGCTTCCAGCTCTGCCGACATATTTGCAAAATGAACACCCGTACGAGGGAGCGCGTATCGTCGAGTACATATCAGAAAATCAGCGTGGATCGCACGAGACGAACCTTGTAAATCTTCGAGCCGACCGTGTCCGACACGGTTCCCTCGTCGTTTCCGCCTTGCTCCAGAGTGGCCAGCGCCAGGCCGTAATAATCAACGATCTGCCGCGCGACTTTTGCTGCATCCAAAAGAGCTGAGATTAGTCACCAAAACAAGGAGGAAAAGACGAACGCGAGTCCGAATCGAGACGCTATCACCGACTCGTACCTACTATGGTGGGTTTACGATTGTCCAGCATGCTCTTCTCCAGGATACACTCCTGCGCCTGAGCCAAACACAGCTGATGCATGAAAGTCATGAGCTCCGGTGCAAGGTCCACACCGGGTGGCTGCGGAAAGCTATTCTTCAGGTGCTCAAAGGCCCAGGCGGCGCACTGGAAGTGTGCGCAGGCCATCTTCATGCCCTCCGCGGTAGTGCGCTCCATCTGTGCGCCCAGCTGTGTGTGCATTGCGCCAATGTTGTAGAGGATGGAGATTATCTCAAAGCGGATGTTCGCCATCGAGCAGACCATGTTGGCGTACGTATCTCTCCTGTGCAAATGCATTCTTTAACGTCGTAAAGCGCGCTCGCATTCCCAACTCTCGCGATGTCTCCTTTAGGCAAATACAGTGAAAAGTCGAGACGCGTCGTGGGGTAGCGTACCAAGTGAAGGTGACGGCGCAGGCGCCGTCCTTTTCCATGGCGAATCGGCCCTGGAGGAAGTGCAACTGACAGTAGTACTTCTTCAGCAGGGAGCAACCCGTCATGTCAACGGGCGGTCGGATGGCCATTGCTCGCAGACATTCAAGCTGATGTATCTCATTGGCGTAGGATTCGCCGTCCTCGTTGTAGAAATCTCGAATGTACTGGAAGAGCGAACGGGGCTCGTTAACGGCGTGAAAAGGGGAGGCGAGAATCGCACTCGCGACAACACACAGAATACCTGTTTTAGTTTCGGGCCGAAGGACGTAGGCTCGGGGCTCACTTTCAGATGAAACGAGATCATCGGCAGCCTCGGGACCGCCTCCATAATTGGCGCCGTCCACTCGATACCTCAATCGAAGACGACACGATACTTGTCAAAATTTCGCCGAATTGAACGTCAAACGACTATCCGGGGGCGACGGTGGGAAATGACACCTTTCTCGTAAACGCGATCCCTGCGATTGCCCTGCCACACCGGCCGACGTCCCATGATTCACCAAAGCGGTTTATCGACCATTCGCCTGAGTGCGCTGCGAGCGGATTCTACACTGCACGCTAAAACCGGTTTTGTCTAAGGCCTGGTTGCACCAACCTGTTTAGAAAGTGAACCTTAACTAAGTACCACTTAAAACTAAGTATTACTTAAATTTCAAAACTGTTGCACAAATCATAACTAAGTTCGGCTTTACTAAGGGAGAGATTCGTAGTGATTTTAATGTTTCTAGATTAGTAGCCTCGGATATAGTCGACTGAAAGACCGGGAAAATTGAAAATCGACTTTCAGTTTTAAATGTGTACGATATTATGAAATCAACACGGTGGTGACATCCATGCCAGGCCTCACGGTTACGGCCGGGTCGAGGGTTCCTATTGCCTATTGTATTGCCATAAAAATTTATCTCACCAGCAATGATTTTCGTCACATCTGGTAAGCAAATTTTCGGTTCTTGGATGTTTGAAAAGCGTTTGCCTCCTCCAGTCTTCCTTCGGTTCGCATTGCGAGTGGTATACCGAAGTACATAAAATTTTGAAATATAAACATCTATCAAGTACAAGAATGGAAGTTTCAGTAGCCAAAAAAGTTAGAGCAGCAAATTATACAAACGAGGAAAAGTTTGCACTCTTAAATATCATAGAACATTATAAACATATAATCGAGTGTAAAAAAACTGATAAAATTACTTGGAAGGATAAAGATCGTGCATGGCAGCAGATAACCGAGGAATTCAATACGTTATCACCTAATAATACACACCGTAGTACGGAATCTTTGAAAAAGTTTTATGATAATAAAAAGAAAGAAGTAAGAAAAGAATTTTCGAGGGAAAAGATGGAAATATTAAAAACAGGTGGTGGTACAGCAGCGAAAATTAATGACCCAACATTTCAAGCAACTCTTTCGTTGATGAATATGAAAACCGTTAGAGGTAAATACCGCTGATTTCTTTTGACTTTGCAAGTATTAAGTTATGTAGATATTCCAAAAAATTATTTCTCACTTTTAAAATAATAGGTTTATGTAACAAGTTTGATGGGGATGCGACTATGGTGTCTACTTCTAACGAACCTGCAAATAAAAACTACAATAATTATGATGTGGAAATATTAGAAGACGGTTTAACGGAAGAGGAGATGCGGTGCATTAGAAATGTTGGAATGGAAAATGTTGGCATGGTAATATTTATAAACTGTCAACAATTATGTTATCTCCTTATATTAGTTATATTTACATAATAGTGTATTCCATTCTTAGGAAAAACAAGAAGTTCTTCCATCAGAACATAAATTTGTTGAGAGACACAATACAGAACAATTGTTCAACGCAGCAGCAAGCAACAATTCAGTTAATTATATGGAGAACGGAAAATCGTGTTCTACAATTAAGAACACCGAGGAAAAACGGTCGGTGGCCGATTGGGGAAATTATACTCCAACCTTATTAAAAGCTCCGAAATCTCATTGTTTAAACATACAAACAGTTAATAAGTCTGTTCAAAGTAATGAATCTAGACGGAAGCAAATACGAAGGCCTCAACTATTAGCTTCTAATAAATCTAATATATCTCAGCAATATAGTGATCTAGCGGAGATAAAAATAGAATTGGCCAAAACACAATTAGAAGCTCTTAAAGGTGAAATAAAAAGGAAAGAAGAACGAGAAATAATTGAATTTGAATTAAAAAAAAAAGTCTCGAATTGGATATACAAATTAAAGAGATACAATTAAGGAAGCTACAGAGTTTTTAATACCTTATGTAGGTGGTACAAAGCGAAAGAAGTTTCTTATACCTATATCGAAAGTACGTCTTCTCATGCTTATAAATCGTGCGCAAACTCGTATTTGAAGCACACTCGTATTTTCACAACACACTGGCATTTATATGCTTAGATTAATTTTTTTTCACTGCTAAGCATGGGTACTTCAACAGATATCTTTATCTTTCCACGGATGTCATTACTTTCTTTCACGAACTGTGAAGATATAACACTCAGTATGCTATAAAATTTGTTTCACCTATGAAATAATTGATGAGTCCCCCCATGATTTATAAGCATGGAAAGACGTAAGTACTTCCATCTGCAGGAGTTCAAAAAGAAATATATATACTCTATGTCCGTTGAATCTTGAAATATAACAATTTTATTTTTTAGATAATATATGTACAGTTATGTGTACCTACATAATTGTAAATTTCTTAATAAACGTATAAAGTATCATTATTGTTCCCTTCTGTTAGTTAATAAAGTTTCAAAATATTCGTTAATTAATGCATTCCGCGCAATGAGACCCATATTACCTGGTCGATTATCATTATATTGAAGGTGAGGTACTTCATTTTCTCCGATAATATTGTCCATTGTATGTCTTTCATCATCCGATACTAATGGAACAATATCCTCCAATCTACGTCTAATAATATTGTGCAGTACCGCGGTTGCCACGATTACAGTCAATAAACTGTTCATTTTTATGCGGCTACCGTATGCAAGAATCGGAAAAAGACGTTTCCAAATTCCAAAAAGGTGTTCCACAACAACTCTACTTCTAATGTGTGACTCGTTATATAATTGTTCCGATGGTGTTACGGGGTTGAGATGTGGTGTGAACAAATATGTACGAGCTGGATATCCACTGTCACCTGTAATATAATAAGTTAGTTATAAGAAAATTATAAGAAATTTTAAAGTTTGCAGGGGAAGAAGCGAGAAGTAGGCTATTTAAACTCGTGAGTCATATGTACGAAACAGGAAAAATACCAAAAGATTTCAAGAAAAGTATAATAGTTACCCTTCCAAAAAAAGTAGGCGCGGATAGATGCGAAAATGTTCGTACAATCAGCTTGATACCACACGCATCAAAAATCTTAACAAAAATTATACAAAGAAGAATGGAACGGAGAGCCGAGGAAGTCTTAGCAGAAGACCAGTTCGGATTTAGAAGGAACAGAGGAACGAGGGAAGCGATAATAGCGTTAAGACTAATTGTAGAGAAAACATTAGAAAAAGACGAAACACTATACATAGGATTCATAGATCTAGAGAAAGCATTTGACAATATTCAGTGGCAAAAAATGTTCGAAATACTGAAAAGAGTAGGAATAAAATACAGAGAAAGAAGAATCATACATAATTTAGATGAAAACCAAGTATCAGTGATAGGAGTACAAGAAGAAGTCAGAGAAGCGAAAAATTAGAAAAGGAGTACGACAGGATGCACACTGTCGCCTCTAATCTTTAACTTATACATAGAGGAAGCGATGAACGAATTAAAAGAAAACTCAACCTCAGGCATTAAAATACAAGGGCAAACAGTGAGCATGCTTCGATTCGCTGACGATATAGCGCTACTAGCATCGAGCAAAGAAGAACTAGAAAAGACGCTTAACGAGATGAAAAACATCCTAATAGAGAACTACAATATGAAAATTAATAAGAAAAAGACAAAAGTTCTGGTATGTAGTAAGAAAAAACGTAAGAGTAAAACTAGAATAAATATAGGCGGCGAAAGCGTAGAAGAAGTACAGCAGTTTTGCTATCTAGGTAGCCAAATAACGACAGATAGGAAGAGCCTAAGAGACGTGAAACAAAGAATAGCGCAGGGAAAACAGGCTTCTAATCTGAAAAAGAAGCTACTATGCTCAAAAAAACATCAACCTAGAGAGTAGGAAAAAATTTCTCAAAACATACGTGTGGAGTACAGCTTTGTATGGGTGCGAATCTTGGACGATAGGAATGGTAGAAAATAAAAAATTAGAAAGCTTCGAAATGTGGTGCTATAGAAGAATGCTAAAAGTAAAATGGACCGATAAAATCACAAATGAAGAAATCCTGAAAAATGTAGGGGAAAACCGGCGACTCTGGAAAAATATAACGAAAAGAAGGGATCAACTGATAGGCCATGTATTAAGACATGAGGGACTGCTAAGAGACATCTTAGAAACAGAAACGGGAAAAAAGAGAGGTATAGGTAGGCCGCGGTTAGACTACATTTCGCAAATCGTTAAAGATGTAGGTTGTTCGAAATACAGGGAAATGAAAAGACTAGCGGAGGATAGGAAAAGATGGAGAATGGTATCAAACCAGTCTTAGGACTGATAACTTTATGATGATGAAGAAAATGATTAAGATTTCCTACACCTACACATATATGTACATATAGGTACATGAACATATTGTAAGAAGCCTCAATGATTAGATATATTACCATTGACAAAGCAGCATTAATATTTTTATGAAATGGCCAATTTCGTCGTCAGGCCTTCGAACGAAAAATTTTCTACCAATAATCATTAATTTAATCACTGAAACATTTCTTAGTAAATTTATCAGTTTACATTTTCTTTTCTAAAATTCCAATCGCTTACCTAGCAATAAGCAGTTAGGGAATTCTCCTCCTTCAAATCTCGCTCGCAAATTACTATTATTAAAAATAGTTGAATCGTGGACTGATCCAGGCCAACGAGCAACGATATCCATTATTTCACGATTAGCGTTGCTGACAACTTGTACGTTTAATGAAAAATATGATTTCCTGTTACGGAATATTTCTGCATCTTCTCCACCTGTATATAATAAAGTCAATATTCTATATGTTACTTCAAATAAAACAGATTTGATATTATATATACCACGTCGAAGCATCTGTTAAGTGATTGTAGAAACATAGAAAAAGTCGATGTAAAAGGAGAGTAGAGAAATTGTTAAATAACGAGGAAAAGTGTAAGAAAAATTGGTTAAAAATAATAGAAAATTTACGTACAGAAAAAAAGGCAGAGATTAATGATATATATTATACGTACCAGGAGATTGAATACGAATATGTGTGCAATCAATAGCTCCAATAACGCGTGGAAAAGAAGCAATATCATAAAAATTCTTTGCGCTTTCATTATTTCCTGCTGTGTCGTGGGCATTTTAATGTACACATGAGCTAGTGAAGCAATAGCTCGTGAAACTTTCTTCACTATTCGAGACACTGTCGCGACTTATGCATATTTCCATAATCACCCATTGTGATCATAAATCCATTTGTTGCATAAGTACGCAAACATATAAGTAATTGCAGAATTGGTTCCACTGAATTGTTTCTGAAAAATAATTTATGTATATTTATTTGCAAATATGATTCCAATTCATGACCTACAAAAAAGGTACTACTCACTTTTGATGCTCATATTCTAATTGGTCTTCAATTAGGTGTAATATAAACAATGTTGTTTCCTTCGATAAACGAAACCGTTGGTGAAATTCCAAATTATTATACGTATCAAAGTATTTTGGCCGAATATTTAATGCCCATGGAATTCCTTCCATTATTAATTCCAATGGAATTAATTCGTCATCGTCTTCCAACACGTCAAAATAATTGAATTCGTATTCCATGTTAAAAATAACTTCCCAATTATCGAAATGATATATCACTTGTCAAACGAAATAGGTTATGTAGACGCGTCAAATGAAATAGGTTATGTATTCGAAATTTTGCGACCAATCAAATCGGTCCAATCTGTTCCTTATACGCTTAAGCGGTACTGCAGCCATGGCTTAATTTAGGTGTAGCTTAGGACACTTTAAGTAGAGCTTAAACTTTCGTGCAACGGACTTATCTTCTTAAGCTTCACTTAGTCTAGACAAGTTGCTTGGTGCAACCGGGCCTAAATGACCTTTAATACCATATGTCCGCGATCAAAGAGCCCATAGCAAAATTGCGAGTTTTGCATGAGCACCTCTGTGGGTCTCCTCGTCCAATAGAATCACCGGAGAAGCGTGAATGTGCATGCGTAGTCATCCGCGAGTGCAGTTCGACTTCGATTTCGAGATGCGAGAATCGAAATCGAAGTCGAACTGCACGCGCGGATGACTACGCATGCGCATTCACGCTTCTCCGGTGATTCTATTGGCCGAGGAGACCCACAGAGGTGCTCATGCAAAACTCGCAATTTTGCTATGGGCTCTTTGATCGCGGACATATGGTACGTCTCCACCGCAGGGCTAAATCCGAGATTTAGTAATCCTCGTATTATTTAATCTCAAATATTTTACCGGCGGAGATACCTCTCGAATTAATAAGTCTAATCCTGCAAAATTGGCAGCATTAGACTTATTAATCTGATATAATCCTATAGATATCTGCGGTGGAGACAGAAAGTCTCCATACGAGGATTACTAAGGGCCAGTTCCACAACTCGGGCTTATCTAGATAAACTCGGTTTAAATCCTCATTCTCGGGCGCTCATTGGTTGAACGGATGATTTAAACTCCGTTTAAGAGTTAAGGCCATCACACGTGAAAAAACGTAAGCAGTAACAGTAAGGATTGACCAATCAGAAATATCATTCTTACGGAATTATGCTTAAACAGACTTTCTGATCGGTCAATCCTTATTGTTACTGCTTACGTTTTTTCACGTGTGATGGCCTTTAAGCCCGAATTGTGGAACTGGCCCTAAATCTCAGATTTAGCCCTGCGGTGGTGACGTAGTCAACTCAACTTGTATCCATAAACGATGGGTGCGTTCAGCAGATCATACCGCTCCGCAACTGTTGAGTGATTTTCGATGGTGATTGGCTAAATGTTCAATTTCAACCAATGACCGTCGAGTGCTCCCAAGTAGGCCTATTCTGTAGGCCTATTCTGTAACTCGTTACGATCCGTAACGACGGTTGTCGTTAGCATTAGTCCAATCAGGACCCCCATCACAACGGAATACTTGATCCTGATTGGACTAATGCTAACGACAACCGTCGTTACGGGTCGTAACGAGTTACAGTAGGCCTATTCTGTAACTCGTTACGGCCCGTAACGACGGTTGTCGTTAGCATTAGTCCAATCAGGATCAAGTATTCCGTTGTGATGGGGGTCCTGATTGGACTAATGCTAACGACAACCGTCGTTACGGATCGTAACGAGTTACAGAATAGGCCTACAGAATAGGCCTACTGTAGACCTATTCTGTAACTCGTTACGACCCATAACGACGGTTGTCGTTAGCATTAGTCCAATCAGGATCAAGTATTCCGTTGTGATGGGGGTCCTGATTGGACTAATGCTAACGACAACCGTCGTTACGGATCGTAACGAGTTACAGAATAGGCCTACTGTAACTCGTTACGACCCGTAACGACGGTTGTCGTTAGCATTAGTCCAATCAGGATCAAGTATTCCGTTGTGATGGGGGTCCTGATTGGACTAATGCTAACGACAACCGTCGTTACGGATCGTAACGAGTTACAGAATAGGCCTAAAGGAGCGATATCTGCTGAACCCGCACGATATCCATTAGGTACTTTACGATTAGCTCTCCCGATAGAACCACTACTCGATTGTTAACTTACGATAGAAATTCGGCTTTGCGTGATGATGACGTGTCAACAGCGTCTGCAATAACGTTGTCGGCAGCGCACCACGTGGATGCTTAAGCGACACGTCGCTGAAACAGTTCCCTACTTTAGGAAAAGGTGTGTTGGCGCACGAGTGACCATCACCACAGAAAGGTTATAGCAAACGACAGGTGTGTGTTGCACGATACTTTCGTTGATCTTCGAGTTTTTTCACAGCAACGAGCTCACAGTAAATACGATATGGTAAGTGAATACGGAAAAAAAACATTTCAAATCGTGCTTGCGCTTCCGAAAATCTAACGTCTCTCATTTTTCGCGAATCCGCAGCCCGCTTCGCCGAGTTCCACGACCGTGAGTGCGGGCGGTCGCTCGCCCACCAAGGCTTTAGCGCCACGGGCCGGCACCGGTGGCACGGTGCGACAAAGGAAATCCGCACCAACCACTTCGGCGAGGAATCGCAACACCGGGACCAACTCTGGTGGCATGTGGAGGTTCTACACCGATGACTCGCCAGGGATCAAAGTGTGAGTATGATAGGTATTCTCATTTTCAAAATCTGTTCAAACTCGATGAAAGTCGGTGAGAATTCATTTAATTTTTATTTACAGCTCGAAAGAAACTTCAGAGTAAAGCGAGATACGATAAAAACTTTGATGCGAAAGTTGTTCGATATCTTGCACTGAACAACTTTTATTTAAAAGTTTGTCTCACATCTCGTTTTGATCGTAAGATAATTAGAATGAGTCGTTTTCTCTGAAACTTGAAGCTGTCGTCTAAACAAAGTTTACAATAAAATCTTTGAAACAAAAGTTGTTTGATGTCTTGAGCCAAACTACTTTTATTTGAAAGCTTTTCCCAGATCTTACTTTGTTTGTAAGATAATTGAGAAGAACCAGTCTTTGAAACTCAAGTCTATCTTCAAAGCTTCAAACGAAGTGGGATACAATTAAATCTTTCATACAAAAGTTTTCTGGTATCTTGAACCAAACAACTTTTATTTGAAAGTTTTTCGGTTTAAGTAATTAAAAGATATCTTCAAGTTTAGAGGATTAGTTAACTCAAATTATCTTACAGACGAAGCGAGATATATAATGAAAGCTTTCAAATAAAAGTAGTTTGGTTTAAGAAACTGGATGACTTGAATTTGAGCTTTTATCGAACCTTGCTTCTCTTAAGTTTTTTTTAGAGCGATAAGCTTTAGCTTTAAAGGACTGATAACCATCTTAAATAAAAATGAAATTAATTGCACAAAAGTAGGTTTTACATCTTTCGTTAAATGTTCAATCTACCGAGTTTCATGGAGTTCGACAGCGGATTTAAAAAATCGGGACTATTTTAGCGACTGTTCAAACATTAGAAGCTTAACTCGGCGATGACCTGAATTTCCCCTCCCTCTTCCAGCGGACCCGTACCGGTACTCGTCATGTCGCTGCTCTTCATCGCTTCCGTGTTCATGCTCCACATCTGGGGAAAGTACACACGCACCTGAGGAGCGCAAGCTCTGCTCGGAGACGAGCCCCGTCCTTTGCTCGCAACAGCATTTCGACTGTAAGGATCTATTTTTAAGCGCTCGAGCGAGTGGAATTAATTTTAAATCACGTCATATTCTGAAATGAGTACTATTCGGTCGCGTATATTTTAGTTTCCAAATTATAACGTTCGTAAGTTCGTCCGCCGCGATCTTTTATAACGGCAGTAAGCGAGAAATACAGAAGAAACCAGAGTTCTGGGTAATCTCTGGATTCTGCTTCGCGAATCGCGCCTTCCTGTCATTCGCTTGACGAATGCGAGTCGATAGCGAAGATGATCGAACGGACGTTAACTTATGACGCTTGTGTCGTGTAATATATTTTTTATTTTATAACAATATATTATCTCGGTTAACAATACTCGTCGCCTCGCCTGCACCTTTCCCCGCGATATTCACGCGTAAACCGCGACGATCGGCGGGTGAAAAAGTTCGAGAAGATCGTTCGCAATGGTGACGTTTAGAAAAAACGTTGAAAATTGTAAAACTTTCTTGTGCAAAACTTCCTTTACATCGATGTACAGCTATTTACATTTTTACAAAGCTCCGTTAGAAAAATATGACGCGTAGCGCTCTCCCCTCCGTTGAGATCTTCGCGCTCCGCCGCGAATATCGGCAAGTCCTTCTCTGTGAAATTTTGCGAATCGCCCACTCTACTCGTTCGTCACGTGATTCGCTAGTTGCGTGTCCATATTCTCGATCTGATCTGTGATGACTATCTCCGTGGGGTCGGTCTCCTTGTGCAGCTCGATCATGATTTTATCGTCGCTAGACGACTGGCTGTCGGACGAACCTTCCTGTGTCGAGGTGGCCGCCTCCTGATGGAGCAGAACGGAAAGATCAGTCGCGTTTTCGCATTCGGAAAAACTAAGCGGTCGATTGAATCTTGATACCTAGAATTCGGTTTACTCGCAAATTTTTTTTTCTGCAGATTTGAAAAAGTTAGATAAAATTATTTATCCCGTATTTTTCATTTTTGGCCTTATTTGAGCTGAAAAACCATTTAGAAATGCAGGTACGTCATCGTTTTCTAAGCCTATCTCTCGCACTTGTTACTCGACATGAGTGCATCTCTCTTGCATTTTGATTTGAAATGCGCTTACGACAGCGAATAATTATTCTTTCGGATATTTTCTTTTTCGTGTGATATATAATGTACGTATACGGATGATAAATTGAATTTAAAAATATGAAAATGTTTTGAATAAAGAGACCGAATTCTTGAAAAGCTTCACCGCATAAGTTTACTCCCCACATTTTCAGTGGTCAATTTTTCAAATAAAAGGGTCAAACGTTACCGTGCTACGAATCTTCGTGTGCGTCTTGATGTGCTTCGTGAGATGATCGGAACGCATGAACTTCTTCGTGCACTCGGGGCACTGAAACCTTTTTTCGCCCGTGTGCGTCCTACGGTGCCGCTGGAGTTCGTCCGACCGCGTGAACTTCTTGCCGCAGAATATCCAGTTGCAGACGAACGGCCGCTCGCCGGTGTGCCAGCGCAGATGCGCCCGCAAGTGGCTCGTCTTCCCATACACCTTGTTGCAGCCCGCTATGTGGCAGACGTGTTGCCGCTTCCGGGACATGTCTCGATTCCTGCAACGCGACGATCTATCTCGATTGATTCGAAGCATGGTATCGCGCGAAGCGGAGAAACGCACCTGTCACCATCGCCGCAATTAGGGCACGTGCAAGCGACCCTCCTGCGGTGCTGCTTGTTGGAGTCGGCATCGGCGCCGAGGCCCGCCGCGTTGTTCGTCTGGTGCTGATGCGACGCTGGCGCGGCGGTGGCGGTGATCGTGCCGTTCGACTGTATAGTCTGGAGGATCTGCCACTTGGACGGATCGCTGGTGTCCAGGTGAACGGTGGGCGGAGCGATAATGGACGCGCCGGACGCGGTCGGCAGCGTCTGCACCGCGGCCGCCTGAAGGGCGCTCGCGGGAATGACTTGCACATTGCCGAGGCCCGGGATGTTTTGCACGGGGATCGACTGCAAAAAGCCGTTCGCCGTATTCATTCCCGCGGTCGGCTGCAGTTGCATTATGCTACCGCCACCCACGCCTACGCCTCGCATCATGCTGCCTTGCTGGGCGGTCAGATTCGTCAGCGCGGACGCGGGGATGAGCGTGATCTGCTGGCCCTGCGCACCTGCGTTCGATGAGATCAAGAAAGTTAGTCTGCTTCGAGAATCGAGATTTGGGATCTTTATCGACGGTCGCGTACCCGTGATGGTGATGGGTTGCATAGAGGGCTGCGTCGGCTGCGGCGTGGGGATGTGTATCACTTGGCCGCTCGCTAATTGACTGGCGTCAATGCTGGTTAGCTTGATGTCACCCTCCACGGTGTCCGGCGGTCTCGTCAGGGCGGACAGCGTTTGGACGTCTATCTTTTGGCCGTCCTTCGTCGTTATCACGTTCGCATTACCGGCACGGCCGATCTGTCCTATTCCCACCACCTGCGTTACGACGTATACGTGAATAAGAACATGAAGGATAACGAAAGTGAACAAGAATAAGAAGGATGACGAAAAAAACCTGTCCTAAAAATTCCCTGATTTCTAAACGAAAAGTCTGGGAATTTCATAGTTGTAATCATTGAAACGCGTACGAAATATATTCACTTCTAACAATAAGGCAGTCAAAACAATAGCTATGTAATATAAGTAGCGAATGTCGCTCGCTACTTATTACACAGTCCTACACTGAATCTCGATCAAGAGCCGGACTAAGTGATTCGTATAAAAGTTTTAACGTTGAAAACGATCCCGTGTGTAGAATTTGGCTGTCACGTCAGATTTTCGAAATTTGAATTGAATGTCGCAAAAACGGAGTTTTTTGCAATATTGAGGTGGAAATATCTTTAATACTAGACGCCATAGGCTAATTTTGACTATAGGATCATATTAAACGCTAAAAAATGTATAAGAAATGCATGATCCGGTTTTTGATTCGCTATGAATTTCGAATAAGTAGTTCACAAAAGTGTTCTCAAAGAAAAAGACTGAAGAACGTCTAGTGCTGAAGATATTTCCATCTGAATATTGCAAAAACACTGTTCTTGCCACATTTAATTTGAATTCTTTCAAAAATTTGGCGTGATAACTGAATTCTATATACGGGATCGCTTTCAGCGCCAAAAAATCTATTAAGAATTACTTGGTTCAGTTCTTGATTCAGTATCATCGGACGGTTCACGGTTCAGCGCTAATATTACAAAGTCGATAAAATTTACGATGTCACGGGACTGATTTCCCCAAGCTTCACAGTCTATCCCCTATTTCCCTTTTTAGTGTCTTTTAAGGTTTCTCGAGCGTTATACTGAAAATAGTGAGAAATGCTTAAAAATGATTGCACACACATCGGTAGATTAAAGTAAAAAAAATTCCGTTAAACTTTCAAGTCTTAAGAAGCTCGTAACCCAATTTTCCATCGTTTTTCCTAAGTTTCTGTGAATTTCCCATAAGAGCACGGGTTAAATTGTAATCTTTATTTCAATTATAACTCTTTAATGAGTTAGTCAAGAGACTTGCAATTTTGCATACGGCTTTCAAAGATATTAAAGAATCTTGGAAAAAATTTTCAGTAACTTCCTATATTTTTGATATAATAGGGGTGAAACATCCTTAAAACCACTACACGTTTCTAATTTCTTGAAGACCTCTTTTTTTTTATAAAAATTGCCTCTTTCCCCTAAAATTTCCCCCGTCTTCCCTAAAATGAAATAAATAGGAGCTGTGAAGCCTGTTTCCCTAATTTACCGATTCTATTGTCACCTCGAAGAAGCGTATCGCAGCGCATCTTCCACCCGCGTCGCGATCCTCGTTACCTGAACGTTACTCGGCGCGCTGACGGTCGTGGTCCAGGTCGAAACAGTCGACGCCGGAGTCGAGGCTTGCTGCACCTGCTGAACTTGAACTTGTTGCGCCTGTTGTTGTTGTTGTTGTTGCTGCTGCTGCTGCTGCTGTTGGATTACTTGTTGCACGACTTGCTGCACTTGCTGCTGCTGCTGCTGCTGTTGCTGCTGCTGCTGCACGACCTGAGACTGAGTAACGTGCTGCTGCTGTTGCTGCTGAACGGATTGCACGACTTGTTGCGTCTGCTGCTGCTGCTGCTGCGCCGCGACTTGCTGTACAACCTGTTGCTGCGCCTGCTGCTGCGCCACTTGTTGGGCCACTTGTTGCGCGACTTGTTGACCCTAACGATTGAGACGCTATTAATCAAGAAGCTCTCATACACGGAATTCTTTTCCGAAGCAATGAAAAGAGCGCGCGTTTACCTGTAGGCCCTGAAGCTGCGGCAAATTGGCGATCTGCACCTGCTGAATCTGTCCGTTCGGAGTGATGATCTGTGCCATTTGTGGGATTTGCTGTAAACGTCGGTAACGCGAGGAGTGCTCGTCGATGTTTTCGAGGACCGCGACTTTTCGCGGCGCACGCAACTAACCTGCGTAATTTGCGGTATCATCTGCGTCGCGGGCACGTTGAAGACGCTGGACAGGGCCTGCACGGGAAAGTGCACGGTCTGATAGACCGTCTGCCCGTTGCCAGTGGTGACCGGCACCTGCACTGGCACCGTTTGCTGCACGTGCTGCATCGGGAACTGCAGCGGCCGCACCTGCACACTCTGCCCTGAAACATCCAGGCTAGCCTTGGAATCTGCCCCGTCGTCATTGCAGACACATGAGGCAGCGGGTTAATCGACAAAAGCAAAGCCGCTTGGCGAGGAGTGGAATAGTGTTATTATCGCGCGGCCAAGGAGGAAAGTAAAGAGCCGAGTCGCGGTAATGCAGTTTCCGCGTGAAAAAACGTCGCGACGCGTTTCCAACCTAAGGTCGAATCCCAATTTCTCGGTCGCTTAGAGTTAACGAGGGTTTACTGTATCTCGATCCTGCACAGGGTGTCAACAAAAATCTGTCCTCGAAATAGGCTATTTGACTACTATTGAGAAACCACCAGAAATGGTTTATTATATAATTTTGTACAAGCTGTATGAATATTTCTAATGAAATAAGCAATATATTCACTAACAATCGAGGAACAAATTTAAATATCTAAAAAGGCGCCAAAAACGACAAGATAGCGGCCTCTCTAATCACGTGACCCCTCTGACGTCACATAATTGTAAACACAAATGAACGTCAAGCAGCAGCTGTCAGAATTAGTTGTTCTCTTTGAAAATAAACCAAATTGTTAAAAAACAATGAACTACAAGTGGTGTGCAGTGCCAATAATAATCTCAAAACAAAACGATTCTAAAGCAAACCTAACCTAAAAGTTGTTGTGAACTGTTTGTTTACAATTATGTGACGTCACACTAACCGTTAGCCAATCACGTATCGTTTCTAATTAAATGGCCGCATTTTAAAAAGACAACTTTTGAAGTTAAGATTTTTAATATTAAACATTTATATATTTTCGTTATTTTCCTGAAATAAGTTTAATTAGATAGCAATAAAGAGAGATGATAACAATTTGTAATGTATTTTCAAACTAGTCAAAATGCCTATTCCCTGAGATCTCTGATTTTCAAATGTAATTTTTGTGAAATTCATAGTCGTAATCATCGAGATAAGTACGAAAGGTATTCACTTATCGGATGAGCGTAAAATCCAAATTCGTTTCTAAGGACAGTCAAAAGAATAGCAAACACTCGCCGCTGGCTGTATTAGAGAGTGTCGCTCGCTACTCATTACCGGACAGCTCACACACATGGTTCAGAGTTAGTACTACAAAGTTTTTAAATTTACAGTTTAAGATACAGTTTTTAATTTAGTTCTCAAATTTCCCTGAGATGTACGGATCGTTAAAAACCCCTTGGATTTCTGATTTTCCGGTTCTATTACAACCCTGCTGGATTTAAAAATGACCACGATGGAAATTTCTCCAACGAATTTCTGAAAAACTTATATTGACTTTTTTGTTACTTTCTGTAGTAATTGGAACATTTTCAGATATTTTCAAGGAAGTATCAGAGTATATCAGAGAAAGTCAGAGAAATGTACGAAAATATTAATTTTTCTTTCATGTATAAAAACTTCTGCAAAATTCTGATAAACAAATTCTGAAAAATTTCTGACCAATTCTGAAATTTGGTCATTTTTTGAAGACTTTAAAAGTACGTACAAACATTTTTATAAATTTTGCAGAATTGTATAGATTCTTTCAGATATTTGTCAGTATTCAATAGACTTTTCTAGAAAAGTTTGTGTGCGTGAAAGAAAAATGGACATTTCTCTGACTTTCTTTGACAAACTCTGATACTTCCCTGAAATATCTGAAAATGTTCCAATTACTATAAAAAGTCAGTTTTTCGGAAATTTGTTAAGCATTTTTTTCCATCAAGAACGTTACGTTCGCTAGTTTGAATTTCACAATTTTAGCTTTATGTTTAAGAGATTCAGTATCAAACATCTGTAAAAAATGTAATTTTTGCAAGTTATGATGCGTTAAACCTGTAAAGAATTTTCTCGAGTATTTTTCATCTGTTTATCAGAATTTTTTTTAGAACTTTATGTATGAAAGAAAAATGGATATTTTTCGACATTTCTCTAACTTTCTCTGATAAACTCTGAAAATGTCTAAAAATGTTTCGATTACTACAGGCCAGAAAAAAAGTCAAAATATCTCAGTTTTTAGTCATTTGTAGGAGAAATTTCTCCCTCAAGGGGATCACCAAATCGCGCAGCTTGCACGAGAGAAGGCGATCGCTTCGAGGGACAATTCATTACGGAAACTGCATTCAGCGTGTTCTGACGGCGTTGCCAGTGATGCGAGGTACAAAAGGCGATAACTGTCTCGAGAGTTACCTGTCGGCAGTTGGACGGTTTGCCCGCCGATATTCTGAATGATTGACGTGGGAAAGACGCTGGGCGCGCGGATGAGGCTGACCGGCTGCGGCGTGATGATGGTCTGGCCGTTGGCCAGCTGCACCTGTTGACTCGCGAGCTGCACTTGTTGCCCACCGGCGGTAGCGAACTGCATCGTCGGCTGCGCTTGATGCTGGCCCGCCGCGGACATCGCCGAGGACGGTATGAACAGCGCTTCCTGCCCATCGATGTTCACCGTCTGCATCTGCGGGATCACGCTGTAGCTGAGCTGCTGCTGTTGCTGCTGCGGCTGCTGCTGCTGCGCTCTCTGCTGCTGCTGAAGCGCCGCTTGCGCTTGAGTCCCGACAAGTTGAGCGCTCTGGAATCATCGCAGAGTTAACACAATGCTCATTAATCAGCGAACGATGCGATCCACTTGCCTGCAAGAATTGCTGCGGCAGCGCCTGCACCGAAATCGTCTGCGGTCTCTGTTGATCGTGTTGCTGCTGCTGTTGCTGCTGCTGCTGTTGTTGGGTCTGTAAAGGCACGAAGTTCTGCAGCTGCTGCAAGGTGATAACTTGCGGCTGCTGCTGCTGCTGCGCTTGTTGCTGTGTCTGCTGTTGCTGAACATCTTGCTGCTGCTGTTGTTGCTGTGTTACTTGTTGCTGCTGTAGCTGCTGCAGAACGTTTGCGCTTAGGAAGCGAATTTGTGGCTGCGCTACTTGCTGCTGCTGTTGCTGCTGCTCCAGCTGTTGCTGATCCGATACTTCCTGTTGCTGTTGCTGCTGCTGCTGCGACTGAAGCTGCAGAGGATCTTGCTCGTCCACGTCTTCCTATCGAACAAAAAGATGACTCGATATTAAAGCTCCCTTAGTGCGTCGATTGACGATATCCTTCGAAACTCATCAGAGGGACTATGGAAATTCAATTACAGAATACCCTGACTATTTCAGGCCAAATTTTGTAAATATTTTCGACAATTTTGCACAGTCGATAAAGCTATGAATAATCGTAACACCAGAATACGAACTTGAACCAAATGGAAGTAGCTGCGAACGTGTAACGTTGACGGTAGAAATCCTAATTCTACACTAATAAAAATTTAGTAAGAACGATTAAACATTTTAGTTCAATACTTGCAATTAAATATTTTACAAGTTGAAATAAAATTCATTTTCCCGATAAAATATTTTCTTTACTTAATGAAATACATTTATTAAGAAAATATATTACTTAAGACAACAAGGTATGTTGCTGAGACAAATAAATATTATTCGAGCTAATAGAATACTTAATTATTGCTATGGGAATCTGATGTACTTTTGACACAGCAATTCCAGATATCCACTAGAAAAGTTTGAGAAGAACGAATAGCAATTCATTAGATTCCCGTAAAGTAAAAGCTCATAAAGAAAAAGATCTATTCTATTAAAAAAAAACATTATAGATAGATTCTCGTAGATTTTCATAAAAAACTTCTAAAAATCCTATAAAATCTCCATGGGAATTTTATGTGCTTTTGATACAGCAATTCTGAATAGCTACTAATAAAAATCTAAAAGAGATTATTAACCCTTTCGGGACGGCTCTATATTTGGTAGACTTACCAGGTGGACGGCGTATTTTTACTTGCCGGATGAACGAATGTCATATATATCGGTCATTAATAAATAACGAAAACAACATAACGAGGAAACACTACACCAGCTCCGATCTTGACACTACTTGATTAATCCGGAGTTCTTAAAAAAAAAAGCCCTTCCTTAAAGAAATATCTATAGAGTTATACTGCCCAACTATGGAGAAAGGCAGTAACTGCTAACCGACAAACTTGTAGAAAATCAACTGTAACTTTGATGCCTTTAGCCGAAGGGTTTCCAAGACAGATTACTAATGAAACCTAGCTTTAACATTTAAAAAAGGGTACAAAATTGGGGTTCAAAATGATTCAAGATATTCAATGGTATCAAAAAACGCATCTCTGTTTGTTTTGCTAGTTACCGCCTTTCTCCACAGTTGGGCAGTATAAAGGTAAAGTTTTGGTTCAAGGGAGTGCACTCACTCTTCCAAAATTTGACACTTCAAGAGCTCTATTGAAAACGAAACTAGATACGAAGAAAGTTTAATTACGAAAGTTGTTTAATTTTTCAAATACTTTAAACCTACATTCTCTACGTTTATAAAAAAAAAAGGGGGTTCCTTTTTTTTTGATAAACTCCAAATCAAAGAAGCAGTATCGAGATAGATGATGCAGTGTTTTCTTCTCAGGTCGTTTTCATGACGAACACATTCATGAACTTTGTACTATTTATTCGAAATTCATAGCGAATCAAGAACCGGATCATGCGTTTGTTATACATTTTTTAACGCTTAATATGATCCCATAGTAAAAATTAGCCTGTAACGTCTAGTACTAAATACCTTTATTCCGCCTAAGTATTATGAAAAAAAAACACCGTTTTGCGACATTCAATTCGAATTTTCTCAAAAATTTGACGTGAAAGCCGGATTCTCTACAAAAATCTATAAAAATCACTTGGTCCGGTTCTTGATCAAAATTCAGTGTAGGACTGTGTTATCAAAACAGCATTCAAGTCGGAGATTTCCAGTATATTTATCGGATTTGTTCCGATTTGGCTAGCTCTGGTAGGTTTCGATCGCCGTCACGACGTCTACCACTATACCCACGTTCCGCTCGATCGCCTCGGCGTCGCTCCGCTCGTTCGCTCGCGCCTCGACGACCTCGACCATGGGACCTGCGACGAACATTCCCCGCCGTGGTACACGAAACAATCGACGCGAGCGCGGAGGAATAGCTGTCGCCTCACATTATTCTCCTCAAAAAAAAAATCCCACGACGCGAAACCTCATAATATTCTCGCCCCGTCGATTCGACGGCAACAACAAAAAATCTTCCGCGCAACCGACGCGGGGCTGATATAACCTCTCGCCGTCAAAACTACGCGAAACCGACGCAACACGTGTGCGACGCGATCGCTCGCGGGCGACAAAGAAGGCCGGAAATCGGGCCCCTCCTGGGGCGGGCGACCGACCGCCTCTCTACGCCCCTGTCCGCGCCGCCGCCCCATCCGTCGCGTGCGAGAACAACGACGCGCGCGATCGGCGCGCCACACCCGCCCACTCGCTCGCACGATAAAATGCGCGGAAGGCCTCCACCCACTTCGTGCCCCCGCGCCGGGACTCCACCTAGCTCGCGCGACGGTGACACGTGGTCTCGCTTGCGAAGCTATTCACTCGCGTGCACGTACTCGAGGTATGCGCACTCGCCTTGTTACCTTGGGCTGCAGCTTCACCGTGGCGGCCATATCCGTGTCGGGCGCGCTAAACCGAAAACGAGGTGGATCGCCGCGTCGTCATCGCGTGCCTCCTCGAGTGTCGTCCTCTCTCCCGCTCTTCTTCCCGTCGAATCGATCGCGCGCCCTCACTCGCGTGTAGCGACTTTCGAAGTTACCGCTAAAATAGACGCGCCCCCACCGTGGCGTGGGCTCGCGCGACCGCCCGTAGAATCGATGCAGAAGTCGACGCTATCCCTCGCGTCTACCGCGCGGACGGGCGAGGTGTATCCTACACTCGCGCGTTCTCCGCACGCACGGATTTCCACGTTCTCCCGAAACTACACTGCCTGTTTTCCAGTCGTGGGCACGCGCGCGCGAAAAACCATACCCTCGAGTGAGCTGGCGAGCGACTGCGGGGCGGTACGCGCGGAAACGTTGGCGTCGACTCGGACGCGCGCGTTGATTGGCGGCTACCCATGGGCCGCGCCGAGCCGTGCTCGGAAACCCAGGGGCGTACGCCGGGGGGCGGCCGGCCGCCCACCCTCGTTATTAGATATAGAGAGGCCTGCAAAACGACGCGACGTCGTCGTCGTCGCAGCCACCGCGTATCCCCCTCGAGGGTGGGAGGGAGGGAGGGAGGAGCCGCTCGCTACCGCCCCTCTTCCTGCTCCGTCTGCTACGGCGTGTTCCATCTGTCGCGCCTGATTCCAACTCGCTCGTTTCGTACGCACGTGTGTGAGTGCGTTTACGCCAGGGACACACTGGCGTTTTGTTGACGCGTGTTTTCGCGTGTTTTCGTGTAATTCGGCAGAATCTCGCGGCAGAGAGTGAAGAAAAAGACTACGACATAGGAAGCGTTCTTCACGACTCGTCCAACTGGAACCGGAAGACGGACGTTTCAATTATGTGTACAGGGTGGACGTGGGAATACGATTCACGGAAATCGTCCTAGTGAGAACACGTGACGAACACATAAGTCTCTTATTTGTCGCGCGTACTCCAACTGGACGAAAGAAATATACCATGTGATTTCGAGGATGGTGATCATAGTGCGAGTGAGAACACCCGCGTGAATGCATAAGAGTTTCTCTGTCGCACACTTGAACTGTATAACTCTAGGAAATTTGCAGCAGAGAGATTCTTATGCACCCACTACGTGTTCTCACTCGCGCTCGCATACGCCTATGATTACCATTCTCGAAATTACACGGTGTGCGATGGAGGGGCTCTTGTGCACCCGTCACGTGTTTTCACTCGCCCGCATTCTCGTGTCCACCCCGTGGAGTTCCGCAAATGCGTTTCAATGTAGAGGTGAAGCCTCTTGCCCTCACTGCCACACCGAGATGCCGGTAGAGGGGGAGAGCGAGATACACTCGAGATCATTCTGTTTTCTCGCTAATTATCTTTATTGGACATTCGAAAAATCTCTCGCACCGGTTGCTCGGCATAAGTGCGTCTCTCTAGCTCTTCGATGACGTCATGATCTTGTAGAAAGAAACGCACTTATAACTTTGCAAATAAGTAATTATTTTTTCGGACGTCTTCATTTTCGGATTATATCGAACATGTATACCGATTGCAAATTGAGTTTAAAAATATTGTTATTATTGTTTTTGTTATTATTATTAGATAGGTACACGATATGAATAATTATTTTTTCGAACGTTTTCGCTTTCAGGTACATCGAATATGTACCTACTTACACCTAGCGTCAATGATTCTGATCGACCCGCTTTTGGTGATGGTATGTACACTGCTATTCATGAATGCCTGGACTCGAACTTCGACAATTGACAGTAGCACACACACGGATAACCCGAGAACTGCTATTCATGAATGCCTGGACTCGAACTTCGACAATTGACAGTAGCACACACACGGATAACCCGAGAACTGTCAAGTCCAGGCATTCATGAATAGCAGTGTACATCAATTGAGCCACTAATCAAATTTAGTCTTCGTACCAAAACACTAACAATAAGATTCACTCGAACGAGATTCACTTTACGGTTGATTCGATAAAAGTATCTACCGTCACCCAAAGCAGGTCGATCAGAATCATTGACGCTAGATGTACCTACGAATTGCAAATTGAATTTAAAAGCATTACTATTATTATTATTATTGTCAGATATGCGATAGCAAATAACCCTGACAGCTACACGTGCAGAAAAATCTACAAGCCTTGCCGTTAGCATTGCAGCAACTGTGTCTCCTGTTGCTGACTGTTGGAGCAAGGTGTGCAGAATTCGTGTCCATACAGCAGGTAGTAGTAGCGTGCAGGCAGAGTAATGGGAGGGGTGAAGTTCGAGGTGGGGGGCCTCCTCCGGGTATATAAGAAGCTCGACCGGCAGTGACAGCATCACTTATTGAACACTCTTTGTTCGAGGTCTTTTGGGCTCCAGAGTTTATGCAGCCATTACTGTAAATGTAGCGTTATCGCAGTCTGCATGAAATATGCACGCCCTTGCTGCAACAGTCAGCAACAGGGGACGCAATTATTGCGATTTTAACGACAGGACGTGCCAACAATGTGCCGTTAGAAAATGCCGAAATTTTGCTGTCAGGGAAGTTGATTATGCATCCATCAAGTTTTACAATGCAACGCGTTGCAGTTCCGCTGTCTTTTATAAACACATATATATTGAAATAGACTTAACATTCTCACGTAAAACATGGAGAGAAACATTTCTTTATGTAAATACCGAGAAAGTTTCCAAGTATCCCGGCTTCGAAAAGATCGAATCCTTTCGAACGGGCACACGCGATCTAGAATGAGGATTTCTCGGTTTGCTTTCAGTTCTCGGCGCGTAATTCTACCAAGTTCTTTAAGGACGTTCAACGGCTCTAATCGTAACCAAAAGTTTAGTCGCTTGTTTTATACCTACTCTTCCCCGCGCACCCCTCTTCATACTTTAAAACTCTTAACGTAGACTGTACATACTAACCTAGGGTGGTAGTCTGCGTCCTATATGTATACACTCATACTAGCGCACGTTGAAAGAAGCAAAGATCGCTGCTCTCCTTTCGATGCGTTAAAAATACTATCAAGTTAAGTACTTTGAATTACAATTACGCAAAAACGGTATGGCTGGGTATCCCCATCTTGTAAAATGTCATTGCTAACATCATCATACATCATATATTAGTTTTTTAGCAAAATATACCTATAGAAAATTTCTGCTGCTATAAATGAAAACGGCTCTCTAGCTTATGTTTTGCCTATACCTTGCATGTTAAAATCCCAACTTTTTTTTTTTTGAAAGTGAATATCTCCACTTTGGTATGGGCACGGTTCTAATAATTTGATGAATGTATACCTAGATAAATAGAACTATTAATAACATATGGTCCAAATTTCAAGCAAATGTATAGAAAATTGATTAGCCGATGAACCTCCTTAACGCGTGCCACGTTTGCGCGTTCGACCGTCTACATAATAACGGCGCTCGTAACCGGCGACGAAGTGCCCCCGGCTACTGACGCCCTTGGAGCGCGCGAGGTTTCCGAGACCACCAGGCTCATCCTCCCTACTCCTCCCACATTTCTCCCTCCGCGATCAGCAGCGGCGCTTCACGTTGGGGACTCCGAACAGCTGGCGCGTCGCGGAGAAGCGTGCGGGACTACGTGCTTTGGGAAAAGTGCGAGTTCTCGTTTTAGGACGCATGCAGACTTGCAACCACGTCGCGTAACCATGTGTCAGTTTGGACGGTAAAGCGAACTACGCAACGTAACGTTGTCGCATGCCGATCGGCGTTCCATCGCCCCCCCGTCGGTATTTCATCACGACATCAAAGAGATTTTACGCGACGCCACTGAAGAAGTTTGAACGGATCTGCGAACATTCCTTTTCGCGGAACGGGATGAGGTTGCACAAACTGGATATGCATTGTGGTTACGCGACGGGGCTCGCGACGTTTACAAGTTTTACGCGAATCGGGTACGCGGCGTGGTTATGCGGCGCGACGTGGTTAGAAGTTTGGATGCAGCTTTACATGCCGTAGATAACTGTGGTATATGATCGTCACGGTTCCACGTGCGAATTCGAATTCGGTGACCACTTTTTTTGGGGGGATTTAAAAAATGTACCTACTTAGACTAAATTATTTACCTCGCATTTTTTCATTTAGGTATCATTTTCGGATTTATCCTAAGTCGGAAGGCGGTATTTAATAATGCACGATATTTATAACTGCGAATAATTATTTTTTCGTACATTTTCTCTTTCGTGCGATATAGAATGTGTTTATCTACGGATTACAAATTGAATTAAAAATATGAATATTTTTTTATGCAGACTTGTTATTGATTTTTTATTGTTCCGTTTTCGAATTATATGTGGAACCGCCGATTTTCGAAAACTATCGACTTCTACTTATTGCGTCTTTCAAAACCTCGGTCCTATAAAACGGAAAAATTACTTTATATGTCGATATTATAATGGCGCAATAGATGATCCTTTTTTTTTTAAAAAAACCTATGTAACGCGGCATTTTTAAAGAAGGCCTCCGATCAACACGCCGAATAACGGTAATGAAGAGAAAATTCCTCTAACGCGCGGTAGGTAACATCGTAACTCTCTTTCCACACAGAAGAAAACCCCGAAACACTGAGTTATTCGTTGCGCGAATTCGTCCAACGCGAGCTTGATTCGTCCTGCGGTAGGTAGTGTCGTAAATCCTCCGAATGCGAACAATATTTACTATCGGCCGCGCGGAGGATTCTCGCCGTTGTTCCTCTCGCGTCGGCGGAAAGAAAGTACCTAAGTAATATATATATAAGTAGGTAGAGAGACCAACGGGAAAGAGGAGACAGAGAGAGATACGTAGGACGCGAAAGGAAAAGGAGGGGTGGAGAAGATCGAGGGAGGCCAAGAGAGGCGTGGCTCGTCGAAGTCGGGGGTGGACCGCCCGCCGGACTTTCGAACGCCTTTCCCGCCGCGTATCTGCCTCCGCGACTCGGCCGCCTCCGGCGTGCGTACACCCCTTCCTCGTGTCTTCCTCTTCGCGACTTCCGCGATGCGCGCCCGGCAACAGGTGGTGCGCCCCGTTTCGACACGATCACGAGTACTTATCTCGATCTTGATAAAAATCGTACTTGACGACGGATCGAGTAATCTCGTTCGATCGGTTAGGCGATTTGCCGACGGTTTCACGCGTTGTCATTGATGCAAAGTGCGAGAATCGTCGATAGGTAAATATCACATTCGATTTTGAATAATGAGCTTCCTAAATGCACTTCCTTTCGCTAGAAGCCGACTGTGGCGACCCGTCGCGCTACGGCGCCCTGCCGCCAGGTGGCGCCGACCCTCGACTCCACGGCTCTCGGCTTCTCGTTAGTGGTCCAAGAACGGGCAAGTTTCTATATAAGACCGCAACTGCCCGTCTCTCACCGAGGACCATATAAGTAAAAGTTTTAGCAATTCATCTATGGAGGACCACAGAGCGTTTAAGGCAGGAGTCGGCCTAGCCTTACTGACGCCGACTCCAGGACGAAACGCTCCGCCGATTAAGTGGCGACTACATCCTTTTCGCCACACGACTGTGGCGGCGAGAGTCGTTTGTGGCGCCATCTCGCGGCGCTACCATGAATTACAAAGACAGATTCTTTTTTTACCTATAGCCAGTTGGTAAAATCGCATCTCGCAGTTCATCTTTATACCTTATTCGTTTTCGTCGATACGCAAATGAAAAGAAGACCAGTCTTCCAGTTTCGAGAAAGGGGAAGATTGTCTAAATATTTTACGAATTTTATTGAATCACGATAATTACATTTAAATAAATTACCCAATGTGAGGTATTCAGAGTCGGAGCTCGTTCGTCGCGCGACGACGACGAGATTACGTACATATGTACTTATGTACAGACGCGTGTAGCATTTTGAAAATTCGTCGAATCGTAGGGCGCGGGACTTACCGAAATTCGACGAATCGCACGCGAACGCTTAGTTTTGAATGATTTTCTGTTTTCCTTGGCGGCTTCTCGGTCAAATTTCTTTTTCGGTGTGGGGCAGAGACGCGCCGCGGAGGTATGCACGCGTTCGAAACTTCGGAAATTAAGTAGAGGGCTACGATAAATAATAAATAGGTCGGGAGCGAAATTTGCTAAGCGCGGGGATGTCGTGGCTCGTCTGTTGAACTCCCTTCAAAGACCGCCGCCCGACCTCTCTACGCTGATCTGCTTCTTCAGTGCCTCCTTCTCGTGGTGCATCTCCTCCATCTCGGCCATACGCGCGAATCGCGAGTACGCCACATGGCCGGACTTTATCGCCGACATCATCTGCGCGGGGAAGAGAAAAAGGATGATTATATATGCTGCTAGCGATATCGGTCCACTAAAGATTTTTCCAGTTTTGTCTTAGAAACACGCCGGGAAACATCCGTATAACGTAGAAACGTCTAAAAAGAGAGCGTTTTTTTTGTGATGTACGCGAAATATTTGTGGAATGGAACAAATGTTCCTTCATTACATATGTAATGTTTCATGTATGTGACAGACGAAATATCGAGTAGAATCATAAGCGGGATAGGATATTTCACATTGCATACGTGCTTCTGAAAGGAAACGGGACAAATATTTAAAGGGAGACGATCAGTATCGGAACTCTATTGAAAAAATATCATGGATTCTCATAGAAAACAAGTAAAATCCCATAGAATCCCCATACAGTCTGATATGCTTTCGAGACGACAATTCCGGGTAGCCACTAATAAAAATCTGAGAGGGATGATTAAGAATGTATTAGAGATTCTATGTACAAGCTCTTCGTAAATGATTACAAACCACGTGACAAGCTACGTGACCTACGCACTTATGCTATTGGTTGAGAGCTCGAACTAGTGCAATGTTGGTTGGATATGCGCGTAGGTCACGTGGTCTGTAATCATTTGATGCAGACAAAATCTATGCCGACTAAACGTTAGAGCGAACGGAACGAAACGTTCTACGGAAAGTATTGAGTATTATAGCGCTTGATATATCACTGGATATCTACTCGGTAAATGCTTGGTAGATATCGTGTGACAGTCGAATCGTGCACGTAACGAGACGATTACTATGCGAAGAGTGTTAAAAATCAGCGTCAAAGGAGCTAAAAGAAAAAAGGAATACCGAGGAAAGAACACAAGCGTATATGGCATACCGTTTTGCTTTTTAATAGCAATTATTTTAAATATAAAATGAAAAACAGATGCTCTATTTCAAAGAAAATAAGGAATGGCTTGTGTAAGCGTAAAATTAATTCCAAATACATAGAATGTCATAGGAGTTACGTTCAATTACTATTATGTGTAGGCATAAATTTAATTCATTTTTGCAATGTCCCAGCATAGTATTATAATATTTTAATTATGTCATGATATAATAATTATTATTTAACTCACGAGTTAAATTATGTATTGACATGATTATAATTTGTAGAATTATTTTTATAGCAGGCACAATTTTAATTCCTCGAAATAATATTATGTCGCGACATAATAATTTATTGAAGTGAATTATTATTATTATGTCTCAACATACTCGTAATTTCAATACCGAATTTTTATTATGTCACAACATATAGTAATAATTCGATGAATTAAAATTTTAACTCACGGAATTATTATTATGTCAAGACATAATTTTAATTCATTTTCATAAATCACAATTTATATCTGGCGAAATTTTTATTTCTACCATTAAAAAGTAAACCGGTGTGCCATAGGTGTGTGAAGATGCGGAGCGACAAATTAATACAAGACGCGACGAAATACTGAGGGAAGAGAAAAACAAACAGAAGGCACAATCAAGATGCATTTCAAGGTCAACTCCGACAGACCTGAAGGTACTCGTCCAGTTCGACTTGACCGTTCATATTAGTGTCGATTTCGCGGAGGATTTCGTGGAGCTCCTCACCAGGAACTTCCTTGTCACCGAAGAGCTGTGAACGGGAAAAAGAGAATCGTTAAAGCGTCGCGCGCTAGTGATTTACCTGAAGGTAGTCCTGTAGTTCTAATTGGCCATTGTAGCTGAGATCGATCTCGCTCAGCAACGTGTGCACTTCGTCCTCGGTCAGCTTAATGCCCAGAGTCTAAAGATTCGGAACGGCGAACGGAGAGTATTGAATCGAGATAAAAACCCCGATGGAAAAATTTCTCTAATTCTTGACAAACTCGGATATTTTGACTTTCTTCTGACTTCCTGTAGTAATTGGAACATTTTTAGGGAAATATCAAAATTTGTCAGAGAAAGTCGGAGAAATATCCAAAAATACATATATAAATTTTTCTTTAATGCGTAAAATCTTCTCCAAAAAATTCTGATAAACTCAGACAAATATCAGGCAGAATTCTGACAAATTCTAAAAAAAATTCTGACCAACTGAAATTCGATAATTTCTTGAAAATTTATAATTTCTGTAAAAAACAAAAATTTTCCGAATTTTTCTGATACTATATTTTTCCAGATATTTATCAGTGTGTATTAGCCTTTTTTAGACAAGTTTTTGTGTATGAAAGAAAAATGGATCTTTTTGGCCATTTCTTTAACAAACTGATACTTCCCTGAAAATATCTGAAAATCCAATTAGTACACTGAGAAAAATACGAGTAATTTGTTAATCCAAGTAACCGACGGTTGTCGACATGAGTAGTGCCAAGAACATATTTATTTAAATCGAATATTGTCATTGAATCAAGTTATGTTGTTCGAATCAAGTATAAATTCGTTCAAGTTCAATGTACATACAGTTGTCTTAAATAAATGTGTTCTTGGTACTGTTCATGTCGACGGTTACATGTATCGGAAAATTATTTTCCTCTGTCTACAGAAAGTAAGAAAAAGTCAGTTTGTCAGGAATTTGTTAAAGAAATTTGTCCATCAGGGAAGCACGGTTCTTCGATCAACGCTAAAGCAATCGGGAAAAACTCGAACGCGTCGAACCTTCAGACCCCGCCTGATGTCGTTGATGGAGACGTAGCCTTTGCGGTCCTTGTCGATGATCTGGAAGCGTTTTATGTACAGCTGAATCTCCTCCTTGGTGAGATTGATGGGGATCTTGTCGCGTGACGCCCGATTCACCATCTGGCCCATCTCGTTCGAGAGGAACTCGCTGGCCTCACGCAGCTGCTTCGCCTTCTCGTCGTTCGACCAGTGCAGCTCCTCGGCCATGATGTCGATGATTCCGGGCAGCGCCTCCTGCGCGGCTTGGACGTTAAGGAAGGCCAGCCTCAGTCGCCGGGCTATCATGTCGATGGCCGTCCGCGCGTACTCGCGGCAGCCGTAGCGGATCTGAAACGCAAGGATTGAAGATTCGACGTGACGGATCAGTCGCGTCGGTTTGTACGGTGATTGCCGACCTCCGCGTCGATGTAGGGAAACTCCGGATGGACTTTCTTGCCGATTATCGGCCACCGCTTGCCCGTCAGCGATGCCATCTTCGCCACGGCGAAGGCGCGATCGCCGTAACTCTGCGACAGGTACTGTGCCACCTCGCACTCGAGACCGAAGTCCTGCACGAGTCTTATGTACATCGTGGGCGTCCAGCCGTGCGCTCCCTCCAGCAGGAAGCCGTCCGTTTGGCAGGGGAATTTAGGCGTCAGATTGCAAGCTGCGCGGAGGGAAAAAATGTCTTTCTTTAGATAGAACTTATGCGAGAGAATGGTATGGAAATGAAGTGCGAGGATAAAAATTATTTTGTTGAATTTAACGTAGCGACATTTTTGCTTCTTTCCTTCTCGTTTCAAGTTTGATTCTCGTTCTTGGAAACAATTGCGAATTCGTAGACTGAGTAGGTACTGATAAAACCATATAATATGCTGTATTTTGAAAATAAATATGATTTTATACGATTCGAATGCGTATTTTGTCGCCTATTCGGGCGTATTCGAATTCTAGTTTAATTCGACACGATGGAATACGTATTAAACCATGTTTATATTTAACCCTTGGATGTCCAACATAATTTTCGGAACATATTTACATAACAGAGGTGCCTTGCTCACTCCAAGTAATTTTTGAGAATTTCACTATCTTAAACACTTATAAATGCTTGAATGGTAGAACGAGCAATGTTTGAATAAAACTATGAATAATAATTGTAAAATATTAAAAATTCTATCGAAGTAAGTTTTGAAGAGAAAAGATGGTATGATTATGTTGCCTAGAATGGAATTTGCCCAGAGTTGCACAATTTTAAGAAAAATCATTTTTATGTAGGGTATTAAGTCACTTCAACGAGTTTTTGAAAAAACGTGATGCTTAACACAATCGCGAGAAAAAATTATTAAGGTATTTCTATGATGACAGTCGTATTCAAAAGTTTTTGCTTCAGGACTTAGTACAACTGATCACAAACTGTATTACGCACGGACGAAACTTTTGAGTAAACTGTACCGTATGTCCGCGATCATTTGAACCATAGGAAAATTGCGAGTTTTGCATGAGCACCCCTTTGGGACTCCTCGTCCAATAGAATCACCGGAGAAGCGTGAATGCGCATGCGTAGTCATCCGCGAGTGTGGTGTCGTCAGCAAGTTCAGATCGATTATTTCGATAACCGATCTGAACTTGCTGACGACGCCACACTCGCGGATGACTACGCATGCGCATTCACGCTTCTCCGGTGATTCTATTGGACAAGGAGACCCAAAGGGGTGCTCATGCAAAACTCGCAATTTTTCTATGGTTCAAATGATCGCGGACATACGGTACTCTGTAGGCCTATTCTGTAACTCGTTACGGCCCGTAACGACGGTTGTCGTTAGCATTAGTCCAATCAGGACCCCCATCACAACGGAATACTTGATCCTGATTGGACTAATGCTAACGACAACCGTCGTTACGGGCCGTAACGAGTTACAGAATAGGCCTACTGGGCTCCTTGCTACACAGAGACCTCCTGTGTACAAATGTATCACACATATACACTGCCTGGCCCGATAATCGTGGCAACAGTGCTTCTCTCTCCTTAGGCTGTGTTCCAATCCGACAAAAGTTGCATGTAGTATATACCGTATGTCCGCGATCATTTGAACCATAGGAAAATTGCGAGTTTTGCATGAGCACCCCTTTGGGTCTCCTCGTCCAATAGAATCACCGGAGAAGCGTGAATGCGCATGCGTAGTCATCCGCGAGTGTGGCGTCGTCAGCAAGTTCAGATCGATTATTTCGATAACCGATCTGAACTTGCTGACGACGCCACACTCGCGGATGACTACGCATGCGCATTCACGCTTCTCCGGTGATTCTATTGGACAAGGAGACCCAAAGGGGTGCTCATGCAAAACTCGCAATTTTCCTATGGTTCAAATGATCGCGGACATACGGTACTTGGTCGGTACTGACTCCGCCCCTTAGTACGTAGCACGCATCCGTAAAAGGTGGTGGGGGGAAAGTCGCGACGAAGTAACTTTCTCGAGACTTTTCTGTCTGCTCAGCTCGAGCAGACGCTCTTTTCACCATAGAGGTATAAAGACTAGAGTTTTTCACCGGGTATAGGGACCGTGCATGACGATTGCTACGCCACCTGATGGCAATAATTACAATGTTTGGAAGAAAATTGTACAAGTGTTCATATGGGAGAAATTTTTTATTATTGAAATATTAATTATTTGGAAAAGTAATTCTATATCAGCAAGCATCGACGCTACAACTCCCTCTATACTTTTTGGTTTAGTTGGTTGAATCGTTGGTTGTGCTAATTCCTTCTACGGTAAAAAAATTTCCCCGTAAAAAATTAGAAAAATTGAGTTTTAGGTGTATTTGACGTAAAGAAATATTATTTTTAATTATCATTTAATTCTATTTATTAATTAAAAATAATATTTCTTTACGTCAAATACACCTAACTTAATTTTTCTAATTTTTCACGGGGAAATTTTTTTACCGTAGAAGAGGAATTAGCACTAAACCAACGATTCAACAATTTCACCATGTTATTCATATGGAAATCAGAAAAAGCGATTGAGACACCCCTAAATGTTGAGTGAGAATGTACACCCGGCGATATATTCAGTTACATTAAATACTAACCAAGCCCGCCAAGAGAATTAATTAAAAAAGTTTTTTTTTGAATCAGTCTAATAAGTATATTCATAAAATTGCTATAAACGTGGATTGCTATAAATGTGAATTGACGAGTTTTGCATCTATACCCCTCCAGTCCTACATTAGTATAAAATATTCGAATTTACCGCTCTACTAGCCTAGCGAGCGTTCCATTACCCTGGTGGAGAGTCGACACCAGTTGACACGAGTCGACACAAGAGTCGCTGGGAGTTGTGTCTGCTAGTGTGCTGACTGCACATGCGCATAGTACGCTACTATAGGCTGGTCAAATCCGAAGTACTTAGTACGTACCGTATGTCCGCGATCATTTGAACCATAGGAAAATTGCGAGTTTTGCATGAGCACCCCTTTGGGTCTCCTCGTCCAATAGAATCACCGGAGAAGCGTGAATGCGCATGCGTAGTCATCCGCGAGTGTGGCGTCGTCAGCAAGTTCAGATCGATTATTTCGATAACCGATCTGAACTTGCTGACGACGCCACACTCGCGGATGACTACGCATGCGCATTCACGCTTCTCCGGTGATTCTATTGGACGAGGAGACCCAAAGGAGTGCTCATGCAAAACTCGCAATTTTCCTATGGTTCAATTGATCGCGGACATACGGTACATCCTACGTACTAAGATGAATTGGAACACAGCCTTAGTCAGTATTGGGAATCGACATTGAATGCTCGCTACCTGGTGGCGGATCCCGGAACCATTATTATAACGCTACGTATAAAGTATGGACAGTTGATCGTGTTTAGTGAATGAAATTTACGTGACAATTTATAAAGTTTAAAGAATATAATGAGTGGTGTGAGCTTCGTAGAACGAATTAAAAAAATATATGTAACGTCTTGTGCAGTTAGTGGCTGCGAAAGTAATTCGAAAAAAGATTTATCCTTGTGTTTTCACGGTTTTCCAAAACCAAATGAACGTGTAGTGTACATTGAAAACCTGTTTGGAAAATTAGAGAAAATAGATAAATTAAAGGCATGGCAACGTGCTACAAAAGTGGAAAATATTACAGAAAGAAAAAAAGTGTGTTCTTTACACTTCACAAAACAGGATTACATATTACCAGGTATGTGTTTGATTATGTATTGCTGCAACTTGATTTTGGAGCCACCTAACCTATTATAATAAGAGTTTATTCACATTTTTTTTATTTATTACAGATATTCAATCGAAGAAAAGGACTTTAAAAAAAACAGCAATCCCGTCCTGTAATTTACCAAGTACGTCTAAGAATGTGGAACTTGATAATGCACGACTACAAAGACGATTGAAAAGAGCCAACACCTCCGAAATTAACATTGACTCCCAATCGGAAGGGAAATGCTCTGCTGCTTTAAGAAGTGAAGGTGTTCCAGAACCAGCAGACTTTACCAATGATGAAAAGGAATTAAGCAGTCCTGAATACATATTACCAGGTATGCGTTTAATTATGTATTGCTGAAACTTGATTTTGGAGCCACCTAACCTATAATAAAAGTTATTCACATTTTTTTTTATTTATTACAGATATTCCATCGAAAAAGAGGATTTTAGAAAAAACATCAATGCCGTCCTGTAATTTACCGAGTACATCTAAGAATGTAGAACGTGTTAATGCACAACTACAAAGACTATCGAAAAGAGTCAACACCTCCGAAACTAACATTGACTCGCAATCGGAAGAGAAATGCTCTGCTGCTTTAGGAAGTGAAGGTGTTCTAGAACCAGCAGACTTTACCAATGACGAAAAGGAATTAAGCAGTCCTGTTGATCCGTTGATGACAATCAAGGAGGAGCATGAACGCAAAAAAAATATTCCACCGACGACCGACATAGGGGTTCAAGTTAAGAGCGATTTCCTGATGTGCAAATTTACTGATTTTTTGAAAAATGAACGAGCTCTTAGTACTGCAACGGGAATAAATTCTTTTAAAGTTCTAAATTGTATAGTAAAGATGATCATCAAGGCTTTTGGAGAAAAATTGGATCAAAGTAACTTTAAAATGAACTTATATGACAGAGTAGTTATGACGTATGTAAAATTAAAGCAGAATATCTCATATCAATTTCTGGCTCTTTTATTTAATTGTTATTCTGCTACTCACTGCCGGCGCGTGATTTTAGAGATGATTAATATTCTTAGTGAGATATTGAAAGTGGCGATTAAGTGGCCTACAAGGAAAGAAATATCAAGAAATATGCCACTTTGTTTTGAAGATTTTGAAGATGTTAGAGTCGTCATTGATTGCACAGAAATATTTATTCAAGAGCCCAAAAATCTTTGTTGTCAATTAATAACTCACTCTAATTACAAAAAGGCTCGAACTGTAAAATTTATGACTGGTGTAGCACCTGATGGAAGAATTACGTTCATAAGCAAGGCTTGGGGTGGGAGGGCTTCGGATCCAAGAATATTTGAGCAGAGTCATTTGATTCATTTGTTAGAGCCTGGTGATGCGATTATGGCTGATAAAGGTTTTACCATTGATGAAATATGTGCCAAGAACCACTGGAAGCTAATAAGACCACCATTTTTAAGAGATAAAAACAATTCTCAAAACCTGAAGCCATGATTACAGCAAAAATAGCAAAAGCGCGAGTTCATGTAGAACGATCAAATCAAAGGGCTAAAATGTACAAAGTCGTAGGTGAGACGATGCCTGCTCAGCTTGTTGGACATGCTGAAGAAATTTTTATAATAATTTGTGGTACCATAAACCTTTGCTCTGCAATTCTAAAAGATGATAAATTCATGAAACAGCGCTGAATGTTTGTAATTAAATATTTCGATGTTTTAGATGTATGAATGAGGAATAGCCCAGTGAAAATGTACATTAATTGTTTATCATATTATTTGTTTTTGGTATAAATTATTCATGAAACATTGTTCTTATCCGTGTTCTCTTTGTCATTGAACTCATTTTTTGTCACACAAATTGCATGCAACATAGACTCATAATACATTTGTTTTAGAGCCAACAACATTTCCATAATAAAAATATTATCTATTTCAACTTCCAACGTATATATACTTTTATCGTGGTCTGCGTAAAAAACGAAAGAAGTTTTTGGGAGATTTGTAATCGCCATTCCCAGCTGAATTTGTCCATAGTACTTGTGTTTCGTTTTCAATCGCAGTCCTCGATCACCTTCGATCAGAGTTTTGCCTACTTCAGCCTTTACCACTTCATCGATTCCCACCGTCTGACCCTTACAGGGACACTTGATTTCTAGTAGTTGAGAAGGTTTTCCATTCTCAAAAATGATTCCATCAGGTGAGTAGGCCAACCATGGATTTATTTTCGGAACGATTAGGCCGGCTTCGAAAACTTGCTTTTGTGTTTCTTCCATGAATTTTTTTTCGAGCTTTACCTTCCATCTTTTTACCATACTCGGTATATTCACTCTTGAAATCTTTTGGCGTAATATGGTCGTTACACTTTTTTGGCCAGTTTGGATTTTTGTTTTTCGTGTACGTGAAAAGGCCATAACAGGTAGAGCCTGTTATGCGATATCGTCGCTCTTTATGCCAGTTTGCATAAAACAGTCTTGTGTCTTCACAAATTTTTCTCCTATCACCTGACAGTTCCTCTAAAGTATTTTTGCAGCAAGATTGTACTTCTTTGCACTTGACTTCTGCTATTTTCCTCATTACGTCACTCTCTGGTGCCTCACAAACGCTTCTGATTGCCTCTCGCTCCACCTCGGTCAGCTGCTTCACCTTCTCACCTTCAAAAACTACGGGACTATGTCTTCCAAACGTGCGTTTCGCAAAAGCGGAGTCGGGAAGGTCTTGAAGGATGTCGTCCTGTAGTATGACAATTTTTTGATCGTCTAATTTGAATTTCTTTACAGGCGTTTGGAAACAGCTATGCTCCTTCAAAGGGTGTGACACGTATTGAGCTAATGCCTGCTGATGCATTGCTTTCTTCCATTTGCAGGGCTTATCAGTACAAGATAAAACTTCAAATGTCTCAAAATCATAGCTACAAGAAAAAAAATCTATTATTTAATTCATTTTCTTGAGAAGTTACTATCACATTTTTTAGTTTAAGAACTCGCCGTGAGCAATAAAGAAGTGTTGCGAGTACATGTTTGCACTTTTCTGAAAGACCAGCCCTACAGGAACACTTCATGGAGATTATAACTCCGCTTCTTTCAATTTCTCCATTAATTTCATGCGGTGCATCTTTTAAGTGAGACGTTTGTAGACAGAAAGCTGTCAAACTGATACAACCTGGTATCACATTTTCCACATTTTTACCAATTTTTATAATGTGGTTTGCATTAAGGACACGATTTCCTTCAATCACATTGCGATTGGAAGGATTTGTTTGGGCCCAATCATAAATGTGATCCACAGTTATTAACATTTTTAGTGCTTTCTCAAAAATCGCGTGTATTCTCGACTGGTTTAGGTCTTATTCGGCGCCATATTGGTTAGGCCACGCCCCCATGTCGATTCCCAATAGTCGGACTGGCAAGAGTCGTCTTCGGGAGAGTTCGGTGCTATGCTCCCCCACCATGTGGCGTCTCCCACTCTGTCATTGTCGCATGCGCGTAGCGGTGATCATGTATGGGGATTCGCATTCATCAGGTCAATTCAGAGGGCGCCAGCACTGTTGGTCCTCCAAGTTATTGTATCATTGGTCGAATCTGGCGTCAATGACACTTTATTTGAAACTCGAACCAATCAGGTTAGAGGGGACCAGCGATCGTGGCGCCAAAGTTTCTCGAGTGTGCACCCCAACTACTCCGCCAGTGATCCTCCGTAGTGGGGGAACGTTGCTCCGAGCTTTCCCGAAGACGACTCTTTTGCCAGTCCGACAGTAGACTGTGCAGCGCTCTCCGTATTGGCATGTGACCGCGCGTTTCAGGAGCGTATCCATTATAGGAATTCAAATTTTAGTGCAAGAACGACAACATTTTGACTAAAGTTTATTAGATTTTTTATTACACTTTTTAACATCTTTTAGACATATTTCAACTTTTTAATACGTAATTTTTTGGGATAAATCTTGGTAAGTGATGATTAATGTGATGCTTAATATTTTTCATTGAATACCGCTACGTGCCTGCCACTACGTGCCAAGTGGGGGCTGCCGCGCCGTGCCACTGGCTATCCCCTCTCCGGTAGCAAAAGTACTACTGAGTCCCAAGGTCACATGAAGGTGTGATTTCGTTGAAGCCGTCGGCGGTAGCGGCCGGCGGTAGCTGCCAGCGCGCTAGTGGTAGATACAGGCGTTCAGAGTAGCGTTGACGAAACCGGCCCTATTTAAGGTATTCCTAGCGCGTAGGAGCGATATTTAAGGGTGCCACAGGCGGGCCCCTCATAAATCAGTCATTCTACGTCATATAATATACTCATATTCCCTATAATACTGATAATGAATAAATAAGATAAGGCCAATAAGTATTCAAGTTTATTATTTACATTTTCAAATTTTGGAAAAATATTCAAATTTGAAATCTGGCAACGTCGCATTACATGGTTTATGAAATGACAGGAGTACGGCCCTGAGTAGAATAATCGTATATCCGTGTAGCTCTGAAATATAACCTCTATAAATCACCGAATTCAATGTACTGCGGTCAAATATTGCCGCCAACTCATAGTCATCGAAATCTTTACTCATCGAAAAGAATTTGAATATCGAAATTTCTCCCATTTTTTAAAAATATAATAAAATTCACTTCTGTACCATTAGAGCTGGTACCTACAATTCATAACGACAATACTTCTCAGATGGCCACCGGTGGCGTTCAACGTTGCTTACTGTCGCGCCATCACTCGGCCATGCACAAACCCTGATGCAACCGATGCAACGCTGCCAATTCTATTTCAGGTTATATTCTATCGTCAAAACTCTACGTTTTGCTGTTAACGAACATCAATATCTTTGTCAAACATTCGGTGACCTTATATTTTTATGAACTAAAAAGATTCTATACAATTTTCTGAAGATATGGAAATGGTTTTATTTAATGTGTATAAATTTTAAACATGAGGATTTCGGCATTAAAATGTAGAAAAGTGGAGTCTTCCATAAGGCTACATGTTAAATTTTCTAATTTCAAAATCAAAATTTTTTCTTAAATACCCGGTAACCGGACCTGAAACTTTTCAAAAATAATCTTACGATATTCATTTCCATTCTACAAAAAAAATTAGCATTCTCTGTAATATTTCATCTCGCGCTAGGAATACCTTAAAAAGCACTGAAGCAGTACGATACCGCTGGCGGCTACCGCCGGCCGCTACCGCCGACGGCTTCAGCGAAATCATACCTTGAGAGGGCTAAGGCCCGGTTGTACAATATGCCGATAAAAGAACCCGATAACTATCCAGCCGATGAGGTTGTCGGGAGGATAAGTGTGCGAACCGTATTACAAGCCGTAATTGTCGATAGAATTGCTATCGGTAGAATAACATGAAGTTGGCAATAACTTTCCCCTACACCTAGTGACCATTGCTTTGATAAAACCGAGTTGGTAGTAATTTTTCCTCCATATTTAGTATTTATTGCTTTACAAGGTTGGAGAAATGTCCGGAAATGTCCTAACCTTTTTCATTGTTTGACTATAAACATAACCTCGCAAGAAGTTCGTATCGTGTGCGTATTTGTTTACTTGTTTATCAATAATCGAATTAATAAAATAATAAAGTTACGCGGTTTTTTATAACAATGTTTCATTTGTATGAAACAAGTAGTAGTAGTGACGAAGAGAATGAATTGTTAGTCAATGTATTTCAAAATAGACGAAGAGAGAAGCGAATCAGAGAATAATTAGCAGTGCGCTTATTAGTTTCGTTCTCCATTGTGTTCTCCATTCTCCAAATACCACACCGAAAATACGCACACGCGTGAAGTTGTGAGGTTATAGTCTAAGATCCGAACTAGAGACGTTCTTCACCGATCTGCTTACCGGATGAAAAGTATTTTTTATCAAACATAATACGTCAATGAACATATCGCGTATGGGTAGGCTAATAAAATATGCTCAAGACTACCCTTAAAACTATATAAACAGGTGAGCTGATATGAGCAATTTGCACCGATCTGCTTACCAATTAAACTATATATGAAAATAAAGATAATTTTATTGCAAACACGATGGTATAACCCTACCTGCAAAAAATCGGTCATGAGTCACGGTTGTAAGGCTTTGAAATTTATCGGAGCTAGCCAAGATGCGCGTACTACAGGGAAATTTGCTATAGGCGGCGAGCGAATTTGCTACCTGCGCCACCATCGGCGACTTTGTACAGTTTCCACGGGAATGAGTTGACTGCGACGTGCCAGCTGTCAATCCTGTTCCATCGCAACGAGCGACGGAATTAGGAGGGTTGATTCGTGCTTCTTGGTAGCATCGACCACAAATAATTCGCCGACTAGAATTAATCGCGTCGTAGGCGAAACGAATATTTCGATAAACATACCTAGGTCGTAAATGTCGCAGTTCCGAACTTTTCTCCGAAGGTAATTTTAGAGCGATTCGTAGCAAGCCGTCTCTCGCAGTGCCTGCTTCAATAGGTACCGTCACAAAAGCGATCCGAGCTGGATTAAGGGGAGGAATGTCGGATGCAGTCGATGGACAATTGGGGAATTTTGATACCTGGTTTATCCAGGAAAGCCATACACTGTTCGCGATCGATGTAGAGATTAGATCTAGATTGGCGCGTTACTTAGGTTGCGATGATAGTGAGCGGTAAGAAATGACATAGAAGTCCCCTTGCGACGGAACACATATTAACACAAACTCAAGTCACTTGATACATTTTGTAAATCGGTCACAATGGCGAAGCGGTAGGTTTTTGCGAATTTAGGCTGTCAATGAGCCTGCAGCCATGCACCTTTCCCTGAAGGATTAATTACTGGACGAGTCGTAATGAACCGCTTTCCATAATACCCATTCTAATAAACACCGCTATCTATCTTCTTCTATCTTCCATATACACGTTTAAATAAAAATGTTATATTCGTTTCTTCAAGGTCTAACGTCGCGGTCTCACAGGGTCATAAACTGGGCGAGAGCACTACATACCTGTATTGTGCATGTGTCACGTCAATGTCGACACGTTGAGACCGCGTCGTAAGATCTCCGAAAGTTCTTTACCGATTGCTTTGAAATTTGGACATAACGTTGCATTCGAATACGCGCGTTTTTCATATATACATACTCTTTATATACCTACTCTTCAAGGAGATAAATGAATAAAAATATCTCTTAAATTTCCGAAAGTTATTCACCGATTGCTTTGAAATTTTAATACAACGTTGCATTTGAATACGCACGTTTTCTTTTTATATATCTACTATCTATATACCAACTCCCTTAAGGAAGTAAAATAAAGACGAGATTATTTCGTGATTCACGCGGACAAAGTCGCAAGGGGAAAGCTATTGACTACTTACTTCTAAAGTAACTGAATATGGATTAAGAGTTACTGATGTCTGGCGAATCACACGGTCTTCTATCACAGAAATTTGGGTTATACCACATTTGTGTGTGTGTGCGCTTACTCGCATTTAAAACATGTTTAGAAAAGACTAATTTTAGGCCATTTTTATACGAAGCATCATTATGATGCATACATTTTACAGCCTGAAAGCTGAAATAAATTATAGTATCCATTGCCAGCAAGTTGACATTGACACATCAGGTCCTACGGTCACTTAACTACAAGGCCGGGTGTCCACCGGATCGGGCCGACCACAATTGGGCCGATCGCTGGGCACTTGGGTGTATATATATATATATATATATATATATATATACACAGATTGGGTATATATAGATATACAGATTGGGTATATATAGACATACTCAAGTGCTCAGCGATCGGCTCAGCGATTCTGGTCGGCCCGACCCGGTGGACACCCGACCTAAGTGACTCTGGTCAGTTCCCGTAATAAATGTTTCGGTTCGCCTAGGAGAGGCGCTGCTAAACAATATTCGCTCGCCGCCTATAGGACGCAACGTAGGAAGTGGGCGCGACGCGACGGTTAGATGAGAGAGAGTGCGTACATGCTGCTTCCTCGTACGATTGACAAAGATAACACTACTAAAATGCCGAGAAAAAGCGACTACAATGGAGTAGGTACTGGCAGTAAACTTTTAATTACTTTAAATTAAATATAAAATATTAAAATGTGAAAGATTTTTCAAATATTTTCAACTAAATATATGGATGGGGAAATTTTAATATTTCTATCACACAGAATAATAATATGTTAGTGATAATTATTCGATAGATTTTATCTATTCTATAAAAATACCACAGCAAACAAACAGAAAAATTACATTTTTTAGAGAGCGATAAAAAATCATTAACAAATTGACGGTGTAAAAAAACTATTATAAAACAATGAATACAATAACAATCTTTATAAAGATTATAACAATATTACAACAAATACAATATTATAGCCTTCCAAAAACTTGTATGTTGCTGGAATAAGAGAGAGTACCCAGATTTTATATAACAGTAACCTAAACAACGCAAAGACTCCAAGAAGAATTTTTCTTAACAATTTATCATTTCAACTTATGAAATCTCGCTTAGAGGAAAAGTCTAGAATTTCGTCTTTACCTTCAGATATTTTTAATGCGTTACAAACCCACCCCATGAGCCATCGCCTCGACTGTCTGTTTATCACATGTTCGGAAAAAACTTTCACTCGAAAACCCGGTAAGAACGTTTTTCCCCTTTTTCTGTACTTTCGAGAAAGAGCCATAAAGTAATAAATTGTCCCTTCTCCAGACAGGCAAAAATAAAAATGCAAAGTTAGTTGAATCTTGAACGAAAATAATTTTACCAGGGATCCAACAGTAATTGATTGAAAAAAATAACGATTGAAAAAGATACTACATTACATTTATGTCATAATGGAGCACGTATTTTTCCGCAAACTGAGGGATGTAAACAGCGAGTCGCTCGCAGTCGCTTTTTCTCGGCATTTTAGTAGTGTTATCTTTGTCAATCGTACGAGGAAGCAGCATGTACGCACTCTCTCTCATCTAACCGTCGCGTCGCGCCCATTTCCTACGTTGCGTCCTGTAGCAAATTTCCCTGTAGTACGCGCATCTTGGCTAGCTCCGATAAATTTCAAAGCCTTACAACCCTGATTCATGACCGATTTTTTGCAGGTAGGGTTATACCATCGTGTTTGCAATAAAATTATCTTTATTTTCATATATAGTTTAATTGGTAAGCAGATCGGTGCAAATTGCTCATATCAGCTCACCTGTTTATATAGTTTTAAGGATAGTCTTGAGCATATTTTATTAGCCTACCCATACGCGATATGTTCATTGACGTATTATGTTTGATAAAAAATACTTTTCATCCGGTAAGCAGATCGGTGAAGAACGTCTCTAGTTCGGATCTTAGACTATTATAGGTCTGTTCCAACCGAGCCGAAAACGGTACCGCCATGCGGAGTAGAGAAACGGTCATGCGCAGTAGACAAAATTTGTTCCACCTTCTTTACTTTCACTTCTTGGGGGTGGGGCGTATCCGTCCGACAACGAACTATTTGGTCGCTTCGGGTCCCGACAGCTATCCCGACGACAAAGTGACCGACAGCAGTTATCTCTCGACTGTAATACGTCAAAAGCGGACTTGTCGGTAGGATAACACTATCAGGCAGTATATCGGCACGTTGTACAACCGGGCCTAAATCAGCTGTGCGCACTCTTGCCACATCACCGTTACTCGTCCCCACCACTTTGCAGTTTCAAGAAAAATCTCAGTTTTTAAGTTATAATTTCTCTGAAACTATATGGCTCAGCACTTCCAGTTTTTGTGAACATAATCCTACAATATCATTTTATTCGCCGTTAGTTTTTCTTTAACATTGTAAGATTGGTTCTGTAGTTATAACTGAAAACGTCACTGAGGTACCGTCCTTCTACATGTTAGCCATTGAAAGTCAGTGTAGAAAATGCTATTTTGAATTAACACTTTCTTTTAAACTACATGGCTCAGCGTTTTGAAAATTTGGAAATCGATGGGTAATATTTCAGTCTTTTGATTGGCAAAATTTCATGAGATTCGTAAGAAAAACGCAAAACCATAGAAGTACCTTAAAGTAATGCTAATTTGCGCGCCTCAATCTCTGCCGTGACCTCATTCAGGCACCAGTGGTATGCAATCCGTGGAGCAGGTGCACTTGTATCTAATGTGTGATCAGAGGTTCTCAATTATTAGTTCACTTCTAATGTCGTCAGGGCGCATGCGTCTGCAGGCATTCAGATTCAAAACTATGATGCTACTTTTAAATTGGAAATTACATTTTTTGAACAATAGATATTAGATATCCTTGCTATATAATTAATATCTGAGTATGAGGAAATCATTTATGAAAAAGAAAATGGGAATTGCTGACTAGTTCCACTACCCCGTTCGTCGCGCGCTGCGTATTTCTTTAAGGGGTTTCGCCTAGTCAGAATTCTTGAAAAAAAAATAGATTTTTCGTTTTCGACGGATTCTTAAAGAGTATAACTTTTCAAAAATATTCTCTGAAAATTTCAAGTCGATCCGTTCAAAATTGAGCGAGTTACGGCCGTTTTTATAGTTACGTTGTGCGAGCCGCGCGACGCAAGTATAACGGAGTTAAACGCGTTTTTCTCGAAACGGCTTTTTCAAAATCGGTGACCACGATATCTCAAAAACGAGTGGGCCGATTTACTTGAAATTTTGCATACTTTTTTTTATATCAAAAGGCAGTCCTTAATCGAAGGATTTTTTTTTCGATGCATACTTTTTTTTTATATCAAGGAAAATGAAGTGATTTTTTCACCGAAATTTAGACTTTCACTTTCGATCGCCGGCCATTTTCTCAAAAATTAATATTTTATCAAATCCTTTGATTAAGGACTAGATAATACGAAACAAAAACGTAATTTATTTGGTTTTTTGATGTCAGATGATTGGTGTGGAAGTTACAGTGGTCACCGCGGAAAGCCTTTTTTGAACAGTGGTCCGAGAAATTCATTATATTTGCTACATTTGTGAATTTTTTCCAATAAAAAAATTATGTAACATAGTCAAAGATATACCCTTTACTATGAAAAAAAAAAACAGTTCGAAACCTGCATTCATTTTCCCAAAAAAAATTCACAAAATCACGCCTTTTTTCCGGCCACCAACTAGGTGTAACCCCTTATATGGCAATATCTCATAAACCATATCGATTGGTCATTTCATCTTATACCATTTTTGTCACCCTCGTCGAACTCTACAACTTTTTTACAAGAGCAAAAGACCAATTACAATTCCAAAAACAATTACATTCCAATTTACATTTCTTAAAAAAAAGCTGCGATGAAAAATTCTTGAAAATGGTATAAACTATAGTTGAGTCGATCACGCCATGTAATTTTTCCCTCGAAATCACAAAATTTTCATCTTTGATATTCTTTCGTAATTCGTTTTGTTTTCGAGATAATTGACTGGATCATTTGTAATGGGAAATCTTGTATATACGGATATACCTATATGTACATATGTACGTGTATAAGTGCATATTTATATACATATTATGTATTTTACGAGTATGATGATAATGATTAATTTAGTAGTTATTTATAAGAAACGGACAAATCCATAACACAAGTGCCCAACAAGGGTGCGCAAGGCACTCCACAAAATAAATTATTTTCTCATGAAAAACCAATCTCAAATCAATTTATCTACACTAATATAATAAAGAGGAAAAATGTGTGAATTTATTTGATAGTCGAGGGTAATCCTTGAAATTACTAGTCCGATTAAAAAAATCCTTCACTGGTAAGGAGCTTGGACTTTCTGAATAAATATAGACTATATTTCATGAGGTTTTGACAAATGACAATTTTAGTGGCGTAGGTTATTGTGAAAATAAACCAACGGACGAGTTTCTGGGACACGCTTACTTTATGGTAAAAGATATATTATGTATGGACGAAGATTGTAAAACCAAAATAGATCTACAATAAGGTCCGCGATAGCATATATCTAGTATGTTCGCGAACGAAGTCGCGGGCAATTGTTAATAAATTATAAGAACCGATTAGAAAAGGAACAGAACGTAAATCTCATTTTCATCAAAATTTCTGCACGTCGCTCGGGGTACTGGCACTAGTCAGCAATTCCATTTTCTTTTCCATATATGGTTTCCTCGTACCTCAAATATTAATTATTATAGCAAGAACAGCTAATATCTATTGTTCAAAAAATGTAAATTTCAAAAGTAACATCATAGTTTTGAATCTGGATGCCTGTTTGACGTCAACGACGCATGCGTCGTCAGAGGCGCATGCGCCCTAACGACATTCAGCAGTGAACTAGTAATTGAGAACCTTTGATCAAACATTACCGTATGTCCCACTCTGTACGGGCCAGTTTGAATGTTACCTTCAGGGAGGCTTGGTCGGTAATCGAAACATTTACTACCGGTAGAAGTCGAGTCGGTAGTTAGAGTTGGTGTCAATTCGGGAGATCGAAGCGTTTAACCTCGAAATTATGAATTTGTGAATAATGGTGAGTAATTTCCATTATTCACAAATTCATAATTTCGAAGTTAGACGCTTCGATCACCCGAATTGACACCAACTCTAACTACCGACTCGACTTCTACCGGTATTAAATGACTCAAGTACCGACCAAGCCTCCCCGAAGGTAACTTCAAACTGGCCCGTACAGAGTGGGACATACGGTATAAGTGCACCTGCTCCGCGGATTGCACGCCACTGGTGTCTGAATGACGCCACTGCAGAGATTTAGGCGCGCAAATTAGCATTACTTAACAATTTTTTTCTCGCAATTGTGCATAAGCATCACGTTTTTTCAAAAACTATCGTTGAAAGGACTTAATTACCCTACATAAAAATGATTTTACCTAAAATCGTGCCACTACCCCATTATATAATCCGCAATTTTTTCCAGGGGTTTCTTTAGCTGGCTCGGAAGTTGTCAAACCGGAGAAAAAAATGTTGTACAGAGCAAAAAAGCCTCAGATATATTATACTTACCCTTGATAGCGGCATCGACGGTCTCCTCGGCCATGGCTCGATAGGTGGTCCACTTGCCTCCCGCGATCGTCACGAGATTCGTGGGACTCACGTGGACGATATGATTGCGCGCGAGCGACTGGGTGTTGGGTTTGTTCGGATCCGACACCAGTGGCCTGATGCCGCTCCAAGCGGAGAGCACGTCACCGCGGCGCACCTCCACGTCGGGGTTCAGGTAGTTCTTCACCTCTTGCAGGATGAACATGATCTCCTCCTCGGTGGGCTTGGGATTGTGCGTCACCACGCACGGCAGGTCTGTAGTGCCGGCTATCGTTTGCTTTTGCCAGGGCAGGAAGAAGATCACCCGACCGTCACTCGTCGCCGGGTCGAGCAGTCCCATCTGTTCGGGGCTGAAGAGACGCTCTCAGATCGTTGCTCAACGATGCGCCGCCTTCGATTCGTTACCTGTAATAGCCGGGAAGCACGATATGCACGCCGGACGACGGACAGCAAATCTCCTTGACCTCCTGGTCGTCCATCTTGCGGATGCTGTCGGTGAAGGGACCAGTTGCATTTATGATCGCCTTCGCCCTCACGTCCCACTGTTCGCCCGTGAGCTCGTCCTTCACGCGAGCCCCCACGAGCACCCTCTTGCCGTCCTTAAAGGAAAAACCGATGAAAATGTCTTTCTTTATTTAGGGTGACGACAAAAATCTGTTCTAAAAATTCCCTGAGACTTCCCTGATTTCCAGATAAAATGTTTATGAACTTCAAAGTTGCAGTCATCGATACGAGTGGGAAATATATTCGCTTATCGGCTGACAAGCACAAAATCCAAACTCACTTTCTGAGACAGTCAAAATAATAACAAACGCTCACCACTCGCCGTACGAGCCCCGTCCCGCTTCAGTTGGCCCACCCACTAAAATAACAATTATTAAATGAATTGTAAAGTTACTGCTGCCTTATATTTTTTCTAGGCTGAAATGTAATGTTTTGTAGTACACTGCACGGCACAATGTGTTTCATAATGTACAATTTTTAAATAAAATCAGAATTGAAGAAAATAACGCTTTTGGTCATATTTTATCCGCCGGCTATTTCGAGCATTTCAAGCATTATATACGAATTAATTATTTAATTAATTAATTACGAATTGCGGCCATTATTAAAAATAAAGGCGATGTGTTACCCAGTGGTGAATTTTTCAACTTGCAATATTTTTTTCATTTTGTTTGCAGTTTATTATCGTAACATGAATAAACTGCTAGTAGGTCTTAAGCTCTGTAAAAATGTTGGTTGAAAAAATAATAACGTGCATATTAACGTAAACTTTAGATTTATCTTGATTGGATGCCAATAACCGGAAAAATTTTGCAACTGGGCCAACTGAAGCGGGACCGGGCTCGTAGTATTGAGTGTTGCCCGCTACTCATTATCGGACGGCTCACACGGCTAGTTAGTATTAGAAAGTTTTTCATTTTACAAAGTTCGTGTCAAAGTTTTTAATTTAGTTCTCGTCTCCCTGAGATATCCGAATCGTTAAAAATTCTTTAAATTTCTTTGATTTCCCGGTTCTGTCGCAAACCTGCTGGATTTAAGAACTGTTCTGATGGAAAAAATTCTCTAACAAATTTCTGAAAAACAGATATTTTTACTTTTTTCTCACTTTTTCTAATAATTGGAATATTTTCAGACATTTTCAGGGAAGTATCAGATTTTATCAGAGAAAGTTAGAGGAATGTCTAGAAATATCAATCTTTTTTCATGCATAAAAACTAAAAAATTCTGATAATCTTAGTTAAAGTGTAGTAGACAGATTTTATTAAGAATAGTAAGATATTATGAATTCTTATATAATTTATGAGAATTCAAAGGAATATGAAAAATTCTATAAAAACTGATGACAAATTTTGACATGTTCTATCAACTTTTGGCGATTTTCACAGACATATTTTTGTAACAGAATCTATCTAATTTTATGAGAAATTCGTTTCATGAAGTAATGCATATTATGTCAAATATTGACAGATTACCGATTTCATATTATCAATGTATGACAAATTTTAAATGCAGATGATACTGTCAAAATTGTCCAACATTTAAGTCTCGGTTTTGACAAAATCTGTGAAATTCCTACACTATATTTCTACTAGCAAAGCCCAGGCAAATATCTGACAAAATTCTGAAAAATATCTGACCAATTCTGAAATTTAGTCATTTTCTGAAAATTGATAACTGCGGTAAAATACATACAGCTTTTCAGATTTTTAGAAATTTTGCAGAATTTTACAGATTACTCCAGATGTCAGTGTTTATTAAATTTTTCCAGAAAAGTTTTTGTGCATGAAAGAAAAATGGATAAGTATTTTTGAACATTTCTCTGACTTTCTCTGATACATCTTTGAAATGTCTGAAAATATTCTAATTACTATAAAAAGTTATGGCTCAGTGTCAGTATGCTTTAAGGCCCGTTTAGACGCTCATGCAATTTGCGCCAACTGGCTTGTGCAAGCCAATTACACAAGTAAATCGTGTATATGTATACAAAGATTTCCTTCTGTGTATTGGCTTGCACAAGCTAATTGGCGCAAATTGCACGAGCGTCTAAACGGGCCTTTACGATGTCATAGGACTAATCTCGTAATGCTAGCATATTTCCCTGAGTTTTTAATTCAGTTCGCGAATATCTGAGATTTTCATAAGATTTCCAAATTGTTAAAAATCCCTGAGATTTCCTTGATTTCTCGATCCTATAGCCACCCTATTATTTTAAACTTAAGGTTTCTCGAGCGGTACAGGGGCTTTCTCACTGCTAAAAGTTAGTCCACTGAAGTACAGTAACACTCTAAAGTAAGTTCTTCGTGCGATGTGGCAACAATGTTTGACGTACAGTAGTATGTGCGTATCTGTGAGTTCAAAAATGGAGCCCAGAACATCTGGTCATGCATCTGTACGTCATGCAACGTTGCCACATTGACTTATCAAAGGTTAAATTTATAAAGAACAATTAATAACAAAATAACGGGCTTCTTAATGAACGTGAAAATTGGTATAGATGATTTTAGTTCATTAAACTTGCTGTTCAAAATATTTCAGAATTTTTTCACTATTTTTCTCAGAAATATCGCGGTTTGTTGGATATAACCCATAAGAACACATGTTATTTTGTTATTCAAAAATCTTTGCAACGAGCTTCTTAAAAGACTTGAAAATTTGACTGAATTTTTTTTTTACTTCAATCTACCGAATGCAATCATTTTCAAGCATTTCTCACTATTTTTAGTGTAACGCTCGAGAAACCTTAAGTAGAGATAGACGGGACTTCGACTTTTCTGGGCGCTGAGTTACGTACTATATCGAGACCCTTGAGGAGGTTCGTCACGCTGATGTGGTTGGCGACCGTGGCCCCGTGTCGCGACGCCGTCAGGGCGACGGCTAGGTTCATCCTGGCATCGTCTTGCTGGCCTACGAAAGAATCCGATTCGGTTAGCTTTTACGGGGAAGATACACGGAAAGACTGATGCCAGTAAATTTTGCTATATAATGCAAATCGATTATAACGATACCGGTTATAACGACCTATCGGATTTAACGACGAAATCCGAAGGTCCCGGCTGAAAAAATTCTATATGAACATTCATATAAAAAACCCACTTACAACGACATTGCTTATAGCGACATATCGGTTTTAGCGACGTATTTTCATTGATTTATTAGCAAATTGATCCGGACATAACGACCAACTGTATACTTTCATACCATGAGGCATTTAAGTATAGAAAATATTCATGTCTGTGTAGTGCATTACCTACATGTTTTTCACATACAACTTGCCTCCACTCTTTGGAACATGATATGTTCATCCTTGACAGTGCGTTTAGCGATAGGGCACATTTTGGATGTACTTTAGTTAATTTCTCTCACGCTTTTTAAAAAAAATTAAGGTCATACATAACTATAGCGTAGGTGTTTAAGAAACCTACCTTTTATTTACCACACCTACATATGCAATTGTCTATCGAATATAGGGTTTTCTAAAATAAGTACAACATTACCGGTTACACACACAATGATTATCGGTTATAACGACTGCATTTGCTTGGTCCTTTGAAAGTTATCATATAACCGATGTCCACTGTATTTACAATAAAAGAGGTACGCATGAGTGTTTTCGGATATTTTTACAATGTGGTGCTGTCATTTTTCTTTTGAAAATACATTAAAATTTAATAATTTTGAAGGAAAAATTGTCCTTCAGCACGGTAGGAGCAATCGAAAACTCTTATGCATATCTATTTTATTGTAAATACAGTGAAATTTACCGGTATCAATCTTTTCGTATAAATTGAAATTTAATTCGGATCTTACCGTCGTAGTAAACGATCGCCCCGGTCAGCTTGTCGCCCTTCAACATCGGGAAGAGCTCCAGCGCGTTCGACTTGCTGAGGTAGTAGGAGGATTTCACCGTTTTACCGCCGGCCACCACGTCGTACATCTTTATGCCGAACCAATAGTACGGGATCTGCCACCATCTGGAAAACGAAAACTGAATAGACACGAGGGATTGATTGGTTTTGACTTCTTTGCGCGCAAGAGTTTCTACAGCGAAACTGAGCAGAGTTGTTCTCCGATTTCCGATGGCTCGTTATAGATACATTGCATTCGGAAATTTGTGCTCGAGGATGTTCCGAGCGACATTTCTGTTTGTCGTTTTGGAAAAATACGAATTTGCGCACGTGTCACTGTGTAGAGACAATCATTTTGGGAGGAGAACCACATGGAGGCGATTTTTTAAAATTTCCAGATATCAATTCCCAGGCCTCGCAGCGTCCTTAAACTTTGTTCTAGGAGAGATATAGGGATAAAATAGGGTACATTAAAAATAATAAAATAGTTGTATCTGAAAGCATAGGAAACGTATATTATATGACACAAATAAGCCTAAAAATAAGATCAACTTAATAGAAACTTATTTTTTTGTATAATATACATTTTTTATACTTTGTCTGCAGAGTAGTTAATGCTGTTTGATTTAAATATATCTTATCAATTCAATAGAAACATAAAAAACGGAAACAGAGGAACATGGTGTAGTTATAAAAAAAATAATGAACTTTTTTTGTGGTCACGAGAATAATTTTTATACAGTATGTGTCCCGTGGATAACGCAAGTATTTGAATTTCCCTGACATTTGACTTTGGTAGTGCTTGGAACGGTGCTGTAGTTAGAGTTGGCTTCAGAAGAGTGCGCTGCGTTCTTACGAGCCGTGTTTCGAGAGCGAAAAGTGTAAAACGTCTGATTTCCCGGGAACTGTCAATTCGGGAGATCGAAGCGTCTAACCTCGAAATTAACTGAATTTGTAAAAAAATAATGGTAAATAATGTGTAGAAGTGATGAGAAATAATCATACAGGTTTCGGAAACACGGCTCGTAAGAACGCAGCGCACTCTTCTGAAGCCAACTCTAACTACAGCACCGTTCCAAGCACTACCAAAGTCAAATGTCAGGGAAATTCAAATACTTGCGTTATCCACGGGACATACTGTATATATGTAAATGTAAAATATACGTTGTATATTTCATAACAGTATCGAATTGTGCTTAAAATGCTATCAGTATGAATGAGCTGTGAGAAAGAAATTTCCTGACTTTTCCAGGTTTTCCAGTCTGAAATAGCCAAATTACTCTGTGACCACATTATAGGTATACCTAGATCTAGTCTAGTGTTACGTATCAATAATTTTTCGTCGAATGAACAAATCAACTAATATTCAGGTACGCATTATGTCAACTGAGAAATAAACATTAAGATAATTTAATTTTGTCAAATCATATTATTTCATGGCTTTTTTAACAAGAAAAAACTCAGATACTCGTAGATACATATATACACATGACTTTTTTTGAATTTCTAAAAAAGTTCTTAAAAATTTTAACAGACTAGAAGTCAAGCTATATGGGAAATTTGAGTATTTTCAAAAAATTCTAAAAAATTCTTTATTTTTCCTGACCCACATAACTCCCTGACAATTTCAGTTTTTCCAGAATTCCCTGACCGCTAGACACCGTGTTAAACATAGTTCAACTTCATGGATGTAAGAATATTATCCTTATATCCGTGTTTCAATTATTTGAAGTAAGGTACTTTTCGGAACATTTATAATATTAGGGAACTCTAGGGGTATAGTGCTAAAATAGGGCACTTTTAGGGTAAACAGGGGCACACTGTAAGCCCCGCGACGATTCGTCTGCCGCGGAGCGATTAGCAAAAGCGATACGCATCGCGTTATGTACCTACTAGACGCCGCGTGGAATGACTAAGGGAGCGGGAAGCCAGACGTGTATCGTCACTCTCGCGAGCGATTACTTAATCGGCTCCCACACGAGATACCTTTACGCGATCGCGACGTCGTTTATGATACACTTATACGAATGATCTCATCTGGTTGGAAGCGGTTTGATAATAGAGGGAAGTTCTATTGGTCGATCCTTCAATGAAAAATCCTTCGCTGCTCGCGTTCACGCGGACGAAGAAAACGTAAGGCTACGCGAGTACGCTGAAAAAAAATCCTTCCGAGTGACAATTATATTCCCAGTCTCACAGCGACCGTCCTAGTTTTCGTTCAACTTTCAACACGATTATCTCGATGAGCAGTGTAGATGAGCGACAAATTAAGAAGAGCTTTTTGGAGTAAAAACCTGGAAAAACATTTCTTGTGTAATTTTTTTGCCATATGTCCAATTGTTTGTGAGATAATGGATTACGAACTCGCACTTCGATTGGGGCATTTAGGAATGCGATTATCCAGAAACGCAGAGGAGATACATACGTGTCAAATCAAGAGTAGGGGAGAGGCTGGAACAGTGGCCATGCAGGTACAGTGGCCACTTGCAGTTTTCATGCAAAATTTTCGACCAATAACACCGCCATCTCGTGAGAGGTTGCCAATGTAGTTCATGTATAGGTATACGTATTTAATGTAGTATGTATATGTATATGTATAGGTATGTTATTAGTATAATTTGTTTTTTGGTTAATTGGTATAATTAATTGGTATAATTGGTTATTTGTATATGTATATGGTAGGTATGTTATTAGTCGAAAATTTTGCATGAAAACTGCAAGTGGCCACTGTACCTGCATGGCCACTGTTCCAACCTCTCCTCTAGTGGCCACTGCATCTCATCCTTGTGTCCACTGTACCATACCAGTAGGGTACAGTGGCCACATTATAGAAAAATATAGAAATCAATTTTTTTTTTGTGTACTTATATTTCGTTTCATACATCGAACTGGTATTACAACACACTCATATTGAAGTTTCATTTATGATATAACGAATTTCAATAACCCCTTTTATTTATTTTTTATTAACAATCTACTGAAAAGGTGGCCACTGTACCAGCCTCTCCCCTACCTTTTTTTATAGTAAAAATCTAGATGAACATTTCTCATTTAAATTTTTTTGCGATAGATCTAATTGCTCTCGAGATAATGGATTTCGAACTCATACGTAGATTGGGGCGTTTATAAAAGCGATTATTTCGAAACGCAAAGAAGATACGTGACAATTCAAGAGAAGCTTTTTATAGTAAGAATCTAGACATATATTTTTTATTTAAACTTTACTGCGATACGTCCGATCACTTTTAAGATAAATGATTTCGAACTCGTACTTTGATTGGGGTGTTTATGAAAAAACGTAATTATCTTGAAACACAGGGGAGATACGTGAAAAATCAAGAGAACCTTTTCATAGTAAAAGTCTAGATAAGCATTTCTTATTTAAACTTTTTTTCCATATCTTTAATTCTTCTTGAGAGAATTGACTTAGAACTTGCGCCTCACTTTTACTCTATGCACATCAAGAAAGGAATTTAGGAAGAAAAGACTGATAAGCTTTCCGCTACGTACGTGTAGACGGGCAGCATGATGGGCAGCGGATGAGCCAAATGCGGAGCGCTCGTGAGCATCGACGCTCTTTCGTGAAGCGCTTCTTTGACCATCTTGTACTGTTCGATGTCCAGTTGCATGATAGCCTTCTGGAGGTACCGCACCCCGCCGTGGATGAGCTTGGTGCTGCGCGAGGAGGTGCCGGACGCGAAATCATCGCCTTCGACCAGAGCCGTCTTCAGACCTGCGATCCCCAAAGATTTTTATCATCAGTACGCATACGACTAGGGATGTGCGATTCTTCAAAAAGAATCGATTCTCGAGATTGAATCGAATGAAGCATTCATAGAGCAATTTTGAATTGAATCGACACAAAAAAATCGATTTTTAAAAAAGTATTGAAAATGGAAGAATGTTAATAACAACACACGTAGAGAGGTTAGAGAACACTAGGACAGGGCTAATCGCGCCAAAGCCTTCAATAATGAAAGTTTACGTTATTATTCGAATTTCGAAAGATCTAGCGATTTCCCTCCTCATCGGTCATAATCTTTTTAATTCATCTGAACTTAACTTCACATTTAAGTATTCAAATACCGTACTCGTAATTTTATCATTAGAAGAATTTTTCCTTTTCTTTATTTTTGTATTTAATTATTAAAAAAAAAATGTTTTAATCGCAAAAATGCGGATCGATTTCGCTAGTAAAGAATCGATCCAAACAAAGAATCGACTTTGAAGAATCGATCCAAAAATCGCAATTTTTCGAAAAAAAGTTCGATCTTTTGAAGAATCGATTTAAATCGCACATCCCTACATACGACCCCTTGTATCGCGTTTTACGCGCGGTCACGAAGCTCCTTCGCGTACCTCGTGTGCACGCGTCCAATGCGCACCCAGCTCCCGTTGCCCCGCCGCCTATTATGAGGACGTCGTAGACCTCTCCGGATTTCAAGGCCTTCACCTGATCCTCGCGCGTGGGCAGCGATCGCTTCGTTGGCTTCGGCTGCGCTTGCTTCTCCGCGTGCACCTGCGAGTTTTATAGGGCATTGGGACGAATTGTTCTTTGGTATTTGGCACGGGGAACCGGTTGACTAACCGAGATACTATTCCGATCGGCTTCGATCGTTGTTATCTCGTGACCCGTGCACTTTTCGGCTATGTCGTTGAAATACTTTTTTGAAGATCACGTTCCGGTGTACGGAAAAGAATTTAGCCACTGTGGGTCAAAAGTCCATGGGTGACGAGATAATCGTCGATTGAAGTACCTTGCGGCGATTTTCGCGCTAAAGGAATGGGCAAATATCGTCAAATTCGTAGCCTCAAATTTAGAAACGTCGTTAACGAGTCGATACTACAATTTTTCGGATTTGATGCTTAAGCTTCGCGCTTCGGTTGGACTCTTATTCGGTAGATACACCGAGAGAAATAATTGTTCGCCAAACAAATTATTCTCAACATATGCATATTTATTTTATCCATATTTACATAGTTATATTCTCTGGTATCAATATAGTAAATGCAGTATGGAAACTATATAAATTTTCGTTGAAAATATTTAATTTACTCAGCCGAAGAGACAAATTTCCACATATAGGGTAAACGATTATCTCAGAAACAGTCAGCGATATCGAAGAAAAAGTTTAAATAAAAATGTTCGTCTGTGTCTTTACTATCAAAAAGTTACTCATGACTTTTCACATATCTCAACTGGGTGTCGAGATAATTGCCTTCAAAGTTACAAACGGAAACTGGGGAGTATAATTCTACTTTTACCCTATATTGATGTATATAAATTTTTATGTTGACCAAAAATATAAACATGTTCACAATGAAATGTAAGTCGATCGAAAAATATAATGCGAGCATTTATATTTCTCAGCGTACTTATTTTCTATTTGATTCTAACGGACACATTTCCTAGATCATTATTTTTTTTATCTGATAAACTTCTAACCAAAACGATGTTTAAAAAATCGAATTATCGCGTAGAAACGGAAGTTATTTAAACGATGATACGATAAAACCGTCATCAATTAGGTAGTTACTCCCTGCTCTGCCATTGTTTTCATGGGCAGCCAGTTGATCTAGGTTTTACCGTGCAGCGCGTAAACTTACCACCGAATCGGGTATGAGGAGATGTGACGTCAGAGCAGCCGCGCCAACGGCGCTGGCACCTGCCGCCAGAAATCTCAGCGATGCCATCGTCGACGTTCGTCAATCGTAGGAGAGAGAATCTGGAAGCACACGTGCGATAATACGCAACAAACGCTTCGGTTCGTGCGCCTGGGCGTAGGCAATCCGACTTTCCCCTCGTACCTGCGAACACCTACTAACTCGTATACGTCTCGCTTCATCTACACGGAGAATAAGAGCGTCTTCCCTCCGTCGCGAGCCGGTCATTCGCGATCGGTATTCTACCGTTCTCCATTGACGTAAAAAACGGGACCGAGGAATTATCACATCCACGCATGACGAGGCACGGAGAAACGCGAGCCCCTACGGGCACGTATCGCCGGTAGACCTTGGCAAATCCTCCGAACACGTGGACTTGCGTAACGTGAAATTCGCTTTTACGATAGATCGCACACATACGGAGCGCTCTACCAGTGCGAATGCGTTCGCGCGCTGCCGGAATTGGCTTATCTTTCCGTCTCGTACGAGTGGCGCTCGCGCGCGCGCTATGTAGTTAATTTCCTTTCCAAGAGCGCCCCGACGGTTCGATAATGCAATGGCTTATCTTAAATTTGAGGAAACTACGTATCAAAGCCTTTATTAGACACGAGCGGTCTCGAGTAATTATACATCATGCGCGCTTTCCTGGAAATTCGGGAAAGCGTCGCGTGAACCGTGAATTTTGCACACCGACGAATTTAGATCAGGGTAAAAGTGAGATGAACGCCCCCAGTCTCCTTTTAAATTTAAACGCAATTTCCTCGAAACGCAGTAGAGATACATATAAAATCAAAAGGGACTTTTTTATAGTACAAAAATGGACGAACATTTCTTGCTTAAACTTTTTTTTCGCTATATTGCACCGTTTCCGAGATAATCGTTTTTGAACTTGCATTTCAATTGGGGTGTTATAAACGCGATTGCCTCGAAACGCATGGGAGATACGTGGAAAATTAAGAATGGCATTTCTGTAGTAAAAGGATAGATGAACATTTTTTATTTTAACTTTTTTTTTTCGACCCTAATCGATTTTAAACTCGCACTTCAACTGTGCCGTTTGTGAACGCAATTATCTCGAAAAGCAATATACATACAAAAAAATCAAGAGTAGCTTTTTTATAGTCAAAGCGCTAATAAACTTATTTTATTTAAACATTTTTCGATATCTCCAATCGTTTTCGAGATAATCGATTTTGAACATTCACTTAAACCAGGGCGTTTATCCCATTTTTTGCCTATGTCGTGTCTATTAGGCTTATTTTTCTAAAAAATAATTCACTAGTAGTGAAAAGTAAGAAAACGATCTCACGCACGTAAGAACTTATCGTTTCATATTCGTCGTCTGGTATTAGTTCGAAAGTTATTTTGGTAACATAAAAACACAATGGTGTCGCCGCGTACATTTTGAAATCGCGATGCTGGTATATTTACGCAGTAACTCTGAAAGCTGTATGATAGGTATGTAGAGCGTTCCAAATAATTCGTTCAAAAATAAATTCAACGATTCTTTTACATCGTACTTCTATTAAAAAAGATCGAACATTTACGATGTTCTTTGGCTCTTTATCTACATTTAAAGGATGTGCTCAATTTATGAAATAAAATTATTCCAAATCTCTGAAACAAAAAGTTGAAATTAAAATTTTCTCAAGATTTATAAGCTTTAAGGCTTTCGTCGTCAGCTGATATGTTTAAAACTTGGAGAATTTCAAAAAAATTTGTTTCGATTTCTCGTTAAAAATTGGAAAAGGTAGAGTTCGAAAATAGTACATTTTTCCTACTTGAAAACTGATAAAATTATTCACAGAAGCGAAGTACTTTCTCCTCAATTAATTTACATCAGACTGTATAGAATTTGACGACTTTTTCACAAGCATAATAAATCGGGAGAATAAATATCGCGTCACTATGCCAAAAGGTCGTATACGCCACTTTACGCCCTTTTGGCAATGCAGAAGCGAAAAGGCCTTATAATAAGATTTTTTCTCGCAACTGGTAAAACAGAGTAGCTGCAAAAGTTGATTATAGAACTCTCTGACTCTTCCTTGACTATTTCAGACTAAATTTTGTAAATATTCCTTGATATTTTTATTCATATTAGGAGGATTTTTTATATAACCAAATCGACAAAGCTATAAATCATTATGATACAAGAACGCGAGGTTGCAAAAACGTTTATACGCTATAAAAGTAACATGGATGGTAGAAACCCTGATTCTAGTCGACGGGACACACGTGCGCTACTACTGGAGATATCTGTAACAGCAGCACAAACTCCATTGTGAAATGTATCAACGATGAAATTTTGAGAAATTAACTCCATTTATAATTTCCAGTAAAAATCCAAAATTCCCTGACATCTTCCTGACAAATCAAATTCCCTGACATTTCCCGGTTTTCCAGGTCTGTAGACTCTGTCGAAATACGTAAAAGACCCAAAAACGATGAAATAAAAATTTGAAAAACTAAAGGCAAAAAGGAGTATCGATATATACAGGGTGAGGCATTTAAATTAAGACATGAATATTTGTAAAATAACGCATTTTAGACAAAATCGTTTCTTATAAAAGTTATTTGCTTCAAAGGGGGAAAGAGAACTGTATGCTTTATTTTCAATCTATATTTTTGTCAACAAATTCAAAACAGACAACTTAAAAAACTGTCTACCTTAAAGTGTCTTTAAAAACGTTTACTAAGTGAAAAATAAAACATACAGTTCACTTTCCACGTCTAAAGCAAATAACTTTTATAAGAAACATTTTTTTCTAAAATGTGTTGTTTTACAGATGCGGCTTAGTTTAAATGCCTCACCCCGTATACAAGTACAAGCCCAAGATCGATACACCCTTACGGCATTAGTTTTCGTGATTTTTAAGAAACTTAATGCCAAAAGGGCGTATCGACCATATCTTATGCGCTTTTTCGCTTTGAAGTTTTAAATTATTATTTTTTTCATTTTAATCGTATATTTAGGCAAATTTGAATAAATAAAAGAATTTATACGACTTTTTGGCTTTCTAAAAGCACTTTGACGCATACGACCTTTTGGAATTACTGACGCGATATAAAAAAAAAATCGAAAACTATGATAAAAAAAATCGCAGTAACATCGCACGTGTTACAATGTTCGAGTACGTTTTCACATTTCCGCGGGGGTCGAGCGAAGATATTGGACGGGGAGATTCGCGTGACGATTCGTTGTAATTAACCGCGCGATCCGTAACGCCGAATTTGTCGGAAAATTCCTACCGAACACAAAGCCGCCGCCGCGCGGCGGAGTCGCAACGAGCGCGCTAAAATAGCCGCTAGATCCTCGTGCCAATAGTGTCAGTCGCACACCGCGTCCTACCCGTAATTCCGCACCGCGCACGCCTGAGGCGCGCACTACGTTTTGCTCTATCCGTCGCTGGGCGATCAATCGCGCGGCGATGACGAGCTCTCTCTACGAGGCATGCGACACGCACGTCAAAGAAAATTGATCAGAGAAGGTTCCTGACTCGTTTGGGGGAAAAAACGAATTTAGTACAAATCGAAACCAACTTTCGCCGACGATGCGCCGATACTCCATCACAGCATAGACAAGAATTATATCAATACTCACCGTAGGAGAATTTCATTCAGTTCCGCACATCCACCACGCTCTGCATACGCGCGCATGCGAGAGAGTCAATCCCGCCGTGTCGATCAGAGGCGAGCGCAGCACATCCCGGCACACCGTGGAACTCGCGTGCCGCGCACGATTCCGCCAGCAGATAGACAAGTAAGTACACGCGCCTTGGACGGATGAACGCGACGTAACGGGGCGGCGGCGGCGCGCGTTATCCGTCCCGGATGCGCGAGGTCGGGCACCTCGGCCGCGCTCGGTGGCGTTCGGCTCTGCGCGATCGAGACCTCCGAAACAGATCGCTTTCGATTCCTCATTCACAGTCGTCCAGAGACTCGTACGCTCAAATTCATTTATTGGTACAACTCGTCGCTCTTTTTACTCACAATGGGCCGAGAGAATTTCCTTCGAGCTTACGTCTCTTACAGAGTATATGTAGGCTTCGACACTCGCACTTGCGCTTATTAGAGCGGCAGTAGGCGCGACTCTTCCTCGTAAGAAAAGTCACTGAAAATAATGGGGGAGTAAAGCCGGGGAGGGTATGGAAAGGCAGGGTGACTGCAAAAACTTGATTATAGAATTCCCTGACTATTCCCCGATTTTTCCATGACTATTTCAGATCAAATTTTGTAAATATTCTGTGATATTTTTGTTCATATTAGAGGAATTTTGTATGCAAATCAACAAAGCTGTAAATAATTGTAATATAAGAACAAGAGGTTGCAAAAACGTCTATACGCAATGAAAGTAACGTTGGGGTCATTCCATACCAAATCGGACACTTTTTGGAGTAATATTTCGGATTTTGCTCAAATTTGGATATATTGTAGTCTTTGTCGATGTTTAACCGTATCTCGAAGGATTTTTCAAAATTTCGAAAATTGTTGATTTTACAGCCACTTGAAAAATAACGCTGCTTTTTTTTCATTAAATTATAATTATCAAACCGGTTGTCGGCTGAGAATAATCTTTTGGATACTAAAAGTGAAAGAGTTGAAAAACCAGAGAAAAATTGCATCGATCAAAAAAAAATTTTTTTTAATAATTTTATTTGCACTTGATTTAAACAAATGACGTATTTTCATAGCTGGCCACTTTTTAAAAATCTGAAAAAAAGCAAGCATATACTTTGATATCCTCTCTTTAACGACAAACAAACAAAAATAACGACACTTTAAAATTGACGACACAAAAATTAATTGAAGTTGACGCCGCGTCGGAATTGGCACGTCGGCCCCGCCACCAGCCACCGGTCGGTGGGTTCGACTGGCTTGGCGACACGCTAGCGGCGGGGCCGACGCGGCGAGGCCGACGCGGCGTCAACTTACTTCAATTAATTTTTGTGTTGTCAATTTTAAAGTGTCGTTATTTTTGTTTGTTTGTCGTTAAAGAGAGGATATCAAAGTATATGCTTGCTTTTTTTCAGATTTTTAAAAAGTGGCCAGCTATGAAAATACGTCATTTGTTTAAATCAATGTCAAATAAAATTATTTAAAAAAGTTTTTTTTTGATCGATGCAATGTTTCTCTGATTGTTCAACTCTTTCACTTTTAGTATCCAAAAGATTATTCTCAGCCGACAACCGGTTTGATAATTATAATTTAATAACAAAAAAGCAGCGTTATTATTCAACTGGCTGTAAAATCAACAATTTTCAAAATTTTGAAAAATCCTTCGAGATACGGTTAAACATTGACAAAGACTACAATATATCCAAATTTGAGCAAAATCCGAAATGTTACTCCAAAAAGTGTCCAATTTGGTATGGAGACCCGTACTGATGGTTTAGTCGATGGGATACACGTGCGCTACTACTGCAGAATCCGAAGCAGCAATGCAAACTCCATCGTTAAACGTAGCAACAGTGAACGCATTTCGATAAATTAACTCTACTTTACTTATAATTTCCAGTAAAAATTCAAAATTCCCTGACGTTTTCCGGTTTTCTAGATCTTTAGCCACCCTGAAAGAGGTGGGAGGGGTGAAAAAGAGGGACGATGGTAACACGTAAAAAGTACATAAGTATCTCGTTACTTCATCTGGAATAATTTAAATCTGTTATAATATATAATTAAATTTATCGACAGTATTTAGTGTTTAAAACCATAGATCTTATCGTAACGCTACACGCGGGTCGGGATTATTACGATCCGAGCCTGGCAGATTCTGAAAAGAAGCAAACGAACGGGCGGTCAATTCGTATTCGTGCTCGAAAAATCGCGGTGTAACTTATTTTCTGTTTAACGTTTGCTTGAAATTTACACGAAATTAAAAAAAAAAAGTATGATTCTCACTTTCACAAAGAGAAGATTCATGCAATACAATCGTAGAACAGTTTGAAAATCGGAAATAGAAACACACTTGCAACTGCTCATTCGACGTTAACTTTCGCGGAGTGGAAATACGATCGAAGCAAGATTAGGTACCTCGAATTTTACTTACTAGACGAGATACCGCGGGGGCATCACTTACACGTTTGTACAACTCCGGGGCTTCCTGGAATTGGGTTTAAGCGACGTACGTGTACACTTTTCTGCAAACGGAGTAAAATACGAAGTTTTATTTAGTACTGACTAAATGCGTCCTGCGACTGTAACTCGAGGCAAAAATGATTAAAACAGGGTGAACGGACCAGTGGATGAACAAATTTATCATTTTACTGAATATAAAACATAATATATATTTAATGAGACTCTTTTCATTTCAAAAATTCAGTAATACCTTCCTGGATGGCATTAAAGTCATTGTAGCATCATCGTTTAAGGGGCGTCTTTCAATTCTGGGGACTTTGAAAATAGCTCATAGGAATTTTTCAAGTGATAATCAGGATACTCCGATTCAACAGATGGAAATCGCTCAATCAGTATTCAATCCTGATTAATTAATATTTAATGTCACCCAATAAACATCGAATTCTCACTGAGCAGTAATATCTGCTGGCCTTGCGTGCCTTGAATAAAATTTAATATTTTCTGAAAGTCAAAAAATCGAAAATACGCCATATTCCTTACGCGTCCCAAACTCTACGTAGATAACGGTTACGACGCTGAAAGAAATTTTCTTGGATTCAGTGGAATAATCTAAAGGCCGCCAGCGCGAACGAATTTACTGTAAGTACATAAATAATTCAAATACTGCTTGAAATATTGTCGCCTGTCAAATTTTGTTAATCATCATGGATAATAATGAGCATAACCTTCGATTTTTTAAATTTAATAATCAATTTTTAGACGGTTTGAAATAAAAAATCACGGGCTAGCGGCCCGATAATAGTTAAATACGATCGATTGAAATTGATTTCGGCACATAAAAATAAACAGGGAAAGAGATATTTTGGGGACTACTGATTTTTGTAAATTTTGTCAAGATACAATTAAAAAAACGCCCCTCAACCTATCAGCAAATGTAGGACACTATTTATTTTCTGGTATACTTCTCAAGCAAAATATAGTAAGTGCGGGCGATTTCAGGCGAACAGAATTGTGTAATTTATGAATAAATAAATAATTTAGAAAGGTATGCATCGCGACTCTTCACTTCAAGACTAATTAATGTGATTTCTTATCAAATAATTCTTGCAAAAATATTACTCATATTAGCGATTTATCATTTTCATTTACGGATCAGAGTTTCTAGTCTCAATCCAGTAAATCAACGAATGAAAGCTATTGACAATGAACTGATACCAGTGATAACACAGGACCACAAAATGAAATCGAAAGTCCTCTTACCAATAAAAACGGATGTGATATTGAATATCCCAGCTAATACATTGAATGAACATTCATCGACCATGAATGAACGTGGAATTAGAGTGGGGTTTTCGTATCCTCAGATGGCTCCTGCCTTTACGGTTATGTGTGTATCGCAGGTGATTTCCTCGTATTGGATGTGCCATTGCAGGGTTAAGCACATTAATATCACGATGAACAATACTATTTTTAAATCATTTTTTGATTACACAACGTAGATATATTCGTATATCGTGCGATAAATCAATAATTTCTTTCCTCCTTTCTTTTCTGAGTTTTTCTCATTATGGTCTTATCTTTTTTCTTTAACTTTTTGCTCTTCAGCTTTGGATCTCTCGTCGTTTTCTCTTAGATTTTCCTTATTTAAGAATTTTAGTTACTCCTTTTTTCATGTGCCATATTTGTAGTCTCTTATCAGCTTTCCATTATTTTTTCAATTTGCTGTTCTTTTAATATTGAGTGGAATTACGATAAAGGTTTACTAAAAACAATGTCTTTTGTCTTTCTGATGATAAATGTCATTTAATTACACTGGACCACAAAGTGAAATCGAAAAAGTCCTCTTACCAAACCAAATGATCTATACGTTTTTTGGGTGCGCTGATCACGAATCCGTGGTCCGTATGACCCCTACACGTCAGGATCAAGGTCATTTGGAGGTCAACTTCGATACTTCGAGATATTATTTTTTGACCTCGGATTCTGAAAGAGCAGGGAAATTTACGTTCTGATATGTTTTGATCTATGGGCCAGTGACCTTTAGAGGTCACATTGAGGTCAGATTCATTCTTTCGAAGTTCTCATTTGGTCCCCTGCTCGCTGTATTAGGCGCCCAGGGTTATAAGGTTATTTGAACTCCTGTCTGCGGTGTTAGGCGCCCAGAGTTATGTGGTTATTTGGTCTCTTGTCTGCCTTGTTATGTTGCGTCCACATTTGTGACATTTAACCGTGACATGGCTGCGTGGCATCGTGACAGGACTTGTTACGATAAATGTGGACTGACACGGGTTGCTGACACGGTCACGGAGAAATGTCACAAATTTGGACGCACTTTTAAGTGCTCTGAGTCAATCGACCTTGGGATGCTCTCGACTTTGACCTGGTGGGGTCGAGCGGACCCCGGATTCGGATTCAGCGACGCCGAAAACGTGTGAGTATGATGGCTCCCTTCGTTTGTATTTCTTTCCTCAATATGACTTCGAAATGCCCTTGACCCTGACGAGCTGGGAGGATTCTGCCACCGGATTCGGATTCAGAATCCCAAAACATAGGGGTAGTATGGTCTTGTCAAAAATACATAACGTAGTAAGCATGAGACGGCTACGAGGAGGAAATTGAAACGTTCAGAACCATCGCGAATCCTGCAGGGTCTTTACATCAGAGCATATCCGCAAGTAAAATGTCCCGTTCTTTCGGAATCCGGGGTCAAAGCAGAGATATCTGGCGAAATATCGATGTTGACCTTCGAATGACCTTGAAAATGACCTCTGGGGTCGATCCAAATCCACCAGCCAATAGCTCCAGATTTCTTCAACACTTTTTATGAGGATCATTTCCTCGATATCCGCCTACCATGACGGGATATTGGTCTGAGAAGTTCAAAAGAATGAATCTGGCCTACACGTGACCTCTAGAGGTCCACATATCCGAACGTAAAATTTCCTGCTCTTTCAGAATCCGAGGTCAAAAAAATAACATCTTTCGAAGTACCTATCGAAGTTGACCTCCAAATGACCTTGATCCTGACGTGTCGGGGTCATACGGATCACGGATTCGTGATCAGCGCACCCAAAAAACGTATAGATCATTCGGTTTGGTAAGAGGACTTTTTCGTTTACATTGTGTGGTCCTGTGTAATTAAATGACATTTATCATCATAAAGACAAAAGAAATTGTTTTTAGTAAACCTTTATTGTAATTCCACTCAATATTAAAAAAAACAGCAAATTGAGAAATAACGGAAAGCTGAAAAGCAAAAAGCTAAAGAAAAAAGATAAGACCATAATGAAAAACTCAGAAAAGAAAGGAGAAAAGAAATTATTGATTTATCGCGTACGATATACGAATATATCTACGTTGTGTAATCAAAAAATGATTTAAAAATAGTATTGTTCATCGTGACATTAATGCAATGGCACATCCAATATGAGGAAATCACCTGCGATACACATAATCGTAGAGACAGGAGCCATCTGAAGATACGAAAAACCCACTCTAATTCCACGTTCATTTAATGGTCGATAAATGTTCATTCAATGTATTTATTAACCGTTCATTTACTGGGATATTCAATATCACACACATCCGTATTTATTTATTCTTGTCGTTTGCCTTTGGGATTAGACGTTGGAATGATTATTTTAAGTTTCTATCAGGTCAGTCCAAAAGTTCGTGCGCATTTGTGAATCCCATGCATGCTATTAATGCGCACGAAGTTATGGACTGACCTGATACATAAGCATATGAATTATCTGAGTCAATAAATTCATTCTTTTTATAAATCCTAGTGGGCCCGTGCGGAAATTCCGCACACAACAGAAGATGGGGAACGTAAATGCAATGGAATGATTGTAGATTATGCGTTATCTTTGCTAAATGTCAATTTTTACCTTCGATTTTTAAACAAAACAATTCGTCACAAAAGCGGAGAACTTAATCTTTAAAATGGTACCTCATTTATTGTTTTAGGCTTCGTATGAAGGGAGAAAAAGGGGTTTGTCACGAAAAATCACATTCTAAAAATAATATATTATGTATAAGATTATATTTCTGGCTCTCTGAACGAAAATGAAACTATAGTGCAATCACAATCTAGACTTCGTACAAGAAGTTGGGCTTCAGGACATGAAAATTACACCAATCGATAGCTGGAGGTCCCAATATTAACATGTCAAAATGTATCATCTGTCAATTCCCGGGAAAATGTATAATTAATTAAAAACTATCGAACCTTTGGCCCTAAGCCACTTTAATCATTAATTTCTATATTATTTACTCAATCAAAAAAATGAAGCTACCAATTTGTAGCGGGGAAAATTTACTATAAAATTGATGCGAGAACCTACATGACAAAATGCACAGTTAATTTGTAATTATTTTTGGAAGTCCCGGTGTACGAAAGTAATTTCTGAACATGTTTCACCCAGCAATCAGCTGTTCCCATTGCGACCACGTAATACGCGCCATGCGCAGCTTATTGTGCTTTCGTATACCGGGACTTTCAAAAAATTATTATAAATTAACCGTGCATTTTGTCACGTAGGTTCTTGCATCAATTTTATAGTAAATTTTTCCCACTACAAATTTGTAGCTTCATTTTTTTTATCGAGTAAATAATATAGGAGAAATGAATGATTAAAGTGGCTTAGGACCAAAACTTCGATAGTTTTTAATTAATTATAAATTTTCCCGGGAATTGACAGATGATACATGTTGATATGTTAATATTGAGACCTTCAGCTATCGATTGGTCTAATTTTCATGCCCTGAAGCCCAACTTCTTGTACACCATATATCCAATGTCTAGATTGATTGCACTACTAACAATAAGCTTAGCCGTCCATTCACTGGTCCCTTTACCCCAGTGATTATTTCAAAATTTCGTGACTCTGACTAGAGTACGTCTTTTGATCGTCGTAACAGCGAATTCAGTCGTGACGAGAGCTTACCTATCCTCCGGCGTGCGCGCCAGATACTCTCGTTCGATCAGGCCCTCGATGCGTTTCTTGATGATGACCGGAGAGGGCAAGAACCGAACGCGTAGCTGTTCCGTAACTTCCGTCACGAGAATGTTATGCTGGAAAAGATCAACGGAGCCGGGCTGTTGGTAATAATAAAACTCTGCGCGCTAGTCAAATCGAGCGAGATAAACAGGGACTCTACGTACGGGCATGCGTTTGCGGGCCTTCATGATACGCACGATCGCAGCTTCTATCTCATGCTTTCGATCCTCGTCAACCTTACTCCTCGTTTCTCTTCTCTCCGGCTCAGACTCTCCTTTCGCAGCGACTGTCTGGATCTTCACTCTTTGGAAATCAACGTGCGCGTTAGTTCTTTTTTTCTTGTCAGAAGTCGGACGAAACGTTAACAGGGTGTCTAGCGATTGGTGATAACAAATTTCTATATTTTCACGTTTTCCAAGCGAGATCTTTGTACTTCTCTATGATTGTATTTGTGATTTTTTAAGCGTTTATGCAGAATTTTCTGTTCAAATAAAAAGAAATTTTTGTTTCAACAATACCAGGAGACATTCTCACTGTTCCCTGCCATTGATCTAATTCGCGGGCATTAACGCGAAGTTTATCGATTATATTAGACTTTTAACGTATTCGGCACCCAGAGATCATATGAATGTTATTATAATTAATGGTTTTTTCTATGGCTTCATATTTTTATATGTAAAAAAGATTCCATAATATTTTCATATGCAAAAAAGTTCATGATATTTCCATGGCGTCCACGATTTCCATGATCGCTAGACACCCTGTTTAATGTTTGGATTGATTAATGTTTGGATTGATTGATGATTACAGCATTCGGTTTGTGTGGACAGAATGGCAACAAAAATTTGTCTTCAAAATTCCCTAAGATTTCCCTGGTTTCCAGATTAAGAGCCCTCTGTCGGCATTATTGCGGTTGGCAGTATTGAACGATTCAAAAAAGTTCACCAAAAGTTTTAAGCTAATTTCTTATGATTTTTCGCAGCGAAATAATTTGGAAACCATTCGACATAATCTTTCACAGATCGGAAATAGATTTTCATAAAGCATTATAACAAAAAATGTATTAATTGGTTATTAAAATTGGAGCCGATAACTGTCACGACTAAGAATGTTTGAAATCGATTTGACAGGCACCAAAATGTTCTGCTAGATCAGACAAATTATGTACTTACGGAGAATGCGAGTTAATTTCCGACCTGTCGTTCGCTGCGCACTATTGATTCCAATATATTTAACTACAATATCTTGTTATTAAACAGCGTTATTACTCAGGACTGTGGCACACCGTTTTTCTGACATATATGTCGGAATATTTTGTTTCAGACCTTTCGCGCGAGTGCTACATGTCACTCATAGACGTAATGATCCATTTTTCCTCTGATTTGAATACCCATAATATTCTGGAATGATATACTCTTCAGCATTACTATGCCAATGAGTTTCACTATTTTACCGACAGCGAGACCATTCTCAAGTGCCGCGCGAGAAGTTTCTTCTATGGTTTTTCAAAGTCCCTAGAACTGAAAGAGGGCCCTTAAATATTTGTGAATTTCAGAGTAGCAGTCATCCAAGCGAGTAAGATATTCACTTATCGGTTGAACACAAAATTCAAATCCACTTCTGAGACAGGCAAAATGATAACAAACGCTCGTCATCAGACGACTCAATATCAGCATTATAAAGTTAGTACGCTCTTTACGTCATATGACTAACCGTCAAATTCTAGCATATTTCCGTGAGTTCGTTCGCGAATTTCCCTGAAATTTCTACATCGTTAAAAGTACCTGAGATTCTCTGATGAAAAAATTTCTCTAACAAATTTCTGAAAAACCCTGAGATATTTTGACTTTTTCTGGCTTTCTGTAGTAACTGGATCATTTTTAGACATTTTTAGGGAAGTATCAATTTGTCAGTGAAAGTCAGAGGAATGTCCAAAAGTATCCATTTTTCTTTTATACGTAAAATTTTTTTCTAAAAAATTCTAATAAACTTTGACAAACATCTAACAAAGTTCTGAAAAATTTCAGTCCAACCCTTAAATTCGATCATTTTTTGAAATATATAATTTCTGTAAAAATAGATAGAAATCTTTAGAATGTTTCAGACATTTTATAGGATTTTATAAACTTTCCCGATATTTATCAGTGTTTATTAGACTTTTTCAGAACAGTGTTTGTGCATGAAAGGAAAATTACTATTTTTGGATATTTCTCTGACTTTCTTTGATGATCTCTGATACTTCCTTGAATATGTCTAAAAATGTTTGAATTACTACAAAAAGTCAAAGATTTTCTGAAATTTGTTAGAGAAATTTTTTCATCAAGATTCCCCTGATTTCCCGGTTCTGTCGCCACTCTGGTAGAAAGTACTGAGAAATCTTAAGAAATTGTCTACGATTTTATAATAAGGTAGAAAGGCGCGTAAAATCGAGAATGATGCAAAGTAAATCCCGAATAATCGAGTTTCTAAGGTATATTAAGCTGGAACCGCCAAATTGCAATATCGATTTTTAAACTATACGGGAATTATGGACTAATTTTGGGCACAAGTAAAAATTGTTGGATTCGACCCCGTTTCGGAGAAACTGTGGCGGTGGCAGCTAAGAACCGAACAAGCACCGCCACGATGTATAATACCAAAAATTTTCTTTTAATTCTGGTTACGTGAAATTTTTGGGCTTTTTTGGGCTCTCAGAATCTATATTAAAATCATTTCTAACGTTGCTCTAAACCAAAAAAACGACCCCCATTATACCCCCCCCCCCCCCCCCATAAATAGCACTACCATAAGAGACATTAAACGACTAAAAATTCCAATCTGTTCGTGCTTTTTATTTTTGCTCTAGAGACTTGGTCGCATGTGGAGGGTTGATTTTTTCGTGTTTGGGGTTGAGCCCAAAAATCAGCAGTAGCGTATCTTACGAGCCCATAAATAGGACTAATGTAAGAGACATTAAACGACTAAAAAATGCAACCCGTTCGGGCTCTTTCCTCTTGCTCTCGAGACCTGGTCGCATGTAAAGGGTTGAATTTTTTGGGTGTGGGGTTGAGCTTAAAAATCAGGAGTAGAGTATCTTACGAGCCCATAAATAGCACTAAAAAAATGAGATATTAAACGACCCAATATTCCAACTTGTTCGGGCTTTTTCCTCTTGTTCTCGAGACTTAGTCGCACGTAAAGGGTTGATTTTTGGGTGTTTGGGGTTGAGCTCAAGAATCAGCGATAGTATATGTTAGGAGCCCATAAAAAGTACTATGACTAGAGACATTGATCGACTATTAATTCCAACCGGATCAGGCACTTGTCTCTTGATGAAAAATTATAATGGAGGTAGTTCTATTGGTTTAGAGCAAGAGAGAGATTAGAGAGAGAGAGAAGTGATTTTAATATAGATTCTGAGACCCCGAAAAAAGCCCACAAATTTCACGTAAACAGAATAACATTTTTTTACATTGTGGCGGTTCTGGCTCGATTCTTAGCTGGCACCGCTACAGTTTCTCCGAAACGGGGTCGAATTCAACAATTTTAACTTGTGCCCAAAATAAGCCCATAATTCCTGTATAGCTTAAAAATCGACATTGCAATGTTGCGGTTCTAGTTCAATATACCTGAGTTGCTACACTTCTTTCATCTTACACTTCTCCGAAAATATCATTTCACGCGCAAGATCGGCCGTCACGAACTATTGAGAACCGAATACCTGTGCAGTTTGCTAGTGAAACTGTCGTTGACCGAGAAGCAATGGCTGGGCTCGATCTCCTTCGTTCGAGGATGTTTAAGTAGGACCCGTTGCGTGGCCTTGCCCATGGCGAGGGATTGCAATGCCCTCACCAGGTCTCTTTCCGGGATGTCAGTCTCGCTTTGGATTTCCTGAATGAAAAATCGATTCAATACTATGTATATCCACGCTTCGGCTTGGAGCGATAGAACGTCGCGTCGCGCTCGCACGTTACCTCGTACGTCAGCCGATCCCTGTTATTGAAGAGCATCAGCACGCACATTTGATAGGTCGACACCTGGATGATGTGCTTCCGCGGATTTCCCGTGCTACTCGCACGCTGACTCGAGAGGCTTCCGTTGCCCAGGGAACTCGAGGAGGACGGTGTGTCCAGGCCGCCGCTGTTGCTCTCCTCTCGGCGCGGTCCATAAAACACCGCGTTCAAGTCCGCCGAACCTACGCAGAGCAATTTCACCCGCCTTTACACTAGAACGCGTAACTCGACCTGATGGAAACATTTCTCTAACGAGTTCCTGAAAGAACTGACTTTTTTTGACTTTCTGTACTAATTGGAACATTTTCAGGCATTTTCAGGGAAGTATCAGAGTTTGCCAGAGAAATGTCCAAAAATATTCTTTGTTGTTTGAAAACTTGTTTGAAAAAATCTAGTAAAAATCCTGACAAACACCTGGAAAAATCTGGAAAATTTCTACAAAATTCTGAAAATGTTTGTATGCATTCTTACAGAGATTATACATTTTCAGAAGATGACCGAATTTCAGAGTTGGACAGACATTTTTCGGAATTAGTCAGAACTTTGTCCGAGGTATATGTTTGAGTTTATACGAGAATTTGTTAAAAAAGTTTTTATGCATAAAATATGGATATTTTTAGAAATTTCTCTGACTTTCTCTCACAAACTCTTATATTTCACTGAAAATATTCCAATTACATATTACAGAAAGTCAGAAAAAAGTCAAAATATATCCGAGTATTTTAGAAATTCGTTAGAGAAATTTTTTCATCAGGGCGATTCAGCTCGGCGGGGGACGAGAATCCAAATTACAGAGTTGCCACAAATTTTCATTAGAAACATTTTGTGACTGAGGTTTTCCAGAGCATAAATCCCATTTTTCCATACCATTTAGTCGAGTTATAAAAACACTTCGAGAAAGTTAAAATGGCATTAATGGTCTGGAATACAATTATAAAGATAAGCTCAAAAAAGGCACAAGTATAAGAAAAGCTATGCAAAATCTAACAATGCAATAGAACATATTTGCCGCATGCACGGATCGGTAAGGAGAGAGATGTTAAATACGTATTATAATTGAACAAAATTTAAACTACATTCATGCTACTATTGCAAAAACATCACAAGTTTTATGCACACTTATGCTATGTCACAAAACATTGGCTAAATGTTCCCTAAGAATAATGTATTGAAAATCAAAATCAAAATCACATCTACAGCTCAATAAATGTCGTGATGTTATTTTTTCAAGAGATTTTATTGAAATTCTCTCTGATTTTTCCCGGTTGTCCAGGTCTGTGGCAACCCTGCGTTATACCACTTACTTGCCCGCGAGGGTTTCATAATTGAGCCGGCAGCTGGACTAATGCCGCGTTTACACACATGCATGGATTTAGTGGCGCCAATAAGAACTGGCGCGCCAGTAAATTAAATTTGCAAGTGTAAACATCGACTTGCATACAAGTTGAATCTTTGCATGTATAGACCGAAAAAGTCTGTAGTATGTTGAAATCATGCAAGTAGAACTGGCGCGACCACTGGCGCCACTAAATCTATGCATGTGTAAACGCGGCATAACTACTTAAAACACCTTAAGTTTTCGTACGTTAAATTTAATTCAGTTTTGGATACTTGATAAATTATTTTTTCTGCTCCGAAATAAATCCTGTATGTATATTTCTGCGCGTTTATGCACCAGGAAAAAGAGCATTAAAGAAAAAATAAAAAATTTTTTGAGAAAATAAAATAGAATCGATGAATATTTAAAGTAGCACTTAATCGTTCTTCTAGAAATAACTTTTTTTCCAGACTCGAAGCAATTCTCCTCGTGATAATAAATATTACGTAAGGAGCGATATGCGGCTTAAATTTAGACGACGGAAATATGTGCGTACATAGAAATAGTAATTTTGAGTGATATTTTGAAACTCTAAAATTGTCGACTTGCAGCGCACGGCGCCAACGTACACAGCATCCTAGGGAGCGTGCGTCATTATGAAATAGCTCATAGATTGATATATTATGTACATTATGGAAATAATATGGTATACAGTATGTCCCGTGGATAACGCAAGTATTTGAATTTCCCTGACATTTAACTTTGGTAGTGCTTGGAACGGTGCTGTAGTTAGAGTTGGCTTCAGAAGAGTGCGCTGCGTTCTTACGAGCCGTGTTTCGAGAGCGAAAAGTGTAAAACGTCTGATTTCTCGGGAACTGTCAATTCGGGAGATCGAAGCGTCTAACCCCGAAATTAACTGAATTTGTAAATAATGGTAAATAATGTGTAGAAGTGATGGGAAATAATTATACAGGTTTCGCGCGCGCGCGGAAACACGGCTCGTAAGAACGCAGCGCACTCTTCTGAAGCCAACTCTAACTACAGCACCGTTCCAAGCACTACCAAAGTCAAATGTGGGGGAAATTCAAATACTTGCATTATATCCACGGGACATACTGTATGTATAATACAATTAAGGTAAGAATTGCTTAAGTCGTTAGTCCAGCTGCCGGCTCAATTGTATTTAAATGGATCATAAAATAAACCGATCGTTCATAGTTCGATTGACAGTCAAACGATTTCACCTGCATCTCGTTTGAATACAATAGTCTAAGATCCGAACTAGAGACGTTCTTCACCGATCTGCTTACCGGATGAAAAGTATTTTTTATCAAACATAATACGTCAATGAACATATCGCGTATGGGTAGGCTAATAAAATATGCTCAAGACTATCCTTAAAACTATATAAACAGGTGAGCTGATATGAGCAATTTGCACCGATCTGCTTACCAATTAAACTATATATGAAAATAAAGATAATTTTATTGCAAACACGATGGTATAACCCTACCTGCAAAAAATCGGTCATGAATCAGGGTTGTAAGGCTTTGAAATTTATCGGAGCTAGCCAAGATGCGCGTACTACAGGGAAATTTGCTACAGGACGCAACGTAGGAAATGGGCGCGACGCGACGGTTAGATGAGAGAGAGTGCGTACATGCTGCTTCCTCGTACGATTGACAAAGATAGCACTACTAAAATGCCGAGAAAAAGCGACTGCGAGCGACTCGCTGTTTACATCCCTCAGTTTGCGGAAAAATACGTGCTCCCCATTATGACATAAATGTAATGTAGTATCTTTTTCAATCGTTATTTTTTTCAATCAATTACTGTTGGATCCCTGGTAAAATTATTTTCGTTCAAGATTCAACTAACTTTGCATTTTTATTTTTGCCTGTCTGGAGAAGGGACAATTTATTACTTTATGGCTCTTTCTCGAAAGTACAGAAAAAGGGGAAAAACGTTCTTACCGGGTTTTCGAGTGAAAGTTTTTTCCGAACATGTGATAAACAGACAGTCGAGGCGATGGCTCATGGGGTGGGTTTGTAACGCATTAAAAATATCTGAAGGTAAAGACGAAATTCTAGACTTTTCCTCTAAGCGAGATTTCATAAGTTGAAATGATAAATTGTTAAGAAAAATTCTTCTTGGAGTCTTTGCGTTGTTTAGGTTACTGTTATATAAAATCTGGGCACTCTTATTCCAGCAACATACAAGTTTTTGGAAGGCTATGATATTGTATTTGTTGTAATATTGTTATAATCTTTGTAAAGATTGTTATTGTATTCATTGTTTTATAATAGAGTTTTTTTACACCGTCAATTTGTTAATGATTTTTTATCGCTCTCTAAAAAATGTAATTTTTCTGTTTGTTTGCTGTGGTATTTTTATAGAATAGATAAAATTTATCGAATAATTATTACTAACATATTATTATTCTGTGTGATAGAAATATTAATATTTCCCCATCCATATATTTAGTTGAAAATATTTGAAAAATCTTTCACATTTTAATATTTTATATTTAATTTAAAGTAATTAAAAGTTTACTGCCAGTACCTACTCCATTGTAGTCGCTTTTTCTCGGCATTTTAGTAGTGTTATCTTTGTCAATCGTACGAGGAAGCAGCATGTACGCACTCTCTCTCATCTAACCGTCGCGTCGCGCCCACTTCCTACGTTGCGTCCTATAGCAAATTTCCCTGTAGTACGCGCATCTTGGCTAGCTCCGATAAATTTCAAAGCCTTACAACCGTGACTCATGACCGATTTTTTGCAGGTAGGGTTATACCATCGTGTTTGCAATAAAATTATCTTTATTTTCATATATAGTTTAATTGGTAAGCAGATCGGTGCAAATTGCTCATATCAGCTCACCTGTTTATATAGTTTTAAGGGTAGTCTTGAGCATATTTTATTAGCCTACCCATACGCGATATGTTCATTGACGTATTATGTTTGATAAAAAATACTTTTCATCCGGTAAGCAGATCGGTGAAGAACGTCTCTAGTTCGGATCTTAGACTACAAGTAAAACGAATCGGTCAAGCTTACCTAATTGTGGTTGTAGCGTCAATTGGCGGCCGCTATGTTTGCCGAGGTAGAAGCGGCGGAAGGCATCGAAGGCGTTGCGTGGGGCGGAAGGCATACTGCACTTCGTCGCCGATTGGGTCGGCCAGAAACCGGTCGTCAGCACTCTCACGCTCAAGTCCACCTCGTGTAAGTTCGTCTGGAATATGAAGCAAGGAATAGTCGGGAGAACGCGAAATATCGCTTCGAAATAATACAGGGTGGCTACAGAAACTTGATTATAGAGTTCCCTGATTATTTCAGATCAAACTTCGTAAATGTTCTGACATTTTTCTTCGCATTGGGAGTTTTGTATAATTCACGAAGATCTGAATAATCACAATACAAGAATACGAATTGGAACCAAACCCTACGATAAGACGTTTATACGCTAAGAAAGTAAGGCTGATGGTAAATAGTCGATGGGATACGTGTACGCTAGTAATGCAGTTATCTGAAGAGTGCAGCGGTGTGAACTGCATCGTGAAAAATTAATATTCCACTTTATTTATAATTTCCAGTAAAAATTGAAAATTCCCTGACTTCCCTGAAATTGTCCGGTTTTCCAAGTCTTTAGCCATCCTATCATTTATGGTGTTTGGTGAAGTATGGAAAAAAATTCTCCGATTTTGTCGGGATTTCCAATCTATCGTAAAACAATACATTTTAACTGACCATTATGAGTATAGATCCAGTAAAGAGTTTTATGTATCAGTCATTCCGTCAAATGAACAGATTGACGAATATCTCTAGAATGGGTATGCCAATTGAGAGATAAGTATGAAAATGATTTATTATAATTTTGCGAGAAATCACATTTTTACTGTCTAATGATTTTTCTGAGCACAAACAAATCAGTTTACCAATATACACAGAAAAATAAGAAATTTGTGAAGTTTGAGTTTTTTTTAAATTCTAGAAAATTCTTTAATAATTTCTGTCGTATCCCTGGCTCACATAAATCTCGGACAATTCCAGGTTTTCCAAAATTCCCGGACCGCTCGACATCATATAATAATTGTACTATCGATTCTATCGCTTACCCCGAGCGTGAGCACGTGCTCCTTGAACTCCTCCATGACCGTGTTGCTAACCGTCATGTCCTTGAACATGCCCTCCAGTTTCGAGGTGAATTGACAGCCACATTCCGTCTGCACAAATTAGATCTTCGTGTGTACACGGTCGCGCCCCGGAAAAGACACAGTTACGATCCAACGGAAGCGAGGAGCGTACCTTTAATTTGGATATCATATTCTTCTCGCTGTCGTCCGAGACGGATTTATTGAGTAACAGTCTTTTGGCTAAATGTTGTTTGTAGTACCGTTCGAACATGTCTTTCTCTTGAAGGAATCTGAAAAGCACCATCGTTTTGTCCAAAACACCTTCGATTTCTTGCTCCGTCATCTAGAATATATGATCGATCGGTTAGTCACCGCTGCGTTATTCGTGCCACCATCATATGCCGGCGCGCGCAGAAGGTAATCGCGTCTTTCATAGACGATATATCGGGGAAACGCGAGACAATCGTCGTTTCTCGCAAGCGGGAATCCAATTAACAACGATTTTCTTCCGTAGCAAGAAGACTTACTCCCTTCACGCCCTTCTTCAGTTTGTCGTCGATGAACAGCGAGAGATACTCGGGACTCTTCGCATTCAGATTGAGGAAGTATTCGAAATCTGAGACGATCATCTGTTTGAAGAGCTTGTCGTTGTTGAAGGAATAGTGGAGGAAGTGATCGAACCGATCCTTCAGGTCCAGCAGATTCTGAACAAAGTGAACCGCGTTCGTCGTAGATTCGTGCTCCTCCTGGACCATGGCGCGGCCCTGCTCCCGGAGAAACTGTGACACGCAGCTGCACACGGTGCGTAAGCCGTCGGACACCCGCGAAAAGAGTTTGTACATGCAGCCGAGGTCTTCAGTTTTCTGATTCTTCAGCATGTGCACCACCCCGCTATTTTCCATCTGCAAAAGTCAGCGAACGAAAGACGTGTAGCGTACATTTATGGCATGCCTCCATAAGTAAACAGGGTGGCTACAAAAACTCGATTATAGAATTCCCTCATGTTCTCCTGATTATTTCAGATCAAATTTTGTAAATATTCCGTGACATTTTTTTCCATATTAGGAGTGTTGCATAACGAACAAAATTATGGGTAATTGTAATATAAAAATACGAACTTGAATTAATCCCTGCGTTTACAGATTATGAGTGGCTGCAAAGAGGCTGAGTATGTTTTAAGAAAGTGACGTTGATGCTAAAGACTAATTCTAGTCGACGGGACACACGTGCGCTACTACTGGAGATATCCGAAACAGCAGCGCAAATCGAATCTTAAAATGTATCAATGGTGATTCGAGAAATTAACTCTACTTTATTTATAACTAGAACTTTCGGTGTGCAACATACGCGCATCTAGTTTTACAATTCAATTATATTTCGCTTAGAGAAATCCTTCAATCCGTCCATTCAAAGAAAAAAAAATTAATTAAATAATGAAAAAGGCGAAAAGAGAGTTTCAAATCTAAAAGAGTCTCGATCTGTTCATATGTCCGTTCGTACGTCCGTCAGTCGTTCCATTCACTCTTTGAATTAAAGAAAGTAGTTTTCAAGTGATTGACGGACAAACTTAGAAAAATATACATAAATTTCTCGTAAAGATCCAAAATTCCGTGACATTTCCCTGACTCTTCTCGGTTTTCCAGGTCTGTAGCCACTCCGTTCCCAATCGTAACCAAATCGAGTACGAACTTCTACTATAGTCTTCATGTGTTTCTTGATGAGCTCCTCCTCGACGACTTCCACGATGCGCGGTTCAGTTGACTCGTCTAAGTAATGCTTGGCTCGCTCCGACTCCTCGCTGATCCTCGCCTCTACTTTCTTTATGTACACCGACGCGCTGTTCTCGGCGAGGAACTTCTGAGACTCCATCTACCAAAACCGTTAGATCAGAACTCCCATTCAGTCACATGTTCAAAAATAATAGCTTTTAATAACTCTTTATTTGAAAAAAATTAGCAATTTTTCCTCATTTGAGCATTATAAAAGGATAAGAAAAAGCGGTCTAATGGTGTTTGTAGTAAATTCGGTAAAGTTTTGAGAAAATAATTGAGATTTGTAATCGAATTAATTAATTTTCATAAGATCACATTGAAATTATGAGGTATGGAAGATAATAAATTGAATCAAATACCTTAAAAAACCTTTTCTTATACTACAAAGAACACACAACAATACTGACTGTTTATTACACATCGTAATGAGAAGCTGGGCATACTGAGAAAAATAATTTGCTGATCCATCGAATAGTGCCAAAAACATATCGCGTCGCCAATACCAACAAGTGCGTTTATAAAAACAAAACGGTGCAAACATTTTGTTATGCACTCAAATTTGCTTAAATATAAATAAATAAAGTATAACAAAATTAAAAACTTAAAAGCAAAAGAGCGTATAAGATATGGTCGATACGCCCTTTTACTATTATGTTCCCGGAAAATCGCGAAGACTAATGCCATAAGGCCATATTGAACATATCTTATACGCCCTTTTGCCTTTAGAGAGTTCTTTAGATTTTTATTTTACCGGTTTAGAGCTATTTTTACGTATTTCTATCAGTTGCGAGAACACATTTTTTAATAAGCCTTCTTGGCATTTGCAATGCCAAAAGGGCGTAAAGTGACGTATACGACTTTTGGCATTATTGATGCGATTTTATTGAAGACAAGTGCATGTTCATTGAATTGAACGAATCTACACTTGATTCGAATGACATATACTTGATTCAACGACAGTATATTTGATTTACATAAATATGTTCTTGGCACAATTATTCATGTCGACGGTTGCTTGAATCGGTAAATTATTTTTCTTAGTGCATTGATAGCATAACCATCGGAATACTGAGAACTCATACGAATTGTTGCAACGTTTTAGCAGCGGGAAAGTATCTTGAAATTATTTGACGGATTAAGGAATGACACTAAAAATAATGACTTTAAATATAAAAATGACTCTACCGACTTGTTTAAAAAAGATAAACAATCACTAAAAAAAATGACTAAGTGGGAGCCTTGTTAGATTTGCACGAGTCGCATCAACGTGCGAACACCTACCTTGTAAAATTCGGCGCTCTGCTGCAGGAAAGGCTTCTCGAAGTCGTCTTCGTAGACGATGCGACTGTTAATACCAAGCATCATCAGCATTTGACAGGCGTTCTTGATGGCGATGCGATCTACCACTTCTCCCCTCCTCTCACGTGCCACCATCCCCAGTAATGTCTCGCGCAGGTGGTCCCGGATGCAGCCGTATCTGACGACCTAAAACGGCGAATTGCGCGATTGCTAGCTTCCATCGCGGCATATGGGCACCTCTATACAAACCATCTCTACTCAAGCGACATTTCTACTATAGAAACAAGTCCACGAGAGGAACTTAACCGCGGTTATTTCCCTGCCCGATCTCAACTCAACCGTCATCTCATACATCACCATCTGATGACAAATCTACCAGAAAAAATCTCTCCATTGTGACATCTCTATCGAGAAATATTAGTTACAGGTAGAGATGTCACAGTGAAGAGATTTCTTTCTGATAGACAGTTCTCATCAAATGGTGATGTATTAAAGATTGAGCTGAGATTATTTTAAAAAAATAATCGCGTTTGAGTTTCTCTCACAGACTTGTACTATAGTAGAGATCGTATGAGTAGACGTGTTCGTTCCAACCGCGCAAGCTGTGTGAAACACGAAAATAGTCGAACCTGATCGCGAAAAATTATGAGTCCCAGATTATACACGTTGTCCACTTCATTCTGTAGCACGTACACGCGATCCATGTACATCAGGATGTCCCTGATCATCACCATCGACGTCTCGTGATCGTTCCACGCTTGGCTGAGCGTCTGGAGGAAGTTATTGTGCAGGGATCGCAGGACGTCCTCGCGTACTTTGTTCTCCAGATGCTGGGTGACCACTTCCTTGAGGCCCGTGTACAGCCGCTCGCCGTACTTGTGCAGGACCATGGTGTACGCGTTACGGTAGAGCTCCTCGAAGCTCAGGCCCGAGTTATTCTTCTTCTGGATCTCCTGAATGGCGTTCTTGAGCAACGTCCAGATCGTCTCCACGAACTTCTCGTCCATGGTCGTCTGGAAGAATTGGGTGCGGGTAATTTTCGTCATTGGAACTATTATGACGTTATTCTGCACGAAGCTGTATAAACTCTATAAGATAATAGATTCTATAAATTCACGTAAGGATGTTGTGTAACTTTATAGAATGTAGCATCTTAAAGAGCTTACAATTTCGTACACAGGGTTGCCACTAATTTTAGGTTTCGAATTTCCCAGATATTTCCAGCTTTTCCAGATGATATTCTAATTTTTTCCAGAAAAATGTATAACACGCCTTTTTGTAGATATTTTAATAACTTTTTTACATGAAATATTTCCGCAACTACGAAGAATTTCTCTTCAAAACGATCTTTATGCGTACAGGGGTAGGTGCGCACGTATGGGTTTTGGATAGAGATCACATAAAATATCGATTAAATGAATATTATTATTGAACCAATAAATATTACGTAAAACAAAAAAAAACAATAACACGTTAAATATTTCAAAATATGAAAGAAATAATTCAACGATAAGTTAAGACTTTAAACAGGGTGGCCACTCAATTCTGCTAACAAAATTCCCTGACTTCCTGGTTTCCCTGACTGGAATCACTAATTTCCCCCGACTTTTTAATTTGCGAAATGTGAAGAAATAATTGAAATGCTCTAATAATATAATTCACATATACAAAAAGATGCTTACGTGTTTGTCCTCATCGAAACATTTCATATTTTGTAATGATAATCCGGTAATAAAAAAATGTACTGTTGAATATATTTACATAGATTATAATTTTTGAATAGAAGGATACGTTTTTTTTCTATATTCCAATAGCTTTTTACTGCTCAAGATTAGGTTAATGTGATATAATAATTTTAACCAAAGTTACTACTAATTTAAAATAAAATATTTGGAGAGAAGAATTTCTAAAACACTCTATCAAAAATTCCCTGATTTTTCCCTAACCGATCAAATTCCCTGACATGTCCCGGTTTTCTAGTTGAGTGGGCACCATGTTAAATAATAGAGAGATCTAAGTAATGCAGAATTCAAATAATTATTTTTTGTTATCTAAATCTCGGACTTCTTCAAGTGTGCTCACTTCTTCTAACACTTTTCTTTTCTTTTCCTCCAATACCTCTCTCTTTTGCTGCAATTCTCTTCCCTTGGCTTCCTTTTTTAGTTTCATATTCTTCATCTTTCTTTCGCTGAACTTACGCTTCCAAATATCGAGCATGAGCATTCCTAGCAGCACGAATCGTACTCTTTGGAATTTCTAACTACTCTATAAATCCTAAATCTTGTCTTTATGTAATAAGTGAGATCTCTTTGATTTTCAATAATCTACTCCTTGTTTATAGAGAATCCACACTCAATACTGGTATTTCCATGTGACAGAGTAAAAATCATTTTTAAAAACCTTTGTAAAACCAAGAGATCAAGCCAAAAGACATTTTAGGCGACTGGAAAGGGTCTGAGGAACTTCTTTGCATCGATCCATAGTTACTTTAAATCATGAGTGTTCATTCTTTTCGAACGAATTTGTTGCACGCCTATACTAATTCAATTCTTCCAATACACCTCATGGTAATTTTATTCTATTTAACTCTTAGACTTGGTTGAAAACACACTGTTAGGCCCACCGCAAATTGAGCCCAGCCAACGCACGGCACACGCGCAGCCCACGCGTGCGTTACTTCTGCAAGACATGATTTCAATCGGAGTGGCGCATATTGGACCCAGCTCTCCAATATGCGCCACTCCGTTTGAAATCATGTCTTACAGAAGTAATGCACGCGTGGGCTGGGCTCAATTTGCGGCGGGCCTTAGTCGACGTCCATAACGACGCATCGCACTTCGCACCGCACTTCGCACAGCCCTTACAGATATGTATCGCACCGCCCATAGCCTTTCCCAAGCGTGGTAAATAGGCGCGTGTAAATAAATGGACTCGATCCCAACGGCGCATAGCCCTTCGCTTCACACGTGGCATGGTTTACACATGCGCCTATTTAGTACCTCGCTATGGGCGGTGCGATGTGCGGTGCGCCGTTATGAACATACCTTTAAGGGCTGTGCGAAGTGCGGTGCGGTGCACGGTGCGCCATTATGGACGTCGACTTACGCTCTATCATAGTCGCATGCAGATTCTGTAGATTGTAGGACGTTTTTCTCCTAGAAAATCATTGTTTTCACTTTGTTACTACTCAATGAAGGATGCGTATATCCGTTTGTATTAATTTACTCCACAATTTAAATAAACAAAGTTTTAGCAAGATACCGACATTTTCCACGGGATGATCTTCTTTATCCACATTTTGCTGAAGTATAATTGGATAACGTTTATTGATAAGGAACCAAGCGCCAATTGTCTATTTGGCCCTTGGTTTCCATTCAATTAGCATCGTCTAATTTTTGTTTTTATAAGATAAGATTATGCATAGTTTCTAGATAGCTAAATACTTTATCTACCTAGAAACTACGCATAATCTTATCTTATAAAAAGGAAAACTGGACGATGCTAATTGAAAGAGAACCAAGCGCCAAATAGGCAATTGGCGCTTGGTTCCCTATCAATAAACGTTATCCAATTATTCATTATTGACGAATACTAAGACCTATTTGATACAAATCACCCTGGTGAATGGTCTAAGGATATAATTCCACATATTAGGATTACTAATACTGTTCCCGCTTTTAAAATGATCTGAATTTGGAAATTTATGATGGTAAAATTGTGCTTTACCAATAAAACAGTCACGCCTTCCGGCCGCCTTAAACGTTATATGTGCTCGGAGACAAATTTACACCTTTCAAGTATGTCGGATAGAGAATAGATATTTTTAGTTTACTGAACAATTCATTAACTAACGCCAGTAATCTTGGTGACATCAGCAATATGGGTAATCAGGGTGGCTCCAAAAACTCGATTAAACCGTATGTCCCAGCCAGAACCCCACAATTGCAGGGACCTTAAAACTTACCATCGGCCGTGCTTGGTCGTTACTCGAGTAATTTTTTACCGGTAGAAGTCGAGTCAGTAGTTAGAGTTGGTGTCAATTCGGGAGATCGAAGCGTCTAATCTCAAAATTGTGAATTTGTGAATTATGGTAAGTAATTTTCATTATTCACAAATTCACGATTTTGAGATTAGACGCTTCGATCACCCGAATTGACACCTACTCTAACTACCGACTCGACTTCTACCGGTAAAAAATGACTCGAGTACCGACCAAGCACGGCCGATGGTAAATTTCAAGATCCCTGCAACTTTGGGGTTCTGGCTGGGGCATACGGTATAATAGAATTCTCTGACTATTTCCTGATTTTTCCTTGATTATTTTCGATCAAATTTTGTAAAAATTCCCTGATATTTTTGTTCATACAGTGAGAATTCAAGAATTTGGGCACCGTTGGGATTGCCCAAATTTCTAAGCGCGTATTAGTAGGCGCGACTCATGAATGGTGGAGATACTGCACGTATGTTTTCAGTGTACGCAGGCATCTCCGGAATACTGCATGTCCCAAAAGAAACGCAACAAGGGACATTACCTTCGACAGTATTTGCCGACGGTGCTTGAGGCTTTTACATACATGTGCACCGTCGGCAAATACTGCCGAAGGTAAATGTCGCTTGTTGCGTTTCTTACGGGACATGCGGTAGAAATGTGTATGCTGCAGTGGGTCGTCCCAACTACCTATTGTGCCTCTCGTTTGAATGCCGACAAAGTAACCGGAGAGAGGGCACGAAAGTAAAGAACGCCCAAATTCTTGGATTCCCACTGTATCAGTAGTTTTGCATAATGAAATCAACAAAATAAATAATTGTAATATAAGAATACGAGATGGCAAACACATTTATATGCTAAGAAAGTAACGACGATAGAGACCTTAATTTTAGTCAATGAGATACACGTGCGCTACTACTAGAGATAATTGAAGTAGTAGCGCAAACTTTACATAACTCTATATTATTTATAGTTTGCTGTAAAAATCCAAAATTCCCTGACAGATCAAACTCCCTGACATTTCCCGACTTTCAAGAGGAGTGGCAACCCCAGTACAGAATAGTGCTATTAATAATAAAGCAGTAGCTGCGCGAGATCGGGATACTCCCGATGTAATCTCTGCGCCCCCTCCGGTTCCTCTTAGACCACTAACGACGGGTAATAGTAGGTAGGCCCTCACAAGGGTGTCGACAATCACGAGGGAACTAGAATCATTCGTCTGAAACATCTCCGAACCGAGGATCGCTTCTTCCGACTCCATCGTCGCCTCGTTTAACGATCTCGCGGTACGAGTCTCGCCTTCTGTCAATAATTTTTTTTTTGCGACCGAAACTCGATTATGTAGTTATCGACGAGCTCCTTTATCTTAATACTTCCTTTGCACGTACAAGGCGCCCCAGGTCCGACGGGCCTTCCATTAATATCGGTCCGCGTGCCGATCTGAGGTGGAAATCGTAATACAGGAACCGAATGCGCGGCGCGCTCTTTTAAAGTCTGTAAATCTCGCGTCAAAGGTACCTTCTACTTCTCATTCTCGCGGATTATCGTTAGAATTGCTTCTCAGAATTAGTTTCTTTGCACTTTCTCATTGGAGAATGCTAAAGTTTGCGCGAGGACGACGAACCAGGAGGTGATTTGAACAGCTTTCAAGGTGATTGAGTGTTTTGCGAGGCCTAAAATCCGAAATATGTGCCAGCCTGTTTTGCGAATTCGCTGGAGAGTTTCTTCACATTTTAAACTGGAAAGAATTTTACGCGGAGCTTGAAAAATTTGTCGATGACTGAAAAAGCCGAAGAACGCCCACTTCTGTGAAGCTGTTTCTTTCTGTTGTCATAGCGACTATACACGTTGATCAGATGAGAATTCTACCGCGCGAATACTGTTCATTTTCCACAGCAGTAGGAAGTAGCAGAATGCTTTGTTTCTCAATTTTCTCATATTATAACTGTATTATACGCGCGTTCGATTCCTTGACGATCAAATAGGCTCCAAAGATTCCTCGTTTTATTTAGTATCTGTAGCAAGACGGAAGACTGTTTCCGTTCCAGTACTTGTCTTAAGTCAAACAATCTTTGTGGGATTGCAGGCTTCTGCGACTTGAGACGGTGTAAACAAATCATCATCGCCTATGTCAAATTTACATTGGTAACTTGAAGCTACCAAATCGAATACTCGAATTTCAAGTACAGGATTCTCTCGCAATCTCTAAGTAATGTATACCAATACTCGTCAAATCAGATACCTCGTACCATCGATCTTTCGTTCAAGCTGATACCATCTAAACTGAAAGAAAACATCTACCATTGTGCCAAGAGAATTAAAAGAAGAACGGCATGCGACGATCAATCGCAAAGCGATCAAAACTGACCCTCGCGATCGGTCGATCAATCGCCTGCTGTAGTCGCTGCCATCGAGGCTCACCAAGACCAGGAGAGCCTTCAATTCGTCCCGATGCGCTCCAACGGACGACACCAGCAGTTTTTCCGCTGTATATGTTTTTTAGGTTACTCGAAGTCGCATGAATCGGATGAAGCGATCGACGAATCGGGGGGAAAAACCGACGGAACGTCGAACAGTCATCGGTTACGGTTCGCGCAATTATCGTTATGGGTTATACCAGTCGATATCGCGAAGGGGAAGGGGGAAGATGGCAGCCGGAGACCCAGAGGTGATACGCCCGCCTCTGCGTGCGACGGGAAAGCGGGATGGAAATTCTTACGGAAAAGGCACGTATCCTCATTTTGTCCTTCTTAGGTAGCGCGCTGCTCTTCATCATGCCGGCCACGGGGCTCTCGGGATGCCGGCCTTGCGCGTGAACGGAGATCCTCGAGACTATTTTGTCGCGTCGACGAGAACGTCAGCCCGTGTATACATCGACGACGACGCACGATCAGAGCTGGCATTCACACACCGAGCGTCTCGGCAACGATCGGCCACCGCGACGCGCACTCACTGACTCGCCTGCTTCGCCGTGAGAGGAAACGCGGCTGTCTTCGCGAGCAAGTTCATTTAATCTGGCGAAAACAAGGCATGGAGATGTCCTTCGTTGTGCCTGACGAGCGGAATGGAGCGGAAAGTGGAACTGAACTGAATTTACGGAAGAAAACGCGAGGGGTCGGAGGAGGTCGTACAGGGGACGGGAGTTGGGCCGACGCGCAATGCGAGAGAGAGGTTTGGACTTCGTTCAATCACGGACGCCAGTCATCGAAAAGAAACCAATCAGAACGTTCAATTCCATTTTTCGCATCGGAAGTTGCATGAGAAAATAGACCAATCGTAGAGTTCTCTTTAAAGTACTTCGGCAGTTTTGTTGCGCTTGCCGTCAGACATACGGTATACCGTATGTCCGCGATCATTTGAACCATAGGAAAATTGCGAGTTTTGCATGAGCACCCCTTTGGGTCTCCTCGTCCAATAGAATCACCGGAGAAGCGTGAATGCGCATGCGTAGTCATCCGCGAGTGTGGCGACGTCAGCAAGTTCAGATCGATTATTTCGATAACCGATCTGAACTTGCTGACGACGCCACACTCGCGGATGACTACGCATGCGCATTCACGCTTCTCCGGTGATTCTATTGGACGAGGAGACCCAAAGGGGTGCTCATGCAAAACTCGCAATTTTTCTATGGTTCAAATGATCGCGGACATACGGTACATAGGATAGTTGCTATTGGCGCATTACTCTTAAACAGAGTTCAAACTATCAATTTGAAAAGCCAATTCCGCATTTAAGGGCTAGTTGTTCCAACTTCTAGGTAAAATTTATCCTCCCTGTAAAACGCTTACCCAGTAATCTAATTGGTGGATAAGCAGTTTATCTCGAGGGTCAATCTTACCTAGAAGATGGAACAACCGGTTCTAAGTCTAAAACAGAGCTTCAACTTTCATTCTCGAACATTTATTGGTAGAACGGATGGTTTAACTTCACTTTAAACTAACCGCTCAACCAATTGGTGCCTGAGAACCAGTTAAGTACACCAATCAACTTTTACAGACTAAAGTGAAGCTTAAGGCCGATTTATACATTTTTCCGTTGCCGCTGCCGTTTCACAAAGGGCCATTTTTAAACTCGCCGTTGGTAGTTTTTGCGCATGCGTGATTCGTACGCGCTTTGAGGTTTTTTGACATTTGTGAGGTTATCGTTTTGTAAACATATGCCAGATTTGAGTTGTTAATATTTTTGATAGTTTTAATTAATATCTCAGTTTTTATTGATTTTTCCGTTTGTTTTTGTTGTATCAAGTTATAGTTATTAGTGGATAGTGATTTTTTCTTTATTAGTTCAATACAAGGTCTCCACGACTGCCTAAGGCTGTGTTCCAATCCGACAAAAGTTGCATTTAGTATATACTTGGTCGGTACTGACTCCGCCCCTTAGTACGTAGCACGCATCCGTAAAAGGTGGTGGGGGGAAAGTCGCGACGAAGTAACTTTCTCGAGACTTTTTCGTCTGCTCGGCTCGAGCAGACGCTCTATTCACCATAGAGGTATAAAGACTAGAGTTTTTCACCGGGTATAGGGACCGTGCATGACAATTGCTACGCCACCTGATGGCAATAATTACAATGTTTGGAAGAAAATTGTACAAGTGTTCATATGGGAGAAATTTTTTATTATTGAAATAGTAATTATTTGGAAAAGTAATTAATATCAGCAAGCATCGACGCTACAACTCCCTCTATACTTTTTGGTTTAGTTGGTTGAATCGTTGGTTTAGTGCTAATTCCTTCTACGGTAAAAAAATTTCCCCGTGAAAAATTAGAAAAATTGAGTTTTAGGTGTATTTGACGTAAAGAATATTATTTTTAATTATCATTTAATTCTATTCAATAATTAAAAATAATATTTCTTTACGTCAAATACACCTAACTTAATTATTCTAATTTTTCACGGGGAAATTTTTTACCGTAGAAGGAATTAGCACTAAACCAACGATTCAACAATTTCACCGTGTTATTCAAATGGAAATCAGAAAAAGCGATTGAGACACCCCTAAATATTGAGTGAAAATGTACACCCGGCGATATATTCAAAGTTACATTAAATACTAACCAAGCCCGCCAAGAGAATTAATTAAAAAAGCTTTTTTTTGAGTCAGTCTAATAAGTATATTCATAAAATTGCTATAAACGTGAATTGCTATAAATGTGACTTGACGGGTTTTGCATCTATACCCCTCCAGTCCTACATTAGTATAAAATATTCGAATTTACCGCTCTACTAGCCTAGCGAGCGTTCCATTACCCTGGTGGAGAGTCGACACCAATTTACACGAGTCGACACAAGAGTCGCTGGGAGTCGTGTCTGCTAGTGTGCTGACTGCACATGCGCGTAGTACGCTACTATAGGCTGGTCAAATCCGAAGTACTTAGTACGTAGTCTAGTATCTAGTATACCCTACGTACTAAGATGAATTGGAACACAGCCTAAGGGCCAGTTTTACCAAAGCCAAGTTATACCTAGAATAAGTATACCGAGGATAAATATATACTCTTCTTTATACCTGGTATAAAGCGCAGGCGTTTTACCAGCTCCAAGTTTGCCTGGGATAACTATTCCAGGTATAAGCGTTGGCCATCTAAAATTATTTTTAGGTTGGTAGTAAGAAGTACGTACTGCGCATGACATTTGGTCGTTTTGACAGCTGTTCCGGCGCGATAAATGAAATTCGGAGTTGTTATTCTCAGTATAACCTAACTTTTTGTTTTTGACGTCTTTATTCTTTCATGATATAATCATAACCTGATCGTTGTGGTAAATTGTTATTAATTTTGAAATAGTTGATTGATGTACCAGTTTTTTAATCATCATCTGATGATGACATTGACGTATTACCAAGAATCAGAAATCCAAAGAAAATACGTGCCCGGTAAATAAAAGATATCTATAACAATATATTTATATTTTCGTAACAATAACTTTTATTTTCGAGTCGTCGATAAAAGCATCAGGTACAAAACACGTCCAAACATTCGATATCTCACCAACAAGAATGTGTTCAGTCTCAAAAAACTATAAGGGTCGTCACACAATAATAGTAATTACAACGTAAAATTGCACCATTTGATCCAAATCTCGTATCGGACAAAATATATTCTAAAATCTATAAACTTTTAAATCGCTACAACTTAAGATTTATCACGCGGTGACATTACTCTGAGATTACATAGAGCGGTACAATGTTATCGTTTTTTTAAGTATACGCGACCCTATCTAAAAAGTATACAAAGAGCGTTGTACGACTTGATGTCTAATGCCGAGGTATCTTACAAAAGTGTATCAATGCAAATCTAAAATTTTTTCATATTCTACATCGTACGACGGATGTATCACTTCTGCTCCTGAAAACTGCAATCACGCGAATTGAAGAAAGGTATAATGTCTACCTAGATAAATTTAAATGTTACTTATACAAGACAATGCAATGGTAGATGACTTCTTTGGTTGATATTATTGGATACCGTTGAGATTCTCGCGATTAGAGACCCGCGTGCGTCAATTTTAAATTTAAACTTGCATTTTCTGAGTAAAAGAGTGAAGAGAGAAAACAAAATTTTCCCGACGTTTCTATGAGCTTCTATCCTCCTATTAAAAAAGAACTATAATCTAAAATGTGTCGTGCGAAATTACCTCGCAGAGAAAGACTCATTTATAAAAGAAGGCTACAATAGCCGTTCCTCGGAGCACCGTCCGACGCGATTGCTGCGACCCAGAGAACTTGAGTATCATCGAGTTCTTAATCTAGAACGAATTATCGAACGTCAACGTCGCGGTGGAATTTCTACTGTCCGGCGATTGCATTGCGATATATCGTTTCCGTAAGATCTCTTGAAGGTCGTTGCAAGAGCTATTTTCTCGTTTGGCTCGCAAAGGTCTCCCACCCGGCGATCTGAAAAACACGTTTAAAAGCCCACTGTGAACAAAATCAATCTTTCGCAGCCACGACATTCTGACAATGCGAAACTCCTCTTTGTTCCTGGCGAATAAAAAGTTTACCGCGATAAAATTGTTTAATCGTACCTTGTGACGAGTTTCATTTTGACTTTGTTGATGTTTTTCAGTATGTCGCCCATTGATTTCTGGGAGATCAGTGGCGGTTTATGCCGATCGATGAACTTGTAGCCCTGTAAACTAGCTCTCCTCGCGATGTTAGGAGTCGTTGGAGGTTGCTGAGGTGGCGGCATATAATAATGACTAATTAAAAGTTTTAACATTATGATAAAAACGATTACCTACAGTAATTAGCATTGATCCCGAAGCAAGAAATCTTAAAGTCGGCAATAATTTTGTTGCTGGCTGAATTGCTGCATTTCTTGGCGACCTCGAAGCAATGCGATGTCGTATTTGTCCCAATAATCTCTGACAGGTTTGTTTTTCCAAACGAAAGCAAGTGAAGAATTCTACAACCATTGTATTCTTCGAAATAGTCAACTCTGGAATAGTTTTGTATTAGATATTGGTTATAAATTAGTAGGTATAGGTATCCTTTATTTACTTACCGGGCACGTATTTTCCTAGGATTTCTCATTCTTTGTAAGACGTCAATTTCATCATCAGATGATGATTTGACAACTGGCACATCAATCAACTCTATTTCACAACTAATAACAATTATTATGATTCTGTCACGGTTGTGATTCTGTCACGGAATAATAGACGCAAACAAAAAGTTAGGTTATCCCGAGGATAGCTAGCTTATCCAGCGCTGAAACTGCCGGATAAGCTATCCCTGCATTTATTCCAAAGTTTATCCTATTCCAGACTTATACCATCGTGGTAAAACGCTTGCGTACAGGTTATTCTCAGTATAGCGCTATACGGCGTTTATACCGTGTTGGTAAAACCGGCCCTAAGTCTTGAAATTACGCGAAGGGGCGGAGCTTACAAACATTTCCAAACAAATCGGTTTTACGTGCAAATTGTCCATAAGAGAGTTTTCTTTTCAAGTGTATCATTAATTTTGATGTAAATAAGGGTTATGAGCTATATATATTTTGGTAAAATTTGGTCAAACCTAGGATATCCCCAAATATTTAAAAATAGGTAAGCTGTATAATATATTGTTTGCTCCTTTCAGATATGTTAGGTTATGAGGTTATGTCAATGTTTTGTTTTCATGAAAACTTTTATAATTTTTGAGAAATACTATTTTCTCAGGAGTGTTTTAAAATGTTTTTTTTTATTATTATTTTCTAGGTTGAGCGGTTTAATGGTCATTTATAACCATGGTAATGTGTTTTGTGCATGATTGTAAACACTACAGTGACTGAAAACTTCGTAAATTTTTCACATTCCCTGCTAACTTACAAGAGCGAAGGAAATGGATTAACATGATAAGGTAATATTATTGAATACTCCCAGACAGAAAAGTCTGCCACAGGATTAGTGCAGTGCCGCTAATATACCGCCAAAGTTGATGCAGACCTTGTCGAAGCACGTCTTGTCGGTAGAACGTGATATTCCTACCGTGGCATTGTACCGCAATTTTAGAGATTTTTAATTCCGGCATATATTGGAGGTAAAAAATACATGTATACTGTCAGTACAGGAAGACGATATATAAGGGGTATAGTTTCAAAGTGTACGATCTCCATGCTTCGTGAGCTAACGATATATAAGGGGTAAGCTTACGAAGCATGGAGATTGTACACTTTGAAACTATACCCCTTATATATCGTCTTCCTGTACTGACAGTATACATGTATTTTTTATCTCCAATATGCCGGAATTAAAAATCTCTAGAATTGCGGTACAATGCCATGGTAGGAATATCACATTCTACCGACAAGACGTGCTTCGACAAGGTCTGCATCAACTTTGGCAGTATATTAGCGGCACTGCACTAATCCCGTGGCACACTTTTCCATATTATTATGCTAGTATAGCTGCACAGCGTTCTGATAATATCTGTACCTTAGAACCAGACGAATGTAAGTCCAAAAACAGATATTTTCCGGTTATTAACGTTTTGCACGTAGAATTTTATTCTCCGTAACCATAACAACGTATGCCCTTTAGAAAATTATCCTTTAAAATTAAGCTCGGTTATAAGAGCGTAAGTCCTAAGGTTTATTCGAGCCAGATAAATTTTTTTTCACTTTTACTGGGCTCCTAGAAAGTTGACGGAATGTGACTTACGTCCATCTGGTTCTGAGGTACAGATATGAGGGGTATAGTGTCAAAGTGTACGAGATCGTACACCCGGGCTCACGGAATCTGTCGCTGGTGACTTTTTTTAAATGTTATTTTTAAACGTACTAACCAATGATTAATCAATCCTCGTGCTTTCATTAACGAGAGTAGACGTCACCGTAGCTAATGAGGGCATGAGAATTAATTGTTCACTGGTTAGTACGTTTAAAAATAAGGTTTAAAAAAAGTCACCAGCGACAGATTTCGTGAGCACGGGTGTACATTCTCAAACTATTGGGATTCCACTTTAAGATCGCAGCGCCATGACGGAGTATCCGCGAACTAATCTCTAGTACACCCAGCCGCACGGATTCTGAACATAGTGACTTTTCAAAATGTAATTTTTAAACGTAACAGCCAATTAGCAATTAAATCTCATACTTTCATTAGCTAATGCGGCCTTTGCCCTGGCTAATGAAAGCATGATAATTAATTATTCATTGGTTAGTATATTGAAATATGACATTTTGAAAAATCACTATGTTCAGAATCCGTGCGGCTGGGTGTACATCATTTCAAAACGGCCGGCCTTAGGGGCCTATTTCACGGATCCGACATGTCGGATTGTCGTATACGACAAGTCACTCCGATTGGTTGTGCAAAAATCGGGTGGGGGGTCCGTCGCAGGTTTTTTGTCGGATGCATGAAATATGGTCGATTGACGACACTTCTGTTTGTCGCTGCGACAGTCTGGAAATGGTGGTGCCGCCAAGTGGTGAAGTTTGGCAGTCCGGCTCCTCATTATAATACGTAAAATGAATTCACAAATACGTGTGACACAAAATCAAAAAACGCACGCATTGAACAATACGAGCTAAGACAAGACAAGTCGAAGGGAGCTTCTCGGCTTCGCTGTTCAGGATGTGTCAATATTTCTCAGATAGCCATCGGTGGCGTTGAACGTAACATACTGTCGCGCCATCACCCGGCCATGCAGGACTCTATTTTTTGTCGTACGAAACCGTCGCTTGAAGTTCGACACTGCTCAACTTTCGTACGACGAAAAATACCGTCGGTCCGACAGATTTCCCCCACCACCACTTTCTGTCACAGCCAATCGGAGTGACTTGTCGTATACGACAATCCCACATGTCGGATCCGTGAAATAGGGAAGCTGCACCTTGATTAGTGGCGCCATCGGTAGACATTCTCTGCATATTCTTGGTATAAACAATTCGTGACAGTATAGGGTGCTTTCCATTTACCGACTCAAGTTGACACGAGTCGACTCGTGTCGCCGAAAGTGCTTTCCATTTGATTTGTGTCGCTGTTAGTCGGCGACACCAGTCACCTCAAATAGACTCTGCCAGATAGGTGAGTTCACGCTGAGTTGAGTGTAAGAGAAGCGAAAGTCTGAACACACGCGGCAAAACAAGAGCATCCAAGTGGAGAGTTAATACAAAGTCAGATTGAAGAAAATGAAGGTAGGTGAAAACTGTAATTATTTGCAGTAATCTGTAGATATTAGATCGGTAGATTTTAGCTATTTATTCGTAAATACCAGATCGGCTGTATATGTCCTTAGAGGTTAGCATCATTTTCTACACAAATTCATCTGAAATGGTGAATGCGTGAAATAAATAAATTCTAAACTATATTTACTTACATTAATAATCTTTCAAAAAGTGTAAAATGTTATAATCTATATACTTAAAAAATGTGTACTTTTTTTTTAAGCGAGTCACATTTGAGGATCTGAAGGCCTTACAAGCAACAGGAAAGATAAAAATATTACCAAAACCAATACTGCACCAATCACCACTTATTTTACAACATGATGAGTTACAACCTTCATCTACAACTGTCATGTATTCCCAGTCAACAATCACCAATTCAAAAGCCACACTACCTCAGCAAATTGCACAATCTTCCAAGACTGCTGATTATAGAGGAAAAGAACTTAAACAGGAACCAGAAGTCCAAGCAGATCACCAAGAGTCGGTGGATGTAAAGATCGTGTGGACAAGATCGGCGACTTTTGCACTCTTGTCTGCCTATGAAAGTAGAAATATTGAGGCAGACCGCACTAAAAAAAATAAAAAATTTTGGCAAACCATTGCTGACGAACTGAATGCCTCTTTGTTTAGTTCATCAAAGCAGGTCAGAATTATTTTATAACTAAACTAGCTGACTCGGCGAACTTATTACTGCCTCAGAATCAATAAATGTTGTTTTTTTTGTGATTTTCTTACTTTCCAATACGCGAAGAAACTTCTCTAGGCCGAAACGAATAAAAAAGATTCATATCAGTCAATCCGTTCTAGAAATATCATTGAAAAAGCCGCTCCATACAAATGTGTGAGAAAAAGAATTTTCTTCAGAAATTTTTTTCTCAAATTTTTCCGATGTTTTAATACTTATTCTCTGCTATTTGGGGCGGAGACAAATCCTACAAATTAAAGGTCATAAAAATCAGTCCAGCCATTCTTGGGTTATAAATGGTGTAACTAACCCGACTTTGTTTTATACATAGAGATTAATGTGAGCAAATCTATGATGCAATTGTTTCATTATTAATACGTTTTTTTGCTTCTCTTACAGATAACTAGCGATCAAGTACGCTGGAAAGTGGCAGCAATCAAAAAATCGTATAACAAAAAGAAAGATCATAATCGTGGAAGCGGCAATGATCGAAAATCGTTTGATGAATTCGAAGACCGTTTGTCCGAAATTCTAGGAGACAAGGAAGGAACCAACGACCCAGCTTGCGCCTTCAATTCTTCAATTCCGGGATTCGCAAGTACATCACAACATCAGAATGAAAATATTGACGAATCTAACAAGATGGACTTAATTAATGAACATGCTGAATGTTTAACGCCTGAGAAAACGAGCAGCAATGACGCTGTCATGAAACAAATAAAAGCTTCTCACGGGACCGGCTCGAAAATTGCGAAAACAAAATTAGAGTTGGAAAAGCAATGGTTGCAACACTTAAAAATTGTGCGGGAAGAAAAGGCCGAAAGAAACAAATTTACCGAAAGTGAGAACAAGCGGAAAGAGGAACATTTGCATCTGAAAAAAGAGAAATTAAAATTTAAACAAAGGAAACTGCAATTCCAGGACTTAAAACTGACTAAACAAATGGAAAAGCATAGAGAGAGGATGAATATCGAAAAGGAGAAGTGCAATCTTTTAAAAAGCATTCTTGATCGCAAAAGCTCTTTTTTTAGTGATATCTCTTAAGTTTTGTTTGTCTTATTTTATACTATGATTTTATCCTTTTATCCCTAGTAGCAGAGGATATCTGTCAGACATCAACAAGATGTCTATATGTCTAGAAAATGATATCTATATTTGATATAAATGTGGTCGAAATCTAGATATAGACAGCGCGCGTAGATGTCTGACAGATATCCTAAGTTGACAAGAATCGATATTCTGTGGTAAATATAATAATTTCATAAAATAAAAAATTAATAATATTAAAAAATGGATTACAAAGTACTAGAGGGTCTTCTCGTTTTCTAATAAAATGCTAGCTGCTAATTCGTTTTAGTTTTTTATTAAAGAATGAGAAGACTAATATAGAGCTTCATAATTAAGTTTGTTTAATAGTATTAACTCTTAATTTTAAACAATCATTATATTTACCACAGAATATCGATTCTTGTCAACTTAGGATATCTGTCAGACATCTACGCGCGCTGTCTATATCTAGATTTCTAGATTTCGACCACATTTATACCAAATATAGATATCATTTTCTAAACATACACCCGCGTGCACGGATTCTAATCATGGTGACTTTCTAAAATGTCATTTTTAAACATACTAACCAATGAACAATTAACTATCATACCCTCATTAGCTACGATGGCGTCTACTCTCGTTAATGAAAGCATGAGAATTAATTGTTCATTGGCTAGTATGTTTAAAAATGACATTTTAGAAAGTCACCATGATTAGAATCCGTGCACGCGGGTGTATAGGCATCTTGTAGATGTCTGACAGATATCCTCTGCTACTAGGGATAAGACTTGCACGTAACTCGATTGTAACGTCTAAATCTGTAGTTAGATGGCAGAATCAGGTATGTCAATTTTCTTTATTTTTCAGGAGAGCCACTTAAAATTGATTAACTTATCATAAATCATATGCAAAATATATTGGTATAATTTTTTTATTCTACTGCAACTTTAATGTACTTTCAAGGTGCGGTAACAAAATTCTTTGATATTTCTTATTTCCTACAAAATTTTGAATTTAGGTCATATAACTGACCAAATTTTGACATAACTGGTTTTGCCATCTAACTACAGAACTAGAAGTACCAAAGACACTGCCCTTTAAATGCCTTGTGGTGTTTGAACGAATGTAATGAGAACAGGAGTGCCTACCGTGAGATTAGGTAATAGTATTTATTGTTAGATGACATACTATTACCTATTGTTCCTATGAGAGTATTACTGTTAGAAAATTTTTTATACTTACGTTTTACACTATTGCTATAACCAGTTAAACGATTTTATGAATATATTTATGTTATAAGTGTTTTTTGCCAAAGCTGTTATAAAAATCAAAACTTATGACACGTGTGCTCGATATACCAAATATACGTCGCTGAATAAAACCTCAACGGCATTTTATTTCATATTCAAAATTTTCAAATTTAATATAAACAATTACCACCTATAGTTAGGTCATATACAATTCGAGAGATTATGAAATTATGTTACGGCTAGTTTAGATACAATTTGAGAAATTAAATTTACTTTATAGCTATTTCATATACAATTACAGAAATTAAATTAACTTGACAGTTATTTTATATACAATTAGAGATACTAAACTTACTTTATAGCTAATTTATACACAATTCAGAAAATTAATATTACAGCTAATTTATCTACAGTTACCGGAATTTCGTATTTTTTCTCATTTACGAGACAATGTAGGAGGTATTTTCTTCTTTACAATTATATGAACGAAATAATATTGCTGAACTGCGTTTTGCCTCTTGTATTAAAAACGGAAAGAGCTACCGTAGATAAAATGTAAAAAATGTTCATGTTAATATTGACATTTTTAACACGGACAACAGTTTGCTTTTGTATTTCACACTTTCGAGTTCAATTTTCTACATTTTCCGGAAACATATTCTCAAATAAGATTCTTCGGCGATTTCTCGCGTCTCTCTGTAGAGCATTCCTGCCATCGGCTTCGTTTTCATCATCAAATATGTTTTCATATTCATGCATATGGTTATCAATTTGTAAACCTTCTCCAGCATCTCCATTAATCAAACATATATTGTGCAGAACGCAACATGCGACTATAACGTGTGTTGTGAAAAGAGTATCTCGTAATTCTATCTTTTGCAGTAAACGAAAACGGCTCTTCAAAATTCCAAAGGCTCGTTCGACTACTACACGCGTTTGAGCAATTTTCATATTGAATTCCAGTTGTTGGTCTGTTAAATTTCCGTTATCCCTGAAAGGACAAACCAGCCAAGCTTGTGCGATACCATTGTAGCCTTTATCACCCAGTATAAAAGTATTATTTGGAAAAATTCTTTCACGGTTCTGTTCGGCTGATAAAAAAAGGTCAGATCTTCTTAACATTCTAGCATCATGAAAAGACCCTGGATCCCCACAATACACGTTCGTGAATCTCATATCACAGTCAACTACAGCTTGCAGCAGAACAGAATAATATTGTTTTCTATTGAAATACACCCTACCATTTTCTTCTGGCTGATTAATGTGTATATGAGAACCATCTATTGCTCCGATACAACCGCGAATATCTGCGACATTTTCAAATGTTTCAGATATTCTTCCAAGCTCGTCGTCTTCTGGCCATTTAATAAATTGGGGAACGAGTGTTATGAGCCAATTAATGATCCTCCGCACGATGCGAAATACAGATGAATATGATATATTGAACAGATTTGACAGTAATCTGTAGGACTCCTTATTGCCAAGAAACCAGAGTGTCATTAATAAACACAGTTCGGCAGGTTTCTTTTCTTTGCCAAAGGTATGGGTTGGAATGAATCCACTGGCTTCCAAGTTTCCTGAAAATAGATTGTTATACTTGTACTTACTATCTGTCAACACAAGAGTCCTTCACTATCATTATGAAACATGTATAAAAAGTTACCCAATAGTATGTTCACAATTGGTCGCTCCAATCTAAAATCTTCTTTAAACTCCTCATTGCTTTTAGCATGAACAGTGTCTAAAAAATCTTGTACACGCTGTCGTTCACGCCCATCCAGTAAAAAATGGAGAAGAGGAAATAAAAGCTCCTCTTCATAGGCATCGTCTTCGAATAATTGATTGAAATCATTATCGCTCATAGAGTCGGAACTGCTGCTGCTACTGCTACTGCTGCTACTGCTACTACTGCTACTGCTACTGCTTGGTGTATCCATTACGAAGGCTAATTGAGCTTCATCCATCTAATAAAAACAGTAGTTTCACATTGATATTACGCTAAAGTATAATTACTTGGAAATTTGTTTCTATTTCTGAAAAATGTATTAATGTTGCTTTATACTGTGACATTACGTCACGTTCTCATAGAGCGACGGTTCTTTGGACAAGCCTACACGAACGACGATCGCCTTGTTTTCCGCTGTAGAACGCGGGCTGTTCAAGGAGCCTTCGAATTAAGACTTGCGTATGAGAAATCCCCATCATTAGCATATCTCCCTTTTCCGCATAGATTCTTGTAGAGAAATGGTCACTCTAGGGATGAGGTAGGGTAGGTAGGAGGAAAGCAGATGCGGCGACTTTCTCACGGCCCGAGAACAACGGGAGCCAAGGCTGCGACTTTCTCACGGACCGAGAACAGCGGGAGCGAAGGCTGCAACATCTCTAAGGCCCAGGAACAATGAGGGGCTATAAACCGATTTTTTAGTCCCTTCGCAGAAAACTCTCGCCAACGCAGGACCCGCGCATTCGAAACAGGACGCATCGACACATCTGGAAGACGTTACGGCACCCGACGTCTTCGTCCTCGAGGAAACACCCCTTTTCTCGAGGACTCACCCCGATTGGACATCGCACGAGGCACACCCACCGGAGCATCCCCTTCCCGGGCGACGCCGAGAGGGATTTGAAACGCTGGAAGATTTTTTGGGAGAGACGCAACTCGATCACGGAACCGAACGCGACTTTTCCTTTTGCTTAAAGAATAACGTCGAACTTCGATTTTTGCTTAAGGAATAAATTCGAATTTTGCCGGCAACCTCTGTATGGAATTTTCTTCCCTGTTTCCTTTCGGATTGTTCCTGAATCGCGCGTCTCGCGCGCGGTGCCCGATCCTCGCGCCTCGCGTCATAGAGCGACCGGGTTTAGAGATAGGCCGGGTCGTAACAGTGGTGACAGCGGTGTACCCAAATTTATTAAAGACGTTGACCTACAGTGCATATAGTGTAATTACCCAGACTGTGAACAGAGTGAGTGAAGCATCCGACGTCCCGAGCCAACTTCCGATTCAACCCACCGAGTGTCTCCTTGGACGACAACTAGAATCAACTACGGGACATCCAATAATCCGAGAAAGACGTCCTCTTGGTGTGCCATTTCTCCTTCCTGGGTTTTCGCACGGTTTCCCCAGGAGCGACGGGCGAATGCCGGAGAAGCGGTTTCAGCGGCCGTGCACGCTATATCCCTGAAACCACAGGCAACCATAGAGAGCAACATCACCAACACGAAGTACTCACCACAGTAATCCAACGGCGAGAGAGACTTCTGGACAACCCTGCCGGACAAGGAGGCGACCATCGACAAAGAGGAGCATCGGCGACCTGAACAACGTTCGACCCCCATCATCTATACAACGTTCGACCCCAGCAACCAGATCACGAGGCTGACAACCCCTTCACAACGCTGTAAGAGTGAGTCAAATAGTTATCATCTCTTGAGTGACCAAGTAGGGCTATATTATAAATAACAAGATACGTAGTATATATCGAATAGAGATCTTCTGCGAAAATGTATCGGAATCGATCTACAAATTCTTGGATCGTTGAAGAACAAAATGAATCGTCCCCACCCCGAGAAAATATACAGGAAATAACACCCGTGGTATCACGCCCCGAGCCGGAGCCGTCGCGTAACATTAATTATCCATTGGTATTGTCGCGCGATTTTGCATCACCGGCAGTTACATTATTACGAGACGATCCTCCACAATCGGATCGAAATTCTACGTCAGACGTTTCAAGCCGGGGAAGCGAAGAAACCCGATATATATCTTTAAAAATAGCATCGGACCTCATACCGAAATTCGACGGGAAATCTCCACCGATACGTCAATTCGCTAAGGATTGCAGAGATGTCTGGAAGTCGGTAAGACCCGCTAATCAACAGTTTTTATTTAAAATAATTCGTCAAAAAATTACGGGCGATGCAAAAATTTACCTACTTGATTCGGATAACGACCTAAATTTAGACGAGTTCCTAGACGATTTGGAACGTGCCTTCGCGCCGCGCAAAACACTAGATTCGCTACAAGCTAGCATGTCTAATATACATCAAAAAAGAGATGAGTCCGTTAGTCAATACGGAAATCGCGTAAAAAAAACTCCTATTCGAGATATCAGAGGCAGTAGACCGTGAATGCGAAGGTGAGATCGCGCGCGGAGTAAAGTCGCGAGCCAAACAAAACGCGTGCAATTGCTTCGTCAAAGGCCTCACGAGTAGAATAGAATTACCCGTGCGACATCGGAGTCCACGAGATCTACAGGATGCCGTTAACCTCGCCGTCACCGAGGAAGAATATGAAAAAGAACGATCGCGCGTCCGAAATTTGAACGAATCAAAGAACTCGCGATACAGTAGACCTCGAATAGCCTACATGAATGAGATCAGATATTCGGCCGCGAATTCAAACGACAAGTTATCCGCGGTTTGTTTCGACTGCGGGAAACCGGGACATCTTAAAAGAAATTGTAACAACGGGAAGCGACAGGAACGCGAACATTTCTCGCGAGCAGAACCGCCGCGCTGCGATTACTGTAAGCGAAAGGGGCACACCGAATCTAAGTGCTACGCGAAGCGGGACAGGGATCGCCGTCGGGACAATTTCCGCACTAATTTACGCGAAAGGACGGAAAACGAAAGCACCGGGCATTTAAACGCGAAGCCTGCTCCGCGGAACGACGCATCGAGGAGCACGGCAATAAGAGCGCGTCCAGAATCTACCGAATTAATTACCATTTCGACGCAGGAAAAATAGAGCAACTCCCCGTTATTATTTTAGACCACGAATTCCTTAACTCGGGATTGGGATATTTTCTCATCGATACCGGCTCTCAATTGAATTTAATTAAAGAAAACGCTTTAACACCAGACATCGATATAAACACGAAAATAATTTACCATCTTAATGGAATCGGCTCTGGCACGGTGCGCACCTATGGCGAGATACTTGTTAGAATACGAAGCGTAGACATACGGTTTCAAGTCGTCGACAGCGACTTTCCCATCCAGCAAGCAGGTATCTTAGGCATGTCCTTTTTGACTCAGCAGGAAGCAATACTCACTTTCCGTGCCAATCTTCCTAGTCAGTTGATCCTCGGTAATCAGGAGATTCAGTTTTGTAACCACCCATCGTTTGATCTTCCTCCGAGAACAAAAAAACTCATCAAAATTCCTATAAAGAATAAAGAACTAAAGGAGGGATATGTTAGAAGGATTGACGCAGGACGCGGTGTCTATTTGGGCGAAGTGTTAGTCACGCAAAGGAACGGCTACGCCCATACCTTTGCCATAAATTCAACTAGCAGTCGCATTAATCTTACTATTCCCCCTATCGAGTTAGAAGATTTCAAATCTCAACCTCCGCTAGCTCGATCTGCTCGACTGGGAAATCCCGGCATTGATTTGGAAAAATCTGCCGCAGAACGACTCTCGAAAATTGCAAACTTTCTCAACTTGGATGGTCTAAACGAAGTCGAAAGGACTAGCATCTTAGAATGTATCGCCAGCTTTCCGTTTCAATTTTATCTTCCCGGAGATAAATTAGGTTCAACCACGATTCTAAGGCATAAAATCGCCACGACGGACGAGAATCCGATTAACATAAAACAATATCGATACCCACAGGTCCACAAACAAGAGATACAAAACCAAGTCGATACCCTTCTCGAGAATAACGTAATCCGGCCTTCCGATTCACCTTATAATTCTCCCGTCTGGATCGTACCGAAAAAACCCAACGCCTCGGGAAATCCTCGCTGGCGAATGGTGATAGATTATCGCGCCCTCAATGAAAAAACTATTAGCGATGCTTACCCGATCCCCAACATCACTGATATTCTTGATCAGCTCGGAGGGGCAAAATACTTCAGTACCCTTGATCTAGCTTCTGGATTTCATCAGGTGCCAATAGACCCTGCTTCTCAATCAAAAACTGCATTTTCCACCCCGCACGGGCATTACGAATTTAACCGTATGCCCTTCGGTTTAAAAAATGCCCCCGCAACCTTCCAGAGACTGATGGATTTAGTACTCTCGGGTCTGCAAGGAATCGAGCTTTTCGTTTACATGGATGATATTGTCATCTATGCTGCTTCCCTGGAAGAACACTCGTTGAAATTAAAAAAACTTTTAGGTCGGTTGCGAAGCTCTGGCTTAGCCCTCCAACCGGAAAAATGTATGTTCCTAAAGCAGGAAATATCATATTTAGGTCATATCATCACGCACGAAGGAGTAAGGCCGGACCCTAAAAAGATAGAAGCCGTGAAGAATTTTCCCATCCCAAAAACAAAAAAGAATATTAAGCAATTCTTAGGCCTCGCCGGCTACTATAGAAGATTCATGAAAGATTTTGCGAAAATCGCGAAACCAATGACTCGTCTCTTAAAATCCGACATCTCATTTTCTTGGACCGATAGCGCTCAAGAAGCCTTCGAAAATCTCCGAAATATTATATGCACCGAGCCCTTGCTGCAATATCCAGATTTCTCTAAACCTTTTGTCGTCACGACCGACGCTTCCAACTACGCGCTGGGCGCCATTCTTAGTCAAGGTCCTATAGGCAAAGATCTTCCGATTTCCTATGCTTCTCGAACACTCAACAACGCAGAAACTAATTATTCCACGACAGAGAAAGAGATGCTAGCTATTGTATTCGGCGTCGAACATTTCCGGCCATACCTCTTCGGCCGCAAATTTACCTTGGTCACCGATCATCGACCGCTAACTTGGTTACACAATACCAAAGATCCCACGTCGAAATTAATGCGATGGCGAGTTCGCCTTAACGAATACGATTACGACATCAGGTACAAACCGGGCAGAATAAATTCCAACGCTGACGCACTCTCCCGTAACCCGATCCTCCTAAACGAACAAAATCATGACTATACAAATCAAAAGGGACTTAGCTCGAAAGATTTGAGATCGGTGTTAGTCTGCGCAGACGACCCACCTATCGTGAATCTTGCAGTGGGCGACTGTCCCGAAAGACCGACGGAAGACTCCAGTATCGAAACTTTAATCGACAGCTGCTTCTCCATTAACGCAAACAGAGACGATAGCATCCCGAGCAAAGCTCCTTCTCTAATAAAATCAGATGAAACAATGTCGACGGACTCTGACGATGGAGAGGACAGCGACGCTTACCTGACAGCAACTGAGGACGAACTACCGGGACAAGACAGAATTACGCCACCAGTATCAGCACATCGTGGGAATATCTGGCGTGTGTCGTCGCCGGGTACTCCGGAACACACGCCAGGGGGGGAGATGACGTTAGCCCTCCCCCATGTCAACTTTAAAGAGTCATCGAGGGATTTCTGGCGTGTGTCGTCGCCGGGTACTCCGGAACACACGCCAGGGGGGGAGATGACGTTAGCCCTCCCCCGTGTCAGGTTTAAATCGTCACCGAGGGACTTCCTGACGTGTGCCGTCGCCGGGTACTCCGGAGCACGCGTCAGCCAGCGAGACCATCGAGAGACGACTGTTGACGATGACTCACCTGAGGACAAAAACTCTCACAGACTTGACAATGATAAAATTACAAGACGCAACCTTTTAATTTCCACAGCCACATGCCTCGTCCACAGTAAAGATTTCCTGGCCCTGAGAAATGATCATATTGTACATTTCACCTCTATCGATTACGACCTGTCGTTTCAAACAAGCAAAGATTTGATCGAAACACAATGGTTTACCTTTCACGACTTGCAGAAAATCCCTGGCAGCTTAGGTGACGCAACCACTCTTCCATCCAATAAGTATCACGTCTTCCATTTATTTGTTAAAAATTCGCCCAACGAATATCCCAATTTAGTCAACGTCGAGTCATGCATAAAAAGCTTGAAAAATTTAATGGACTTCCTTGGTATCTTCACCTGTAGCGTTTCAAAAAATCGAAATGGATTAGATCAACTCCCCTGGGTAAACATAGAAAAAATCTTTCAAACGGTCTTCTTCAATAAAGGATATACAATTACGATTTGCTCAAACGAATTGAAATTTCCATCCAAGCACGAACAGGCAGCTATCGTCAAAGAGTACCATGAGTCGGTTGTAGGTGGTCATCAAGGCATCTCCAAGCTCTATAATCGAATTAGAGACGAATACTATTGGAAAGGGATGAAGCAGGATATCATTAATTTCGTTCACACATGCAGTAGTTGCCAAAAGAACAAGCTCGCCAGAATAAAAACTAGGCAGCCCCTTCGTATCACCGACACTCCGCAGCAAGCTTTTGATAAAGTACAAATGGACATTGTCGGTCCCTTACCAGTTACCGAGAAAGGAAATCGATACTTACTAACTCTTCAAGACAACCTAACAAAGTATTCGGATGCCATTCCTCTCCCCACCATCGATGCGATCACAGTTGCCCTCGCACTCGCTGAACAATTCATTTCTCGATTCGGTTGTCCCAAGGCAATACATACCGATCAAGGAAGCAATTTCATGAGTAGCATTATGAAAAACTTTTGTCAAATCTTCAAAATTCAACAGATAAAATCAACCGCTTTTCATCCGCAATCTTTGGGATCCTTAGAAAGAGCCCATCACACATTCATGGAATATCTGAAACATTATTGCGCAAAAAGAAATTGGGATCAGTGGATTAGATTTGGTATGTTTTCATACAATACCTCCGTCCACGAAGCTACCGGATTCACACCTCACGAATTAATCTTTGGAAGAAAAGCTCAAATTCCCTCGGAATTCTCAGATCAGCGGGTGCCTCGTACATTCATTCAATATTTTGATGACCTCTTCACGATAATTACTACTACCCAGGGTATGGCAACGGAAAACCTAGAAAGGGCGAAAGCCAAGAGCAAGAAACTTTTCGATAGGCACTCAAATCCCCGCATTTTTCAGGTAGGCGACGATGTCTACTTGCTTCAAGAGCCTCGTCAATCTAAATTTGATCCACATTGGAAGGGTCCTTTTAAAATTACCCGAATCTTCAACGATCTTAACGCAGAAATACAAATTAGCAAAAATAATAAGAAGATAGTTCACACAAATAAACTAAAGCTCGCTTATATTCGACCGACATCCCCTCTAGGAAATAATTGATAATTGTGACGCGCAAGCATCATTGTGAAAGTAAAATAGGATAAATAATAACCCTGAAATGTATTTAATTCGATACTCTTTATTGTAAAATAAATCTTTATAAATGTAAATAGCAACTCGTATGGAACGAATGTGTGTATGTATAGTATGTTGCAAAAATTTTTTTTTATCTTACTTTGTTATTTCCATCCCGTTTGTGAAATTTGGAATATTTACATCGAAATTAACGATTATAACAAACAATTAACCTTCCACGATTTTTTTTTGGTGTTATGTGTCTGCTTAGTGTGGCTATATTTTTATAACGGAGATGTAAATCCAGACTTAAATTAATTAAAATACTTGCTAAGCATTCTTGTATCTACGGCGCACTTTCCCCTTTTTTTGTACGAACAATATACTCTTGCAAATTATAAGTAATCAAATAGGTTATAAAAGCTGTCACCATAGGTAACAGCTTTTGATAAGGGGGAAGGTGTGACATTACGTCACGTTCTCATAGAGCGACGGTTCTTTGGACAAGCCTACACGAACGACGATCGCCTTGTTTTCCGCTGTAGAACGCGGGCTGTTCAAGGAGCCTTCGAATTAAGACTTGCGTATGAGAAATCCCCATCATTAGCATATCTCCCTTTTCCGCATAGATTCTTGTAGAGAAATGGTCACTCTAGGGATGAGGTAGGGTAGGTAGGAGGAAAGCAGATGCGGCGACTTTCTCACGGCCCGAGAACAACGGGAGCCAAGGCTGCGACTTTCTCACGGACCGAGAACAGCGGGAGCGAAGGCTGCAACATCTCTAAGGCCCAGGAACAATGAGGGGCTATAAACCGATTTTTTAGTCCCTTCGCAGAAAACTCTCGCCAACGCAGGACCCGCGCATTCGAAACAGGACGCATCGACACATCTGGAAGACGTTACGGCACCCGACGTCTTCGTCCTCGAGGAAACACCCCTTTTCTCGAGGACTCACCCCGATTGGACATCGCACGAGGCACACCCACCGGAGCATCCCCTTCCCGGGCGACGCCGAGAGGGATTTGAAACGCTGGAAGATTTTTTGGGAGAGACGCAACTCGATCACGGAACCGAACGCGACTTTTCCTTTTGCTTAAAGAATAACGTCGAACTTCGATTTTTGCTTAAGGAATAAATTCGAATTTTGCCGGCAACCTCTGTATGGAATTTTCTTCCCTGTTTCCTTTCGGATTGTTCCTGAATCGCGCGTCTCGCGCGCGGTGCCCGATCCTCGCGCCTCGCGTCATAGAGCGACCGGGTTTAGAGATAGGCCGGGTCGTAACAATACATACAATTTATCACAATTATTTATGTAGTGTATGTTACGATTAGTGTTTCAAAATAATGCTCGATTTTGTAAGTACACATTTGGTCTTACCTTAACAATTTTGTTTCCAAACTAGGGAAGCTTCGTTTTTCGTTATCCTTAACACTTCATACGCGTTACGCACGTCACCTTTTTAGCGAGCGTTCCAATTACCCTTCGAGTCGACACGAGTCGACACGAGTCGACACAGGAGTCGCTGGGAGTCGTGTAAATGGAAAGCACCCATAGGCATCAGAAAATAAGATTACAGCGCTATGGTGGAGAGTTGCGGAACTATAATTGTTGACATCAAAATTTTAATGGCTATTAAGTCTACATAGTATTGTGTGAATAAATGTTTCTTTTTTAATATTTAAAGCCATTATAAATAAAAGTGAAAATAATACAACTTGTTGAAATAAATCTGAGTGTATTATGTAGATAATTTTGGTAAGTAGGATCTCGTAAAAATTCTGTAATACAATATTGAACTTGAGCTTTACCATGTTTTACTTTGAAGGTAAGAGGTAGAAATATGTAATTATATTTTGTATTTAATTGATGACTTTTGAAAATAATATTTGATTATAAAGTAAAGGCAATATAGTACCTAATTTAATTAATATTTATATGTATTGCATTATATCCAATAACAAATTTTTTTAGGTTAAAATGGGAAGTCTGAGTATAGTCGAATATATGAACTATCTTAGTGGCACTAATTCTTCAAGATGTGTCTATGAAGGAGAAGAAGTGTTAAACGCTGGCCACATAATATTATGTGGAAAATTAAGTTCATCTACTCCCGAAAAAGTAAGCATATGTGCTTTATGCCTTCAAAGTAGTGCCCTTAATTCAGATCCACATCAAATAGAAGGAGAGCTTATGATTTGTGAAAGAGAAAACGTTAAAATTATAAATATGTCCTGTTCTTGTAAAGCAGGAAACAGTGGTAGATGTAAACACATCTCTGCCGTTTTAATTAAATGTACAAGGTATACAGTGTTTCTATTTTCAACAAAGGTGGAATCGTGCCAAGTCAGTCTTGAATAAGAATGAATAATTTCCTTATACTTTAGGTTCATTCCAACTAACACGAGAACTGGTTCTGAACTCAACGGAGTGTGCGCAGTCTGACCTAGCCGTCCCAAAAGTCAGACTGCGCAGACTCCGTCGAATTCAGAACCAGTTCTCGTGTCAGTTGGAATGAACCTTTTATCACCCCGATTCATGAAGCGGGCACAGCGTGTTCGTCGGACTACCTTTCTTACGTCCCTGTTTAAAGCCAGGCGCAAGAGCCAGATGCAAGACATGTGCAAGATCAGTTAATGAGACTATCGTGCTAAGCCTGCTTCATGAATCAGGGTATATGTATTTTTACTGATTTTTTCTTCTGTTTTAGGAAAAATGTTCAAGAATTTGAGATAATTTCTCAAACAGATTTAAAATGTGTGTGGTCTACTCAAAAGCATGTAACGAAAGAAAAATATAGCGTAGTCCCGATAAAAGATATGCCTTGTTTTAAAAATAGTGTAGAGCAATGCAACTTAAAAATTGATGAAGATAAATTATACAATTTTTTTATAGAAAGGCTACCGGAAGCTGCAATTTCCAAACATAGGTATGGTTTTCACATTAGGTTTATTCCGACACAACTTCAAACCGGTTCATGGATGGTCTTGTACGTGAGCAGAGTTGATTTAGTGACACTACATCTGCTCTCCGCACGTACAGGAACATCCATGGACCGGCCCGAAGTTGTGTTGGAACAAACCTATTATGTTTTTTATATTCTGTAAAGTAAAATCCAAAAAATATATACTTTAGAGCAGGACGAAGGATTTTAAATGATTCACTAGCAAGTAGAAGTGATATGATAAATGATGTTAATGATTACAATGCAATATTAATGCAATATTATTACAATGCTATATTAAACAATGCTTGCCAATCAGTGTTGATGTTGGAAATTTCATCTCTAGAAGTCAATAATGAAAATGAGTGCTGTAAGGAATGGTACTTAAAACTGTTTGGTATGTCCCCTGAAACGCTAATCGCTACCACTCAACGATCTCAAGAGTGGCATACACAAAGAAAATTTAGAGTTACAGGTAAGTACATTTTGTTACATACCGTAACGCATAAAAAGCACACAAAAATAACTACTGTAGTATTGAAACAAAATGCATAATAAATTTCTTTTTTTTAGGTTCCCGTATATATGAATTGTATACTTATTCTAAAAACGAGTGGAAAATAAAATCAATGAAGTATTTTTACAGCAAGAGTTTTACAAATAAGTATACTCAACATGGGATTAAATATGAGAGTGATGCTAGAGAATTATTTATTAAACAAACATCTTTTCATGTAATTGAATGTGGTATGGTGGTTTCTCACTCAAATCCATGGCTAGGTTACTCACCTGACGGTATAATTTTTGCGGAAGACAAACCTACTGCACTATTAGAAATAAAATGTTTGTTTGAAGGTAAGTTAACTATTAATTGTTTTTTTCATACAATACCTCTTTGTATTTTATATAAAAATGTATAATTGTATATAAAAAATATGCACTTATTCCTGACAATATTTTCAGTAGAAATATAACCCTTTATTATTTTCAGGAGCTACAACGACAATTACTGGCATTATTGGGAAAATAAAATATTTACAAAAGTGTGGTAACAAATATTTATTAAAAGAGACACATAAATATTATGGCCAAGTCCAATTGGGCATGGCATTATTAAACTTAACAAAATGTTATTTAGTTTTATATGCTTCATTTGACAATACTGCAGATTAATTGAAGTTGACTTCAATTATAATTTTGCAAGAAAAATGTTGTTTGTAGTTAAAAAGAATTATTTTGAAAAAATGTTTCACACAATTTGTACATCAAATACATTTTAGTTCCTAAATTGTGTATTTTTTTACTTTTTTAATTAAATACTTTTGACAAATTTGTGCACCCCTATTTAAAGAATGACTTGCCCCTTGCATACTACTGTCTTATAATTTAATGACATTTTAATAGTACAAAATTAATCGCTTAAAAACCTACAGTCTGCTAATATGGGGCTTGATAAATTAGTAATAGCACACGCAATTATAAATATATCTTTAATTTTCTTTACTAATGACCACTGTAATCTCCCCCCCAAAATTTTAAAAATCTTAATTCGCTGATGTGCTCTTTCAATATGTACCCTAGCAGCTGCTATTTTAACATTTAATAATGCTTCCTCAGTACTTAACTGTCTTTGTTGTTTTAAAAATGGTGGTCTAATTAACTTAATTTTGAACTGTTTACAAATACCATCTATCATGAATCCTTTATCTACCATAATGGTATCTCGTGAACTCTCCAACTTCAATATTAAGTCACTCTGTTCGAATATTGTTTTATCCGAAGCTCGTCCACCATATGGTTCACTAATAAAAGTAATAACACCTCCCGGAGAAACGCCAGTCGTAAATTTAACTGTAGTATTAGATTTATATTGTGAATAAAATCTGATTCGACAACAAAGACACTTAGGTTTTTGTACCAAAATTTCTGTGCAATCCAACACTATTCTAACATTTTGAAAGCTTTCAAAACACTTTGGCATATTTTTTTGTACTTCAACATAGTCTGGGAATCGCATTGTAGTGCTTAAAACTTTGCTTACAATGGGCAACATTTCACAAATGTAATGTTTGCACAGTTCCTGAGAGATTCCAAATAACACAGATAACGTGATATAAGAGAGATCACATTTTAATTTTGTAAGCAGTAAAACGATACGTTCTCTTATAGACAAACGATGTGACCTTTGATCGCTATATACACATTGCACTGCCTCCGTTATTATATCTAACAGTCTTACGTTATTTAATCCAGTAAAGCTGTTAACAGCAGCATCCGTTGTGAGAAGATCACAAAGTGTATATATTTTTGGCGTATTCACCTGCACTTCGAAATCCTTATAAGTTTTAGGTCCTTCATAATTTGGTTGCGCTTGAAGAAGCTGTACTAAACCGTTTGCAGCCTCAATTTCTTCTGAAGAACGATGTGTTGAGCCATTTTCTTCACAGGGGCAGTCTTCAGATAGAACAGCCTCCCTGTTTAGGTGCCTTTGGATTAGTCTTTCACTTCTACTACTGGATGGTCCAAGTTGAGCATCTGTAGAAATATTAGATACAGGAAGATTTTTGGAAGGTACAGCTGTTCTTTTTAAAAACTTCCTTTGTTTTGAAGTATTAGGACCTGCAAAAAAAGACAAAAAGTAATAAACCTAACATAAAAAATTGCTAATACTTAAATACTTACCGCGATAAAAATAATCTTCTGCCGTGAAATGCAAGGAACACACCTTCATATACTTAGTAATAGGTTTATCTATTTTTAGTACAAATTTCCACGCTTTTTGTGGATCCATTAAAACTTTTGAACCCATTTTGCCCTCCACTAAAGCACGAAAATTACTTTCGGCTTTTGGAAAGGCATGAAATAAAATTTCTGGGTTTTTCCTTTCCCATGAAGAACACTGCGGTACTGAGCAATACCTATTTGATTTGCTCATAATTAAAAAAGGTTTAAAACACAAGAAAATCTCAAAAATATTAACAAAACACTCGTAAACACGACGTAAATGCCAAGAATACACACTGTAAACACAGATTGATGTCAATAATTGTAGTTCTTTCGCCTACCGTCAGACGGCGCGTCACTTATTTTCAGATGCGTATTAGGTTATATCAGAGTTTAATAGTGATTTTAATTTGAATCACATGCCTAAATCGGAGCGAAACTGTTGTGTTACTAATTGCAAAAATGCTGAAAATTCTTGCGAAAACAGTAATATTAAGTTTTACTCATTCCCGGGTAAATCCTACGAAATGGGAAGGCGACAGCAGTGGATAAATACAAATAATACGTGTGTGTATAATAACATATAATATAAAACAGTTTATATAGAAAAATTGTTAGATGTGAAACATCGAAATTCTTCTTTGTAGAAAGTATGCGATAGGAAGGATGGACCACGCGTCCGTCGAAAGAACACGTGCGCCAGTGCGCATTTGTATTTATGACTGTGGTACTATTAAACGGTACGAGAGAACCGTTGTGTCTTATTCAAAAAGCGCATTTAGTTTACTCTCTCTTAACTCTGTCATCGGTAAGTACTGTTTAATAGTATCACAGTCATAAATACAAATGCGCACTGGCGCACGTGTTCTTTCGACGGACGCGTGGTCCATCCTACCTATCGCATACTTTCTACAAAGAAGAATTTCGATGTTTCACATCTACCATTTTTTCTATAAAAACTGTTTTATATTATATGTTATTATACACACACGTATTATTTGTATATACTATTATTTATATCTCTATTTTTGGTTTTCTTTCAATTGTATTCACTTCATTTGACAATGATCAATACTTGTTTCTATGCATGGTGGGAGAAGGAAATTCTTCGAAACCACCGAGCCGGAGCATGAAAATTGGCGCCGGGAGAGTACGCAGATTCAGCGCCGTTCGGTTGGTGCTATCCCCGAAGAAGTACACGTGCACCGCAATAGTCGAATTTATTGCGGGTCTGCACTTTGTCCGAGGAGAGCATAAAAGCAGAGGGTTTCTGTTGCCTCCCGCGAGGCTCCTGAAATCTGAGCACGCGGTCGAGGCCCTTCGCTTGCGACCCGGCGCCTATCACTCTCGCTAGACTGAGTTACTATCTATTTAGCCGGTCAAATAGACTGAAATTTCTCTGGCAGTAAATTTTTATCGTGTGTCCACTGCACAATCTAGCTAGATTTATTTTTCTCAACCGAGATTCTAGACTAACTCTCGCTAGATTGTTCTCAATGCTGTGTCCACTTGAGTAAATCTAGCTGAAAACGAAAGAACACGTTCGCCAGTGCGTATTTGTATTTATAATTGTGATACTATTAAACGGTACAAACCGTTGTGTCTAATTCAAAAAGCGCATTTAGTTTACTCTCTCTTAACTCTGCCATCAGTCGCTGTTCCGTCTCGCGATAAACGGAATTCGACACAACGGTTCGTACCGTTTAATGGTATCACAGTCATAAATACAAATGCGCACTGGCGCACGTATTCTTTCAACGGATGCGTGGTCCATCCTTCCTATCGCATACTTTCTACAAAGAAGAATTTCGATGTTTCACATCTAACAATTTTCCTATACAAACGGTATTTAAATGTTATTTTTAAACGTGCTAACCAATGATCAATCAATCCTCATGCTTTCATTAATGAGGGTAAATACTGCTTCGTACACCGATACAGTGAGCGTGTAGTAGGAAGTGGTTAAGCTAGGGCTCGGCGAACGTTGGGACGCAGTTCAGTGAGGAGACGCAGGGTGACCGTTGCCTCTATATCTATATATAGAATAGATATAGATATAGAGGCAATGTTCAACGTTCGCCTGGCCTTAGCGTATTTAGCCACTCCAGCGACGTTTCACGAGCAGCCGGTCTCACCCCCGAAGCGCGGCATAAGATGTTTCACATCAAAAAGCTGTTAACCGAAAAAAGTAAGTAAGTTTAGTAGTCGTTGAGAACCAAATTATCATTGTGGGAAGGCGACAGCAGTGGATAAAAGCTGTTAACCGAAAAAAGTAAGTTTAGGTTATTAGTCGTTGAGAACAAAATTATTATCATATTGCAATATTTCAGTGAGGATGGTTCTTTATAGGTTCGTTCCAACTAACACGAGAACTTGTTCTGAACTCGACGGAGTGTTCATAGTCTGATCTAGCCGTCCCAAAAATCAGACTGCGCACACTCCGTCGAGTTCAGAACCAGTTCTCGTGTTCGTTGGAACGAACACTATGGTTACCAACAAAATATTCAAAAATATGTAGTGCACATTTTGTCGGAGGCCAACGAAGTACCATGCAGTCTCATCCTGTGTATATTCCAACTATATTCTCTGTGACACGGTGCCAAATTTCAACAGAAGCAGAGAAGCAAGCTATTTCTCGTTTTGAAAGATATATGAAAAGGATCGACCGCACTTCTGAAACTGTTTTCAGCCCTAAAATTACACAGGTGATACAAGCTAACAATGAAGATGTAGAGGTTGAAAGAATAATCCATCCCGTCAATACAAAAAGTAATGTTGAAACACAGTGTTGTTTTGACTCTTACGAAACAAATAAAGAATATTTTGTGTTTGAAAGTTCCTTAGATGGAAATAACTTTATAAAGGGGGTAAATTGATAGACATTTGTCTTATAACATGTCCAGTTATAAAAAACAGTCCATGGTGTTCTATTTCCTGAACATTTATCACATATTTTGCTTCACATAATTTCTTTCCTTTTAGCACTTCTGATGGTCTGTTATTATTGAAATACATTTTTTCAAACCCACAGCGAATAACTTTGTCCATTTTTGGAAACAAATGCACAAAATACTTCAAAAATTACATTACACGAAGAAAACACCGACTTAAAAAAATTTACTGACACGTTTTGTTTATACCAACTATATTCCAGCAGCGATCACAAGGGGGCACTGTTCGCCGGTTCGTGCAGCTTCCCTATAGGCCCCTTACACAGCCGGAATATCTCTGAATTCAGAGACGGAATTCATATTATTAATTCATAACGCCCGGAATTAGGTTGGCTGGGCAAAACTGAAGCAGATGGCGTCACCGAGCCAAACACCCGCGGGCAAATTTAAACGGTTATAATATATTATTAAAATGCTGCACTAATGTGACTAATGTGACTGGTAAACAAATTTGTAAAAATTAATTACGGTGATATGAAAGTGAAGCAGTTGAAGGAATTGTTAGTTGCTCTTAACGCCAAAACTGGTGGAAGAAAACAAGATTTGATTGAAAGGTATTTTGATAATATTTTAATTCCATGTATTTTTGACAATCTCCTTTTTCTAATTTTCAAATTTCATGTAATGTTAGAAAATGATAATAATTCTTAAGGTAATACTTATGTTGCCTGTAGTAGTTTAAAAATTAATTTAACTTAATTAGAGGGTTCGAAGAGTAATTCGGAAGTGCAATTTTTGTACGTCATCTCCCGGTACTGAGGGGTACTGCCACTCGTATTTTTCATATATTTGCCCCCACGCCGAAGTGTTCGAGTAAAAAACTTCCAACCAGGCCAAGGGTGCCTTCAAGTATATATTAGAATGAACTGAGTATAGGTACATCCGGGGACACGGTATCTGTCGCTGGTGACTTTTTTTAAACGTTATTTTTAAACGTACTAACCAATGAATAATTAATTCTCATGCGCACATTAGCTACGGTGGCGTCTACTCTCGTTAATGAAAGCATGAGGATTATTAATTATTGGTTAGTACGTTTAAAAATAACGTTTAAAAAAAGTCACCAGCGACAGATACCGTGTACCCGGGTGTAGATCCAATTTTGAACAGAAAGATATTTTCTGTCTTAAAACCGGCAATAAGTGTCTCAGTCATACCGGGTGTTTTCCTGGGTTGTTGACATAGGCCGATATGGTGCATAGCAGTTTGTAGACTATAGTATGTACGCTATTGGTCGGAGACGCAAGGACGCCGAGCGATCGGCTCTGCCTATCGTCGGCAGACGTCAATCGTCGCGACAAAAGTTCCCTAGTGCGTAGGCACTGAGCAGACGAGAAAGTATGGCGGTTGATACAAAAATTTGTTTACAAGGTGGAATTTTTCAGAGTAATTGTATTTTTTGAAAATAAAATGTGGTTTTCAAAGTTAATAAAATATTTCCATTCGCGAAACGATTTCCTTCGCGTTTATTTCGACTCTCGAACGCGCTTTTTAATAAATAGTCAAAATACAGTTAAAAAGAGTAATGAAGGAAGGGTAATAAATCTTGGGACAAATGTAAAATAATTAACGAGTTGTAGAGACAAGTGAACCGACGTGAAAAATAACAGTGACCAGGCAGTTCTCAGGATTTTTGAGTAGGGTAAGTGTAACGATAAATCGAGAGGAATAACAAAAAGGAATTGTTTTGAAGTCATTCAATTTCTTTATACTTTATAAAGGTAATAATAGTACAAAAATTATTTGTAGACTTAGAGAAAGTGATGAATTCTTCATGGATGTTACGGAACGTGTATGGGTGGGTGTTTAACGAATGGAACACTTTATTTGCACTCGAATTGCTTTATTTTGCACAGCTCAAACTCTTAGGGTAAACACACCTAAGTTCAGCCACTTCCAGTAGTCAGCCACTCTGCTGAATAAGTCGAAATATTAAGAATTCCCAGCGAAAGATTATTTTATGCTCCTGTCCCAATTGTCGGCCATCTCTTTTCTACCTGATCTTCAACTTTTGTGTTGCATTGGTAACACTGTGCTAACATTAGACTGTGTTAACTGACAGCGTCCGGCATTGGTAAGTAAAATCATAAGTTTTGTATAGTATAAGTAGGAGTAAGAAATAGTGAATTATGCAGTTTGATACGGTGATTCCGTGGTAAACGATTTTTAGTTGATTTTATACTTAATAATACGTCGTTTACACAAAATGGTGTTACAGGTTATGTTCGGTTTGCTAGTTTTTATGGGGGCCGAGTATTGGCATAACAATTTCACCTGAAATCCAAAAGTCAGCCACCCGGCCGACTACTGGATATTTACCGGTTTACGTCGGTATCCAGTAGTCAGCCGCATTATTTCCAGCGTGGCTGACTATTAGGAAGTAGTCGGCCAATAGTCGGCCGTCGTTCTTTTTTTACCTAAAGTACATAAATTAGGTGCTGGAAATGATATTGAAGTGAGTGAACTAAATCAAAATACATATATTAGTGGATATTAAACTAGAAATTAAAACAATAATTAAGTAGGTACCTATATAAAAATGTAAATAAGTAAATTTAGGTTTGGGTCAGTTTACTTACACGTCCTCCTTTCTGCATAGGGATACAGGCGTCATGACAGACAAAAAACGTCCCATTCATCAATATCCTCAAAGTGCTTTAGATGCCGCTTTAGTTTCTGTACATGATGGTATGGGAATTAGGAAAGCCAGCAGAATCTATGGGGTTCCAAGAGGGACCATACAAGACCGATTGCATGGTCGAATCAAAACGACTAGTAGAAGAATGGGTCCCCCAACAGTTCTAAACAGTAATGAGGAACAACAATTGGTTAATTGGTTAAAGGAATTGGCAAAAACAGGGTTTCCTAAAAAAAAACTGAATTGTTATCAACAGTCCAACAACTTGTACTCGCCGATAAGCGCGAAACCCCATTTAAAGACGGGCGACCAGGAGACAAATGGTACAGAAGTTTTTTAAAAAGACTTCCGGACCTCTCCCTTCGCGAACCAGAAGGTTTGATCAAATTACGAGCCACGATTACGGAAGAATATATTCGGAAATGGTTTCGAGATCTGCAAGCTTACATTGCAGAAATTAAACAGGAGGAAATTTTTTCAGATCCGCGAAGAGTACGTACAGATTCCTATGGTGAGATGCCTTTACAACCATTGGATGTAAATGGGTCACCAACAGTAGTCCCTGAGCTCAACAGTATTACATCCGACTGTGATTCCCGAACCACACAAGAATTTTCCAGAGAAAATTGTGATGCAATCAATAAGGAAATTATGGTGAAGAGAATTGATGAAGTAGAAACTGTGTATTGCGTTGAAAGTAATGAAACTGAAGAAGCGACGAATCAAGATGAAAATGGAAATGAAAGTGCAAATGGCTGTGACGTAGAAATAAACCATGTACCCGTTGCAGTGGCAGAAAGAAATTCTTGTGGTGACATTACAAACCAAAGATTTAAGCAACATTTATTTTGGCCTTCACCGATAGCTAGTCAGAGGAAAAACAATAAGCAACAAATGCAAGCAGCAATATCATCAGAAAATTACAGAAAATATTTAGAAGAAAAAGAAAGTCGCCAAAAGAAGGAACAGTTAGAAAAAGAGAGGAGGAAGGAAGCGAAACGACTAAGAGCAATCGAAAAGAACAGTGTCGTGCCAAGAAAGAAGAAAAGGGCGACGAAGAAGGCAGCCAGAGAATTAGCCAAAGAAGCAGATGAAAATCTCCCAAGGCGACATCCGGAAAAGTGTGGCATTTGTGAAGAAGATTTAGTCAGCGATGTTGAAGATGAGAACTTAAGGAGTGTTGAATGCGACAAATGCACTCGATGGTTTCATTTAATATGCACTGAATTCATTGGTTGGTACTACGACGAGGTTCAAGAAATGCATTACATTTGCCCATATTGTTCAGAAACAGGTAGGTTACCTTATAAAGGCAAATTTCATTTTTGTTATTCACGACCACTGTTTTAGGTTAATGGAAACCAGCCCAGGGTATTTCAGCATTGCGAGGACCTAGTTCTACTCGAGATTGACACTTTTCTACGTTTTAAAGAAGCAAAATGTACTTATTTTTCTACTATAAGTATAGTTACGTTACATTCTGAAAACAAAAATTTTGTGTTTTAAAATGCATAATATTTTAGGTTATAGTTCCTAGCAACGTTTTTTCATGTAAATCATCCAGAGTGTTTATATTTTGTTTTAAATATTTACATGTATCTCTTAGTACAGAATGTTATCTCGCTTATTTTGTCTATAAAATATTTCCAGCAGATTAAAAAATTGAGAAAATACTAATTTATTTCCCTGCTACTAAATACCCAAAGTGGTGGCTGACTATTGGCTACCAGGTGGCCGAACTTAGACTTCTCATGGCTGACTACTGGGAAACTGTTGTTTTTTCTAAGTTTCCATTTATTTCACCATTTCAAAGTAATATTTCAATAATTTCACCAAGTTAGTTTGTTCAGAAATAAATCGTCTACAAAGCTGTTCAAATTTCAAACTTCTAATATAAAACATGATTTTTTAAATGGTTTACCTTTCTGAGTATTGGATAAAGTGGCCGACTACTGGTGTGTTTACCCCACGGTTGCTAGATATAAGACGGTTGTCTGGTAACTGCTGACCAATCAGAACTCGGCAAGTGATGACGAAACAAGTATGCTGGGGCACCATACCTATACACCATGCGATACAGAGTCCGTCGCTGATAACTTTCTAAAATCTCATTTTTAAACATACTAGCAATGAATAGTTAATTCTCATGCCCTCATTAACTACGGTGGCGTTTACCCTCGTTAATGAAAGCATGAGGATTGATTAATCATTAATTAGTACGTTCAAAAATAACATATAAAAAATGGGTTACATAGAAGTAGGGGTTTCTATCAAAAACAAGTTTTTTTCATTTGTAGATAAGAACTAAAATTATTGTTTTTGAAAAGTTTTATATTAAAATGTAGATACGTTAAGGGAAAGGAAATGACAAAAACGAATTGCAGTTTTCAGTGTTTTGTTTTTTTTTAGAAAGAACATAATATTTTCACATTACACGTAAGGCATTAACAAAAAATGTACTATAATTACAATAAAATTTACATATCAGGTATATTACGTTACAATTTTTTAAGTTTTTTTGCCCTTTTCCGACTTTCATCAGTCCCTGGGTCGTCATGCTTTCGTTTTATTGTAGATTCTTCTTTTCTTGTATTAATGTATTTAATTCTTATGAACACACGTTGTTTAACAAATGAGTATACTAATTTATATGGAATGTTAGATACTTTTTTAAATATAAATCGGCTGGTTCGCTCAACAATATTTGTTTTAAATTTAAAGTTGCTACCATGTAATTTCCTAAACCATTTATCCATTTGTTCTACATTTTCCTTCCATGAAAGTGAAGGTTCAGTAAGGCCTCCAAAAGAAAGACTTTGCACCCAAGATGGCATAGCATATGAATGCATATTTCTTGCCTCATTTTCATATGTGTAGCAACCGAGTTCAGGGAACTCATTGTGATACTTTCGTGCTAAGAATCCTGCAATATAAGCTAAACCATCTTTTTCACACATATTATTTGTAGATGATGATACAGAAGATGAAGTAGAGGAACGAGCAGGGGAAGCATCGCTAAATTTCTCAATATCGCTTTCTTCGAATTTAGAGGATTCGAGGATTGTTATGCTAGCTTTAATACCCGCCTGATTTAAAGCAGTGGATAGCACAAACTCCTCATCTTGGTCCCCCTGCACATTAGTATTTTTTTGTACCATACCAGGATTTTTTCCAAGTATAATCATTCGTATCCTGTATATTGCATTCAGAGGTGCAGGATGGTCGTGCAAGCCCCCTCTCGTTCTTATCTGAAACAAATTAAACAACATAAGAACATTGACTTGGTAAACAAATATTGTTGGAAAAATTTAATTTTATAACCTGACAAAACAAGTTCTCGAGACAATCTTGGTTTAGTCGATGAGTAAGAATATAGGAAATTCCATATCTTTCTTTTAAATCCTTGTATAGACGTTGTACTGAAGTGGTAGAAATAATAGCTCCTTTTTGAAAGATTTGCAGGGAATTTTTAGAAATAACCCTCATACTTCTAAAAGTTTCTGTAGCAGTTTCTAAAATTTGATTCTGGTCTTCAAAATTTGTCCCATAAGGTCTTTTAGTTTGCACTGATGCACTAGGAGAATAGGAGTTCAAAACATCAAACCATGTATTAATAAGCCCAAAAAAATCTCCTACATTTCTGGCAAGTTCTTTGTCTTCCCCTGGTAAATATCTTGTTAATGCAGTGGCGGTGGTATTTGACATAAGCTGTGCTGCCAAAGCTACATTCTGCCTTTGTGATCTTTCACAAAATATGTGAATCGGCTTGAGTTTATGGCATGAACTAATTTCTGTACTTGTTTGTTCTATTAAACATTTTACTGGTGTCTTGGTAATCCTTTTTCCATCTTTTAAAATAAATCCATGATCTAAGAACCAGTTTCTTATTAATTTTAATATGTGAGGGATATCCGCAAAAACATATATTTTGTTTTTTGTTACTGGATGGAAGAAATAAGTTTGTTCTATGTTTACATTTAGTTCTGTCCAGAGTCCCAAGTTTCCTCCTCCACAATCTGAGACGCAGGCAACAACCTCATATTTAATTTCATTCAGATCTGCATTGATTTGCTCTAGTAGAGATTTTGTCATTTTTGTATCAAATCCAATAAACACTGGTTGCTTCCATTGATTAAACAGACCTCTTGCCATTATAACTTGCATGTATTTATATGGCCCAACTATCTCATCCCATTTTTGATCATATTCTATCAATGATGACACTTTCACCTCATCGTATGATAGGACTGTCAATCTCTGAAGTTCTGTTTTTTCACTGCCACAGGTTTGCATCACCTTTAAGATATCTTTTAAGATTCCATGTTGTAAATCCACATTTGAAGCCCAACTTTGTAAAGTTGAAATCCCTGGTAATGGATATTTTAATGTTTGCCTAGTGTAAATATAACCACGTTTACTAAAGTATCTAAGGGTGAAAGCCTTAGAAATTTCATCTGCGGTCCATCTTGCCTTACTTTTCTTTTTTAATATAATATCTAGCTGGTTGGGTGTTAAAAACTCTGACAAGATTTCCTTAACTCTAGCCTCTAAGCATTTATTGTCTACAATGCCCGCTCCTTCCTGAAGATGTTTTATTTTTTCTCGTAGAGCTTCTATTTCACTCATGTTTTTTGTGTTTTCGTTTTTAAGATCCTCATTTTCCTTTTGTAACTGAGTGTACTTTTGCAAAAGAACATCAAAGGGTGACTGTTTGCTTGTGGATTGCGAATCATCATCATTAATATCAAAAGAAGGGGCAGGAACTTCTGCAATATTTTCCTTGGACAACAAAAGTTGGGAAACAACTTTCTTTCTTTCTTTGATTTCCATTCTTTTACTTCTTTCAGAGGGATTTTTGTCCATTTTGTTTGGCAAAAATAGTGTAGGTACAGCTAAAATTAAAAATAAAATTTGATTATGTGTGTATTGTAATTCAAATTATATTTAAGGACTTACCAGTGTCTTTTAGTTTCCTAGGTACGGTTTTAGTTAATTTTGCATGTATGAGATCCTCAAACTGGTCTGAATCGAAATGTTTGCTGCAAATCCTTTTGTTAACAGGATTAAAGGTGTCTTTCCTACAGCAAAGTTGAACCCATTGTTTTCTTAATATGGGATTTTTCGGGAATGTAAAAAACCTAACAATTTCTCCATCTTTCTTTGCCTTTTCATGATTACTATTACAAGTAGCAATACTGCAGATCGTCCCAGTCATCTTACCTAAAACTAAAACAATTCCTTATATTTGCTTAATTTTTAACTAAACTTATTGTTTACCTTCGGTTGTCGAGCTGCATTTAAGAACTAAATTATAATCCTCTGCTAAATTGTCTTTTAGTTAGTCTTTAATCAATTTTTAGCAACCACAGAACAGTCAAACACTCACAAAACTGAAATACGACACAAATATCCTCGAAAATATTCAAATAACATTCGTAACACCATGAAACATTATGTAAATTAGTTGGACAGCTGAGTCGAAGCATACTTGTGACGTAGGCACTGACGTAACGGCCGCCATGACACCGGCCTTACCAGACAACCGTTTAATATCTAGCAACCGTGTGTTTACCCTACCACGTGCGTTAGCTCGCTCCTCTTACCATAGAACTACTTAAATTATAGAAAGTGCGAAGGCGCTGGATATTAGAACGAACGCTAGTGGCTCGCCCTAGCGGAAATAGGAATAAACTAAAATTACAACATTCTCCCATCTTTTTAGTTGAAACACTGAAACTCAAAATATCAAAAGGAACGAAACAAAATAAAGATTAAGTCAAAAAATGTCATAGTGTTCACAAGTTTAACTTCTTAGGGGCGGTAACAAGACGTCCACTCCTAGTGCGATTAATTTCGCTCTTCGAGTTTTCCTCTGCAGAATGTTCCATCTCGATTGGGATTTCGAGAGCACCTCCTGTTGGCGTTGTATCGTGTGATTCTTCGAGCGACTCGGGCTCAGTCACCAAATCTTTGTTTTCGACCGTAGTCTTTTCCCATGTTCTAATCTCGTCGGGTGATGACATCTCTAATGGATATAGTCGTTGGACAGGGCGTACGAGCTCGCCGCTCGCAGTTTTTAATCTGACAAAACGTACCTCTCCATCTCTGCCCCGAATAACCTCGGATTACTCGTGCTAAAGGCCAGTCAAGCTGCTTTTGATTGTCGTGGCCTACGAGAACAACATCTCCTTCTCGTAAAATTGTAGTGCCCTTAGTTGCACATTTTGGGCGGGATAGCTGTCCCAGGTATTCCAATCGAAAGCGACGGCGCAAATCGTTTTTCAATTTCTGACGATATCGACGTCTCTTGCCCAGATCACTTTCTTCGGTGTTATCCAGATCGGGTACGCCTACTTCTAAAATGTCTTGTATGAACATCGCTGGTGTCAGCGGCGCCAATTGATTCGGATCCTCGGAGACATGCGTAATGGGACGAGAGTTGACAATAGTTTCACAGTCGCACAACGTCGTACTGAGATCCTCGTATGTCAGGCGGGCCCGGCCTAGGACTTTCCTCAGTAACTCTTTTACTGATCTCACCATACGCTCCCACCATTCCCTCACCAGGCAGCTGAGGGAGGGTTGAATCTCCAATCAATTTTCTCAACTGAACTGTATTCGGCGATCTTCTTCCAGTTGATTCCCCGCAAGAGGTTGTTGGTTTCGACAAAATTAGTCCCATTATCGCTGAATATAATGGACGGGCGTCCTCGCCGCGCTATGAATCTTCGGAAAGCGCCTATGAAAGCTTCAGTCGACAGCGAAGTGACCAACTCAAGGTGAATGGCTCTGTATACCGCGCAAGTGAAGAGGCAAATCCACGCCCTCTCTCAGATACAGAGGCCCTGCGAAGTCGACTCCAGATATTTCAAATGCTGCGGCATCTCTTAAGCGCTCTTCGGGCAGGGTAGACATTGGTGCTTCTATTCTTGTAGCCTTGTATCTCTTACAGATGACACACTTCGCGATCACAGAACGGATAGCTCGTCGGCTGGATATAATCCAAACTTGTTCTCGCAGGTTATTCATTACAATCTGTATCCCGGCATGATTAAGTTTTTCATGCCTATATTGTATCAGCTTCGCTGCTTTCGGGTGTCGCGGATCCAAATCTATTGGGTAACGGAAGCCCCATTGGTCCTCCCTATTAGAAACCAATGTTTTTAAACGAATGGTTCCCACTTTATCCTTGAAGGGATTCAGGCCTCTAAGTCTTGGGTCATTGGTACCGTCAAAGGATTCTTCTTGTGATAGGCTTAATAACTTCAGTTCAGCTTCCACGACTTCTTTTGCCATTAATTCTCTACCATGGTGCGAGCGAACTTTCCGGCATTTCGCGATGAAGCGACGCATCCATGCCACCATGCGCAAAATCTTAGGGTATTTCGATGATCCTTTTAAATACCAATAGTCTTCTTGTTTTGGACTTGGCATAATCATGTTGCTCATTACAAGGTCGTACTGAACGGCTGACTCAGATTTCTTCCCTTTTAACGTCGACTTTTTAATCTCAACGTTGATTTCGTCCTCGTCTATGACATAGTCGGCCGAAGGCCATTGTTGACGTGGTCTCTTGAGCCATTCTGGTCCCTCCCACCATTTTGACTTGAGTAAATATTTTGCGTTACATCCTCGCGAGTGTCGATCGGCTGGATTCATCGTTCCGGGTACATGTTTCCATTGCTCAGGTTCCGACAATTGTCGAATCTCTTTCACTCGGTTCCATACGAACGTCGCCCACTGTATATCACGTTTGATCCACGATAAGACTGTTGTGGAGTCGCTCCAATAATATCTCTCAGCTTGTAGTTTGTTTAACGCAGTCAATGTGAAACTCATCAATCTGGTGCCTGTCGTGGCCGCAAGGAGCTCCAGTCTCGGTATCGTCAGCTTTCCTAGCGGTGCGACTCTCGCTTTAGCAGCGAGGAGTTGTATTCGAATGTCGTTTGGGGTTTCCGTTCGTGTGAACAGGACGGCCGCGTACGAGTATCGACTGGCATCAACGAAAACGTGAAATGATGTTACGTCTCCCCCCATCTCATGTCCAAACGCCTGTCTCTCGATGCGCAACTCTTGAAGGAGGTGTATTTCTTCATACCATTCTCGAAACTCGTCTTTAACCTCCTTACTGACTTCCGTGTCCCAATCCAAGTCTGTAGTCCACAGTTTTTGTAAAATTAATTTAGGACGCAGCGCGCAGAACTGGACACGCCATGCCGATCGGGTCGAAGATCTTTTGTGTGGCCTTTAAAATATTTCTTTTCGTCACTCTTTCAGGAATTGGTTCCTTCAAAGGCATCTTCGCTAGCGATAGTGTGTCCATTTCTTTATCCCACCTAAGTCCGAGTACCGATGACTCCTGTTTTGATAACGACGAACCGGAATACTCCCATCCTCTAAGAAGAAAACCGCCTTTTTCCATAACAGCTGTTGAGATTGTCTCGAACAAGCGTAGCTCTTCTTTCGTGTCGACGCTGGTCACGCAATTATCCACGTAAAATGATTTCATTAGTTTTCCGATGATTCTACGCTGTTCATCCGTATTCGCTTGTTGTAGTTCTTTCTCGAGGTGCAATTCAATCATAGCACCTAGCAGAAACGGGCTACTTGTGACTCCGAAAACGACTCGGCAGTGTCGGTAAACGTCGATATTCGATGGATCATCATCGTTCCACCATAAGAACCTCAGAACGTCTTGGTCTTTCGGCGTTACGCTGATTTGAAGGAAAGCTCGCTTAATATCCGAAATTACCCCAATTTTCTTCTCTCGAAAGCGCAGAAGTATCGTAGGAATCAATTCGATGAGATTCGGTCCAACTTCGAGACACTGGTTTAGCGAAAGTGAATCCTTTCCTCTCGCTGAAGCATCAAAAACTGGTCGCAGATGCGTCGTGCTATTCTCTTTTACAACATGTCTATGTGGCAGATAATAACCATGTCTTTTTATTTCCGCATGAGGAATCTTTTCGATGATTCCCTCCGCCATCCACTCCTGGAAGACTCGACAATAATCTTCGAACAGATTTTCGGATTTTAATTTTCTTGTTGTGGTTTCAAGTCTCTTTATTGCCATTTCCTTGTTGTCCGTGAGTGGTGGGTTGCTTTCTTTCCACGGTAAAAGTACCTCGTAACGTTCCGTGCTGTTTATCTTAACGGTCTGTCGAAATTGTCTTTTTACCTGCTCTTGATGAGCTTCTTTAGTCTTCACTTCAACAGGATCGGTGATGCCCAAAACGTCGAGATTCCACAGATCCGACACGTTTGCATCCTGAGCGAACATGGAAACTGTCAGCAATGCTGAGTCCACCCTCGACGATTTTCTTTGTGAAATTTTTCCCATTATAGTCCATCCCAGGCGAGTCTCGATCGCCGTCGCTCCGCATTTGAGATCTTCAACTCTTCCCGTTAGTAATTTTCCTATGATATCCGCTCCAATAAGAATCGAGATAGGTTCGCTATTCTGTCCGACGTCTGTCAGTTGAATTCCCTTTTTACTTAACTCTTGGCTCCAGGGACCTTGTGCAATGCCAGAGATGCTATGACAGATAGTCTCTTGATCCAGCGCTACGAAATTACACGCATACGAGTCGTCCAAGCTGCTAAGTCGAATGCAATAGCCCTTGTGCTCCTGAGGCTCAGTTTTTGTACCTCCGAATAATAGGTGTATTATCTTTTGCCTTGCGACTTCTTCGTAACCCAACTCTTCGACAACTCGACCTAGAACATAAGAACGGCGCGAACCTGTGTCTAAAACTGCTCGGACAATTTTTTCTTCTCCTCGATTGCGCATCTTCACGCGGAGTGTTTGTAGAAAGACCTCATTATTAAGTGAAAGATTGGCCAGACTGCTCTCTGTTTGACTCTTGGTCGTTGCTTCTCCTGGTTTTTTCTCTGTCGATTTGTCCACAGTAATTCTACGGCACATCAATAGCACGTGTTTTTTTCCCGCACCAGGCACATTTTTGGTTATGTTTGCAGAATCTCCTACCATGACCGGACTTGAGACAGTTAAAACACGCATTTTTCTGTTTTACACACTCTTGTCTTTCTTCCAGAGACATTTTCCTCACGCTTTCACACTGTGCGCTCTCATGGTTTCCGCGGCAAAAAATACATTCTGTTTTACCCTCTTTTGTATTAAGTAGAGATGCCGCAGTTGCGGTTTCGTTGCTGGATTCACTTTTAATCTTCCTTTTACCTTTATCTTTTGTCGATTGCTCGTTGTTTATTCCGAAGCCACTCACGGCAATTGCGATTCTTTCTTCGTTATCTACTTCCGCTTGTAAGAAAATCATGAAATTTGTGAGACGATCCTTAGGTGTAACGGTTGCTGGTACCGCAGGAATATCATCAGCTTGTTCCCTCGGTGCGAACTTGGTGGCTGTACTCGTATGCCTTTGCCAAGCTCGTAGTATCTCTCCTGGCAATGACGACTCTACCAACGGATACAACATTGCAGCGCATGTATCCGTAGTCACTCCTAGTGATTCGAGAGAGTGCTCTGATGTGGGTCTCTAGCTTATCGTAAATTGACGTCAACGAAACCATCCCTTTTGTCGTTGTAGCATTATTTAGAACTAATTTCAGCAGTTCCCGCACATACCCAGGTAGCAGATGTACGTGATAATGACGTGAAAAACTAGTCATTCGATCACTAGAAATGACGTGACGGATGTCGTGATTATGACGTGAAAATGACATCCTAATGTCTCAGACTGATGACGTCATTTGAATGACGTGTTTGTGACGTCTTTCGGAACGTGTTTTTGACGACTCTTTAGTCGTGATTTTCACGTCTTCTCGCACGTATTTTTCACGTCACTGTAAGACGATATATTTTATAATGCTTATTAAAAAAACTTTCATTTAAAGTGTAAAATTTTTATTTTAAACGGTTATAAACAGTATAAATTTTGTTATAAACTTTATGTATCGAACTCATCTTAAATCTTTTGTCGTAAATTGAAAAGTTAATGTTTTCAAAACTAAAACCTGTTCAATAATAATTCAAAAATTTTGAATAGTTTATATTATACTCTACCTATATCTATCACCTGTGAATCTCGTACACCATTTTTTACACTCTGAAATTTCAAGAATTATATAAACTGTGTAATATAGGCATAGCTACTAACGTTTCACCTTTAAAAGAATAAACAACACATTTACAAAATATCTCAGAAACCGGCCAAACTTTAAGATTTGATAATTTATTTTCAAGGGCAAAAATAAATAGTTCACTAGAAGCATATGGATACAAATATGAATCAGAATACGATAGAAATTCCTTACCAATAATAAATATTCCATTCTTATCATTTGTTGCTATATTGTATATTTCAATAACTTTTTTTTTGTTTGCTTCCAAGGCATAACAATCTGCCCGGGAATGAGCAAATATTGATAGAGTTGCATTTTGGAAATTAATTTTTTTAAATTGTTTACACCAGTTAAAGTCAAAGCATGAAATAAGGGGGCCCGCTGAATGTTCATAATTTACCTCAAAATTATTTAACTGACAGTTAGATTTTGTGATTATATCATCTTTTTCTTTAAGTCGCCTATGAATTTGTTGTAAAGGAAATTTAGGTGATCTAACTAATGATTTTAGCTGCCCTAAATAATTTTCGAAAGGGAACGCCGAAAAGTTATCGAGAACACCAAACAGATCCACATCATCACAGAGATGGGACAACAAATGAACATTGTACACAAGAAAGTCTAAGCCATATAAAGTTTTTAGGTGATTGATAAACACATTTATCATATTTCTTACAAATTCGGTACCAAATCTTCTTAAATGAACTTCAGATAATAGGATTGATATGGAGAAATGAAATAACAAAAAGTTCTCATACACAGGGACACTCAAGACATCTTTTAAAACACAGGGACCATAATAAATTAAAAAGTTTCTAAACTCGGTGGCCTTCCAATACTGTAATTCTTCTAAAGAGCGAGGTTTTCTATTGAACTCGATGGGCATCATTTTTTTAAGAGAAAGCAAACGTTCGGATATGATTTTTACCTTTTGACTTGACAACCTAACCTGTACAGGGCCTGTTCTTATCCAGGTATTAAGTATCTTTCTCATTATCCCCAAGCAAATATTGTGCATGTAATCTGTGGGAAAACATTTAATTAAATCGATTGGTAATTCAAGCAATGGTGTTTGTGACACATGATGATCTTCATCAAGTTGTTGTCTAAAAGATATGTTTGTCCGTTTTTGAGAATCTAGACTGTCATAAACCACTTTGTTGTTCAAATATTCACCATATACTACACACTTGTCACAAGAAGAATAACCAGTGTGTGATTTAATACCTTTTAAATAAGCGCGGGCGGGTGCGTCGCAAACAAAACTGTGAACCACCACATTATAATGTTTTCCAGAGTCACTAACAAAACCATTTTGTAATAAAAAGTTCAACTCTTTTATAAATGGAGCAAGAAAATCAGTTAAGGATCTAGGTTTACTTTTTCCACAAAATATTGAAATTGTAAACGGCTTACAGTTATAAATATTTTTAATTAGTCCTAACACTGGCCAAAGTTGTGACTTAGAACTTTTAAAGAGTGGAATGCCATCAACATTGAAGGAGAGTTCAATTTGATCAACCGATACATTATCTGATAGAAGTGCAGCAAGTGATCTTTTAATGCCAAAGTAACAGAACTGGCCCGTTTTTAATTCAACTATAGACGTTGAAATAGGAGTTACCAGTAAAGTTCTACCATCCAACGGGACTTCAGGGTGATAATCAGACAGTATATGAAGTAGATCTGTTAAAGCAGAAAGAGACATTTTATGCTTTATAGCCCATTCTTTTAATTGTTTACAAAAATAATTTCCATCTGGTGGAAGATCAGAATTATTGTCATCTGAATTTAAAAATTCAAATTTGTTTTTATTACTACTAATACTTTCACTATCAGAAAACATTTGGTCATCTAAAACACCAGAATTAAAACTCAAGTCATCTGAATGGCCTGATGAGGCTTCTTCCACAGGGGTTAATTTGAAATTGCTGTCATTTATTGTATTAATAAGGCAACTATTTGAATTATTTATGAAACTGTTGGAAAAATTATCATCGTTAACTATCATGGCACAAGAACTAAATTCCTGTTTGGTAGTTTCTAAAGCCCTTCGACATCTCTGTCTTGGGCCAACAACTTCTTTCAATTTACGACTCGATTTACGATGCTCTGACATGTTAAAACCAGGCTCTTTAAACTTTAAAACGACAAAGTTAAAACAGAACGTAAAAGTTATAAAAAAACTATTTGAAATTTACACAAAAGTTAAGAAAAAACCAGAAACATATTCTTATTCATTGAGATCCCTGACACGTTTTCTTTGAATACGCTGCTTAGCATGTTTCAGCCATATCTTAATGACATTTTCTATCTCGGCCTCAGTTACGGCTGGCTGTTTAATTTGGATGCCACCTGGAGAAAAATAATTTAAATTAAGTAAAGATCTTAACTTCCCAAGTAAATAATACTTACGTATAATTATTTTCTTCAGATTTGTCTCACTGAACGCCCGCTTTTCATTTCTTTGTCCAGCAAAGTTATACTGACACGCCAAATTATTTGACATTACCAGTCTTAAAATTCTGTTGACGTGCCCGGTGGTTCCGTTACCACCTAGCGTAGAAAAGTATGAAGCCTAGAAAAAGGTTGAGTATGTAAGATTTTTTTATTTAGGTATTCAGTCAGGAATAATATAAAATTTAAACGTTGATGAGTGCAACAAAACACAAAATATATCTTTTGCTCAAATTTCGATTTTTTAAATTAAAATTTATTTCTCACCAGGTTTTTTAAACGTTTACACATATAATCTGTTCACAATCTAAATAACAAATAGGTGGCTATGATATTTTTTTATCCGTTTGGCAATAACTCGAGCAATAAATTTATTTTAATGTTGGCATAACTACTTAAACTCCATAAGGAACGTCATTTGTTGAATTAAAGGTTATAAATATGTCAAATTGGCATTGATTAATCTTTATTATTGTGCAGCATTGCCATATTTCATAGTATTATTTGAGGTCAATTAAAAATTAATTATAAAATATTCCCATTCCATATGAAAATTTATGATATTTGGCAACACCCCGAAATCAGTTAGCAGCTTAAATCAACCTAACTTTTTGAAACGCTTAATGTCAACCTGCCAAAATAGTATACCCGGTGGAATCTGTCAGGTCGTCATGGCCGCCTATTTGTAAGTAGATTGTGAAATAAATATATATATATGAATTTCTTTCAGATGGCGGCTACGTCATAACAATGACATCAGCAAATTCCATAAGAATATATGCTTGGTGTCATCGATTACGTGCAGCCATTTGTAAAAAAATAAACAATACACACCAATTCATGACGTTTTTCTTCAACTTTATAATGATCTTCGAAAACCTCAAAATCTGCTCGAGTAGTGATTGGAAAATCGATAGGAAGGTCCCTAGGTAATCCGGAAGTCACAATATTTGTCGATTGTTTTAGCAAGCCCTTGACTTCCTTCACCTCCTCGCGTAGCTTTCTAACCTCTTGAAAAATTTTTTCTAAGCCTAGAAAAAAAATTAAATGCAAACCTCAATGTATAGTTTGTTGTATTCATAAGAAAGCGTACAAACCAGCAAAATAAACGCACCCTGATTTTGACAGTACTTGCTGGAAATGTATTAAAACTGTCACAATTCGGGTTCGTTGAATTTTCTAGTTTGTACGCTTTTTTGATGAATTGAATACAACTGAAAATGGAAAAAAGCAAAATAATTTTCTTAAAAAATATTGAACTGTGTTATGCCATATCAAGCATAAAAAATAATTGCTGTAAGTTTTTGACACTTACCAACTCTGCTTACAACGATCGAGCTTCCAGCTGAATGGATTTGATTGTCATGTTCGGAAAATGACACATCATCTCCTATTCAAGAAAACAAAAACGTTCGATATAAAATCATATAAAAAAACAATGATTTGACATGACATAATATGACATGACCGAAGTATACGAGCCCATTTATGTTCATTTTGTTAAATGGAAACCCATAATTTTTATTCCTTTTTATGAATTATCATTAAAAATAAAGGCTATGTTGTCCATGTATCAAGACAGAAAAGATTGTGTACTTAGAAAAGTAATTTGGAATAGTTTTATTTTGTCGCCCACAAACATCTGCCTGAAATGGCCGAAATGTTGTCCTATTTGAAGATATCGGCTTGAAATTTGGTACACCTTTTTATTTTTCATAAACAAACGAATCATTTAAGTACATCTGCAGTCACTTAAAAAAACGAAAGAAAATATGACAGTCACGTAACACACTTATGATCTCGTCAAACATTTTTTCACCTAAGGCTTCTATTTTAATGCGATCATTTTTGGAAATGGCTCACTTTGGATTTTATTTTGAGGACGCAAAAATTGACTTTATGGAACGAATAGAAAATAGCTATTTATGTAGGTACCGCTCGGAAAAAAATAGTTGAGTACATAAAAAAAATTGTGACACTTACCAATACAAACTCTGTTTAAAACTTTCGAGGTTCCAGGTGTTGCACAACGGGTAGTAAGTTTTTCTCGTTCGGAAAATAACGACTCACCTACACCTATTCGAGGAAAGAAAAACATTTAAAATGCTTGATATAAAAATGTGAGCTGTTAAATTTAAATGTAAACATCAAATTGTCATCTCCTGCGCTTTTGTTTTACTTTACGCTAGCAGAAAAAATAATTTTTGCCTGATAATCGACCAATGGATAGGTACATAGATTTCAACCTATTTTACATACCTAGTAGGTATATCAGGATATATATCAATGATGAATAAGTATCACGATATATATCAATAATATTTATCCGATATATATCGAGTGAATATTAAATATTTTAAATTTTCGGCGAATCCGTTTTAAAGAATAGCAAAATCATACAGGAACTGATATAAGTAAATTAACACTTACTATTTGTTGCGACATCCGTGGTACTAAGAGTTTTTTTGGCATATATTGGGGATGACAGTCCTGACGGAGATTTCAATTTATCAAAACCCGGAGGTCTAGCTAGTGTCGTTCGAGGTGTCGTTGAATCCTCATCACTTGAACTGCTGGAAGAGATTTTTTTTTGTTTAATTCGTCTTTTCGGTCGTTTTTCACAATCTGACGCCTCAGTAGTTGTGTGCACATCTGAAGAGCATTCGCACTTTTTAATTTTTTTTTTGTGCCTTTTTAATGTCGTCTGTAAAACAAAAGAAGGTATCTACATAAGTACAAAGGGAGTAAGTAAAAGCTACAACTATTGTGATTAAACAAACATGCATTTGAAAGGTCTCTATAATAAACTTTATCCTGGACACATCAGAACTGGCCAAGTACTCGTACTTTTACGAGTAAAACAAAATACGAGTACTTTTGTACGAGTATTTTTTTATTTTAGAGTACTTATTGCTCGTATTTTAAAATTGGAAAAGAGTACTCGTAAATAATACTCGATAAGTTACCAGTATTTTTTACGAGTATTTTTTTAAATTTTAAAGTACGAGAAATAAGTAAGTACTCTAAAATAAAAAATACTCGTGCAGTACAAAAGTACTCGTATTTTTTTTACTTGTAAAAATACGAGTACTTGGCCAGCTCTGGGACACATTATAGGTATTAGAACTTTTAGAACGGTACTACACTCAAATATCCTAATAAAGCAAATTTAAGTGTACCCACCACATTCAAAAAAACAACGCTTAACGGCAAAAACTGTCCAAGTTGTTTCGTCAGGTTCTTCCGCATTAATCAACGCTCTATTAAACGAACTCGACGTTTTATATGGCGGCCATAAAACATCGTTTTTTAAAGGAGTGAACCACGAAGAATGGACGAGTCCTATTGCCCCATTTTCCATAAACTCTACCCCCACATAAGCCATATTATGAAGTGATTGTTGCAGAGCAAAATATAATATAGACTTTATTTTGTTTTTACACGCCCCCATTGAACAACATGTTATTAGGGATTGTTGCAAAGAGGTAAAGGATTTACCTTGATCTTAAATAAATAATTGTAGACTCCACCATCCCGACGCCATATTTTTCACTACCTAAATAACTGTTTTTTAGCCTTGAACTAGAAACATCGTATAACTAAAGAGGAAATAAATAGGTTATTCACTCACCAGCTCGGACGTTTTTATCGGTTGGTTTTTAGTTTCTATCACAAAACACCTGGATTAATAATACATATTATATCCGCATATATCATATAATCAGCAAACAAAACACTTTAAACTTTAAACACACTCACTGCTGCAATACACCAAACTGAAACCGCCCGAAACTGTCGCCGAAACCCGAAAGCTAAGCGAAAGCGAAGATCGACCAATAGGAAGACCGAAACGTGTCAGGCGACGACGCGCAAGGAAGGCATACGCCGGATTGGTTCGGTTATATCACCTAATGAATGGCGCCAACTTCAAATAAAGAGGGCCAATATAGATTTAAAAAATAGGGTTATTGAAAGCTATTTAAAATGGACAAATAGTTTTAAAAATACGATAATTAAACTAGGACGTGGTTTTTTACGCAATATATATAAACCTCATTTTACTTTCGAGCGACAAAAAAGTGAAGAAAGTATTGTGATCGTGTAAAAATTTAGGTTAAATTTTTTTAAATATCATTTTCTACTTAAGATGAAACGCCGGTAGATTCTAACCTAAAAATTCAATCTTATTTTTAACTAAATTTTTTTATAGTTGTACTATAAATATTAATACGGAACTTTGTACGTATATTTGAAATGATAGAAACTTGCTCTAAAGAATTTTATTTATTTGATTAATAATAAAAATAATTGTTGTCTGGTGTTTATAAAATATTGCATGATTTTTAAAACAGTGTTAAAAACAAATTATTGCATGTATGATATAAAAAAATAAAAGATTTGTGAACTATATCGCCCATAAAAAAGCCAAAGAATTTGTTTTTTTAATAACAGCTGGTATATTTAAATAATTCTTAATTTTGTATTTTAAAAGTCGGTCGATAATCAACTTTAATTTTTTTTATTAATAATCAAATAAATAAAATTCTTTAGAGCAAGTTTCTATCATTTCAAATATACGTACAAAGTTCCGTATTGATATTTATAGTACAACTATAAAAAAAATTTAGTTAAATATAAGATTGAATTTTTAGGTTAGAATCTACCGGCGTTTCCTCTTAAAGCGACATCAATTGTTTTTATTTAATTAGTAAAATAGTTATTTTTAATATGATATTATAAGGATTTTCTTGTTTTTTGAATACAAATGCTTCAAGGTATGTTTTATTAAAATATTATATGAACAGAGTTTATATATAAATATATTTAAGAAAAAACACATTTGCAAAAAGCAGATTATTATATAGGTGCTCGTAAAATTTGTCAATCATCCACATTTTTTTGATGTAGGTATATGTATGACCAAAAAATGACGTGACTGTGGCGTTATTTTAATGACGATATTTTCACGTGAGATTTATCACGTCTTAATGACGTGTCTTTTTGGTTAGCTGACGAGTTATGACGAGATGTCACTTGAAAATGACGTCATTATCACGTACCTCTGCTACCTGGGTATACTTCGACTAATAGTTCGTTTCTACCGAATCTGTTCTTTAGACTGTTTATTACTTTATCATAGTTGTTTGCCGTTGGCGGATAGCTGTTGACCAACTCACTCGCTCGAGAGTCTTTTACCATCGCCTGTATTAGGTACTGGAATTTATCTTCCTTTGGCATCGACCCGTCCTTGTGAATACCTTCAAATTGACTCCAAAACTGTAGCCATTCTCTTACATCCCCATTGAATTTTTTTAGTTCAATTTTGGGCAGTTTGAACCCTCGTTTATTTTCGTTTTGCCTACTATACTGATGTGGAACAACCTCCGGTGCCTGCTCCTGTGATACGTTGCGTCGCTGTGCGTCTTCTATGAGACTCGCGACTCGTACCTTCGCCTGTTGGTACTTCACGCGATACTCATCCGCTGCGGCGATTTCCGCATCCATTTCGGCTTCCGGTGTATCCCCGTCGACCATGAGTTCTATCATCTTCTCGTTATTTTCTTCGAGCTCCTTTGCTTTATCCTCTAAGAGTGCGAAATGAACTTGTATATCTGCCAACTGGGTATTTTCTCTCGTAAGCTCGTCGTTCAAAATGGTGAGATTGCGTGAGAATGCGGTGCGCGACACTTTTCGTCCTTTCTTTATGCGTTCCATTGTCAGGACACCAGCTCGACTTTTGCTAAATAACACCTCAATACACAAACTTCCGTCCTGTCACGGTCGCCACTATGTTACGGAACGTGTATGGGTGGATGTTTAACGAATGGAACACTTTATTTGCACTCGAATTGCTTTATTTTGCACAGCTCAAACTCTTACCACGTGCGTTAGCTCGCTCATCTTACCATAGAACTACTAAAATTATAGAAAGTGCGAAGGCGCTGGATATCAGGACGAACGCTAGTGGCTCGCCCTAGCGGAAATAAGAATAAACTAAAATCACAACAATGGATGATGGAAAAGTTCGACGACATGCATCAGCCTCCACGGAGAAATGTGCCAAAGACGAAGGACGATTGGTATCCCGCTCATGAAATAGAAATAAATGAAACATAAAATAGTATTGATACAGAAAAAGAATGTAGAGTGCAGGTATTTATTTACCAATACGACTCACATTACCATCTGCTAACCAACGTGATTGAATACTTCAGCAAGCATCGATAACCAGGACCATGGTGAATGACTTTGTGTTTTGCAACAACGAACACCAACTCCCCCGGAGGACACGAAAAGCTGTAACATGAGGAATACGGTGAAAGGTTAATAAAATTATCCCAAACGATACCATGAATGTAAATCAATCCTTTTCATATCATGACATGTTGTGGAAAACTCACCGCTGCTTCTTGTTTGCAGGAGACGTTCGAAATTATTCCCTTGCTCAGCCGAGCAATAATCCAATCCGCCGTGAAATGCTGAAATTGCAACGACGAGCACCAACTCCCCCGGAGGACACAAAAAGCTGTAACATGAGAAATACGGTGAAAGGTTAATAAAATTATCCCAAACGATACCATGAATATAAATAAATCCTTTTCATATCATGACATGTTGTGGAAAACTCACCGCTGCTTCATGTTTGCAGGAGACGTTCGAAATTATTCCCTTGCTCAGCCGAGCAATAATCTAATCCGCCGTGAAATGCTGAAATTGCAACGACGAGCACCAACTCCCCCGGAGGACACGAAAAGCTATAACATGAGGAATACGGTGAAAGGTTAATAAAATTATCCCAAACGATACCATGAATGTAAATAAATCCTTTTCATATTATGACATGTTGTGGAAAACTCACCGCTGCTTCATGTTTGCAGGAGACGTTCGAAATTATTCCCTTGCTCAGCCGAGCAATAATCCAATCCGCCGTGAAATGCTGAAATTGCAACGACGAGCACCAACTCCCCCGGAGGACACGAAAAGCTGTAACATGAGGAATGCGGTGAAAGGTTAATAAAATTATCCCAAACGATACCATGAATGTAAATAAATTCTTTTCATATCATGACATGTTGTGGAAAACTCACCGCTGCTTCATGTTTGCAGGAGACGTTCGAAATTATTCCCTTGCTCAGCCGAGCAATAATCCAATCCGCCGTGAAATGCTGAAATTGCAACGACGAGCACCAACTCCCCCGGAGGACACGAAAAGCTGTAACATGAGGAATACGGTGAAAGTTTAATAAAATTATCCCAAACGATACCATGAATGTAAATAAATCCTTTTCATATCATGACATGTTGTGGAAAACTCACCGCTGCTTCAAGTTTATAGCAGATGTTCGAAATGATTCCCTTGCTCAGCCGAGCAATAACCTAATCGGTCGTAAAATGCTGAGGTTGCATTTTGGATCGCTTCCGGGGGGATCTCCTCACAGATCCTCATTATCTCCCAGTCGAGGTCCTCAACGGTCAGGAGATGGCGACGCTCGTTGTATAACTGGTCCTTCACGTAGCCCCAGAAAAAATAATCCATCGGCGTCAGGTCGGGTGATCGCGCCGGCCACGGAATTGGACCCCCTCTTCCTAACCAGCGGTTAGGGAATTCCTCGTCCAGGAATCGCCGGACTCGTATCGTCGAGTGCGCGGGAGCGCCGTCGTGTTGAAAGTACATAGGGGCTCCGATCTATAAGTAACAGTAATTAAATAGTCGATTTTCAATAGCTTACCACGGGACTGTAATAACGTGACTGCATTCTAGTGATACTTACTTCTTCGATCATTCGAAGCGACGGTATTACTAAATATCTCAGAATTTCGAGATACATCTGGCCGTTCAAATTTTCGCGAAAAAAACCGGTCCTATTATTCGGTTTCCAATTATTCCAGCCCAGACGTTTATTTTAATGGGGTACTGGGTCCTCACGTCCCGCAGTACCCTAGGATTTTCTGTTGCCCAATATCTCACATTTCGCCGGTTAGGTCTGTATACCGCGAAGAAAGTACATTCGTCGGTGAAACAAATTCTCTCCGACAGGCCAGAGGCTCGACATTTATCTGTTCTATCATTGTTTCAGAAAATGCCATTCGATGATCATCGTTGCCTGGTATGAGTTCCTGATGGCAACGAGGTATATAGAGGGGAAATATTTATTATCCCGCAAAACCTTCCACGCCGTACTCTTGGAGATATCGAACTCTCGGGCCACCGTAGCCGCACTTGTTCGAGAGTTGTTCTCGACGTTCGCGCATATTAAGATCTTCGTCTCTTCGTCTAATTGTCTCGTTGGGTAACGGATTTCCGTGTGGTCGCCGTTGACACATCCTGTACTTTTTAATCGGTCAACAAGATTCCTGATAGTCTCGTGACTCGGTATCGGCCTGTCAGGATACTCGGCAGCAAAGTGGTCCCTCACACTGCGAAGACTCTCACCTTGCAAATACCTGAAGACGATTCCAATCTTTTCTTCAATCGTGTAAATTTCCGGCATTTTTTAACAACCTCTTTAACTTTGACAGTCACTGATAATTCAAAATTTATCACAATACATGAACTAAACACAACAGACTCAAACTCTTGACTCTACTGCAATCAGAATGTACGTGTTCTCGGCACAGAGATCTGTCCAAGACTACACTCGAAAACTAGAGGATTGAGGACTACTTATATACCTGGGGATTACCGTTGCGGCTACCCCATGAGCCATCGTCTGGACTGTCTGGTCGCCACATGTTCGGGAAAAGAAATTTTCACTAGAAAACCCAGTAAGAATGTTTCTCCCCTTTCTCTGTACTTTCCACAAAGAGCCATAAAGTAATAAATGGTCCCTTTCTGACAGGCCAAAATAAAAATACAAGGTAATGTTGAATTTTGAAGGAAAATAATTTTAACAGGAATCCAACAGACCCCCTCAAAATTCAATCGCTAATAATTTTAGCCACAATGCTTCTCTCACTGCTTCGAATCAGTGATTATTGTCAAAGTTAAAGAGATTGTTGAAAAATGCCGAAAACTTACACGATTAGAGAGGTGTTAATCGTCACGAGGTATTTGCAAGGTGAGAGCCTTCGAAGTGTAAGAGACCACTTTGCTGCTGAGTATCTTGACAGGTCGATACCGAGTCACGAGACCATCAGGAATCTTGTTGACCGATTAAAAAGTACAGGATGTGTCAACGGCGACCACATGGAAATCCGTTACCCAACGAGACAATTAGACAAAGATTTTAATATGCGCGAACGTCAAGAAAAACTCTGGAACAAGTGCGGCTACGGTGACCCGAGAGGTCGGCATCTCCAAGAGTACGGCGTGGAAGGTTTTGTGGGATAATAAATATTTCTCCTCTATATACCTCGTTGCCATCAGGAACTCATACCAGGCGACGATGATCATCGGATGGCATGTTCTGAAACAATGATGGAACAGATAAATGTCGAGCCTGGCCTGTCGGAGAGAATTTGTTTCACCGACGAATGTACTTTCTTCGCGGTACACAGACCTAACCGGCGAAATGTGAGATATTGGGCAACAGAAAATCCCAGGGTACTGCGGGACGTGAGGACCCAGTACCCCATTAAAATAAACATCTGGGCTGGAATAATTGGAAACCGAATAACAGGACCGGTTTTCTTTCGCGAAAATTTGAACGGCCAGATGTATCTCGAAATTCTGAGATATTTAGTAATACCGTCGCTTCGAATGATCGAAGAAGTAAGTATCACTAGAATGCAGTCACGTTATTACAGTCCCGTGGTAAGCTATTGAAAATCGACTATTTAATTACTGTTACTTATAGATCGGAGCCCCTATGTACTTTCAACACGACGGCGCTCCCGCGCACTCGACGATACGAGTCCGGCGATTCCTGGATGAGGAATTTCTTAACCGCTGGTTAGGAAGAGGGGGTCCAATTCCGTGGCCGCCGCGATTGCCCAACCTGACGCCGATGGATTATTTTTTCTGGGGCTACGTGAAACAGCAGTTATACAATGAGCGTCGCCATCTCCTGACTGTTGAGGACCTCGACTGGGAAATAATGAGGATCTGTGAGGAGATCCCCCGGAAGCGATCCAAAATACGACCTCACAGCATTTTACGACCGATTAGGTTATTGCTCGGCTGAGCAAGGGAATAATTTTGAACATCTCCTGCAAACATGAAGCAGTGGTGAGTTTTCCACAAAATGTCATAATATGAAAAGGATTTATTTACATTCATAGGGGTATCGTTTTGGATAATTTTATTAACCTTTCACGGTATTCCTCATGTTACAGCTTCTCCTGTCCTCCGGGGGAGTTGGTGCTCGTTGTTGCAAAACACAAAGTCATTAATCATGGTCCTGGTTATCGACGCTTGCTGAAATATTCAATCACGTTGGTTAGCAGATGGTAATGTGAGTCGTATTGGTAAATAAATACCTGCACTACATTCTTTTTCTGTATCAATACTATTTTATGTTTTATTTATTTCTATTTCATGAGCGGGATATCGTTTCGCGAATGGAAATATTTTATTAACTTTGAAAACCACATTTTATTTTCAAAAAATACAATTACTCTGAAAAATTCCACCTTGTAAACAAATTTTTGTATCAACCGCCATACTTTCTCGTCTGCTCAGTGCCTACGCACTAGGGAACTTTTGTCGCGACGATTGACGTCTGCCGACGATAGGCAGAGCCGATCGCTCGGCGTCCTTGCGTCTCCGACCAATAGCGTACATACTATAGTCTACAAACTGCTATGCACCATATCGGCCTATGTCAACAACCCAGGAAAACACCCGGTATAGACTGAGACGGCAGTGAACGTGTTAAAGAAAAATATATCGGGCTTCTGTCGGTAGCTGAGCCGCGTCAAAGGAGTTTCCAGCACGAGCGATCGTGTGCTTTTCCAGAATATGGATCAAAGTACCTCAAATACTGCTATGGACATACCACAGCTGGTTATTTCAACTATTCCTAGGTGTTGCATACATATCGATGGCGAAAAAAATTCAGAATCAAATCTTAACCAACTTTCTGAGTCTGCATTGACAAAATGTCGCAAAATTCTATCCTCTGAAAGAAAATTTGATATGTTGTAGACAGACTTTAATCTTCCCCTTGTCGAAAACCACTACAGCGGATTGAACACTACAGTGGTCAGTAGTTGTTTCTACAATAGTGGTCAGTAGTGGTATACAGTGGTGAATAGTGGTCAGTAGTGGTATACAGTGGCGAATAGTGGCATGCAGTGGTACGTAGTGGTAAGAAGTGGTAAGTAGTGCACATGTAATGGTTATACTATTTTTTTTATTGAATCATAAAAAGGGTACAAAATTTAAATTATACGATGGATGTATCACTTCTGCTCCCGAAAACTCTGCAATCACGCGAATTGAAGAAAGGTATAATACCTACCTAGATAAATTTAAATGTTACTTATAGAAGACAATGCAATGGTAGATGGCTTCTTTAGTTGATATTATTGGATACCGTTGAGATTCTTGCGATTGTAGACCCGCGTGCTTAAATTTTAAATTTAAACTTGCATTTTTTCTAGTAAAAGAGCGAAGGGAGAACAAAATTTTCCCGACGTTTCTATGAGTTTCTATCCTATTAAAAAAGAACAATAATCTAAAATGTGTCGCGCGAAATTACCTAACAGGGAAAGACTCACTTATAAAAAAAGAAGAGAGATCCATTAATTTTGATTCTCCAGAGCTCTGACTCAGATAAAATTATAATCATGCTTCAATCTCACGCGTGGAAAGCAAGGCTACAATAGCCGTTCCTCGGAGCACCATCCGACGCGAATGCTGCTACCCAGAGAAATTGAGCATCATCGAGTTCTTAATCTAGAACGAATCATCGAGCGTCAACGTCGCGGTGGAATTTCTACTGTCCGGCGATTGCATTGCGATATATCGTTTCCGTAAGATCTCTTGAAGGTCGTTGCAAGGGCTATTTTCGCGTTTGGCTCGCAAAGGTCTCTCACCCGGCGATCTGAAAAACACGTTTAAAAGCCCACTGTGAACAAAATCAATCCTTCGCAGCCACGACATTCTGACAATGCGAAACTCCTCTTTGTTCCTGGCGAATTAAAAGTTTACCGCGATAAAATTGTTTAATCATACCTTGCGACGAGTTTCAATTTGACTTTGTCGATGTCTTTCAGTATATCGCCTATTAATTTCTGGGAGATCAGTGGCGGTTTATGCCGATCGACGAACTTGTAGTCTTGTAAACTAGCTCTCCTTGCGATGTGAGGAGTCGTCGGAGGTGGCAGAGGTGGCGGCATATAATAATAACTAATTAAAAGTTTTAACATTACGATCAAAACGATTACTTACAGTAATTAGCATTGATCCCAAAGCAAGAAATCTTAAAGTTGGCAATCATTTCGTTGCTGGCTGAATTGCTGCATTTCTTTGCGACCTCGGTGCAATGCGATGTCGTATTTGTCCCAATAATCTCTGGTCGGTTTTGTTTTTCCAAACGAAATCGAGTGAGGAATTGGCTTTCTACATCATTGTAAGTATTCTTCGAAATAGTCAACTCTGGAATAGTTTTGTATTAGATATTGATTATAAATTAATAGGTATAGGTATCTTTTATTTACTTACCGGGCACGTATTTTCTTCGGATTTCTCATTCTTGGTAATACGTCAATATCTTCATCAAATGATGATTCAAAAACTGGTTTATCAAATAACTCCATTTCAAAATTAATAACAATTTACCACAACGATCAGGTTATGACTATGTCAGGGAAGAATATAGACACAAACAAAAAGTTAGGTTATACTGAGGATAGCTAGCTTACCCCCCAATGAAACTACCGGATAAGTTATGTCTGCATTTATTCCAAAGTTTATGTTATTCCAGACTTATACCATACTTGTAAAACGCTTGCGTACTGGTTATTCTCAGTATAGCGCTATACCGCGTTTATACCGTGTTGGTAAAACCGGCCCTAAATATCACTTTTGGATCACTGCTCACCACCATTGAACCACTACTAACCATCATTGAACCACTGCTCACCACTATTGTGCCACTACTCAGGTTTTCAGTAGTGGTTGAAAATATTCTGTAGTGTTCTGTAGTGGTTTTCGACACGGGTCCGATTTCCGTAAATTAGTTTTCTCTATTTAAAACAATTTGCTTGGTTTCAGGTACGTTTTATAAGTGTACGTTTTCAAGGATGCATATTTTTGAATAATATTAGGTACCAATATAATACCTATATATTTTTTAATTATTAAGCTGCTTTTGACTTTTATTGTAAGCATTAGGGAAATGTGCTTTTTGTTAAATTATTTTTTCTAACTATTTTTCCTATTACCACCTCTGGAAAAAGTTCTTATATACAAGTATGTTTCTGAATTATTTTATATCATTTAATAATGAATGTTTCAGTTTAATATATTCTTTTATTATGTTCCATTTACGTTATCATAGTAGAATGAATAATTGTTTACTTTTCGGTCTTTTATTTTAACAGTATATCTTTTTATAACTAAGACACAAATTTACATCGCACAAATCAGTTATATAAGTCATTAATATACTTATGACCGCGTTTGCTTAGATCGCCGGACCTCTGTGTATTGTTTGTTGGAACACGCAAATTAACAAACTGTAAACTGCGGCACACTGTCACAGAAGTAGATAGGTTAGAGTCGCCGTTCTCCCGGGGAGCAGACCGATTCTCCCGCTATTGACCATGAGAAGCAAGTTCACCCGTTTTCGTGCGATGGGAGCGCTTCCGCAGTTACAGAATAGTGATTCCTTCACTCTCCTTGCTTTTTCAGTGAACTCCGCCCGCTCCTTACTTACAGGAATAACTGTTTAGGTACACGTTTTAACGGTCGGGCACGAGCTGGTAGGGCGAGGGAAGCTCTCACCCGAGGGACGTTCACTTCCCAGATACGTTCACTCTCCCCGGAATTACAGAATAGCCGTCCAGGAAGTGAGGTAGGAGCGATGATGATGCGGCGCTGTGATAAGTCGGTGCGTGCGGTGGTGTATGTGGAGCGCCGTGTGCGTGTGATGGCTCTGCAGTGGTGTGTGTTTACCGGCTCAAGGGTGTGTTCCTGCCGGAGGGCGGTGAATGCTGCTGATTGGTCCATCACGTCGGGGTCACTAATGTGGCGGCGAGCTAAATGATGTGTGCGTCGCCGATGCCAGTCGCCTACCCGCCACTGGTGTCGGTGAGCCTCGGTGATATATATAGAAATCTGGTCGTGTCCGAGTACTAGCGAGAAGTCGGAGAGATAGGGCCTGAGATGCGCGGGAGCCGTGGTAGCCAGCGGATCGGTGTAGTAGTCGCCTGGCGGTCGGTCGTGGTAGTAGATCGCCACATGTGCGTTATACGTCGCGACATCTGTTGTTATAAATGTGGCGAACTTCTAAGCTAGATAATGCGTATACTCTGTATGGCAAAGGAGTGAAAATTGAAGAATAATTGTTGATTTTAATGCAATACAATTAGTTTTTGAAGGCAATACTTTGTGATATAAGAATATTTATCGATTCTGCTGCAAAAAGGTAAATTCGATATTCAATTCTTTGCGTATTTAGCATAATACTACAAATTTAGAGGTTAAGAAAACGTAAACATTGGATTGCGAAATTGATATAATTAAAAATTTTAATCATGAAGTTTTATTAAAATTCATTTGAGAAGGAATGAAGACGATTTAGAATAATTTATTTTATAAGTTTGGAAAAAGGAAGTCTGAAATTTAGCTAAGTAAAGTTCCGCAATGAGGAACTTGCATGAAATTTTTTTTTCCTTTAAAATTTTACTCAACGAAGCTATCGTGTTATAAAAAGCAGGGAGCACTGTATTTTTTAATAATATGTAACTATATTGGAGAAAAAGATTTAATTAATCGTGCCTCAAATGCCTAAACCACGCCCCGACCCAGAACGCAGTATGATTGGCCTAGACGCTTTTACTGTTGCGTGACGTCACACATTCGATGATCATTGGCTAAATCTCAATTTTAACCAATGACTGTCGAGTGCTCCTAACTACGCCCCGCCCTAGAACGCAGTATGATTGGCTGATAGCACATTTACTGTTGCGTGACATCACACATTGCTTCTCGCTGTTTGCGCGGCAATTTCAAACGCTACATTTTTAACTCAAATTTGTGAAGGTATCCGACATGTTAACACCATAAGTTTATATACCGTTGAAATTGTAATTTTTTACTCTATTTTTTAAGCCAATAAAAAAAATCATGCAAGTTCCTCATTCTCCAATTCGCGCGCACAATCGTTCTTCATTTCCCCCACTAGCCTGTCGCACAGTCCGAATACTGTTTTACTACAATTAAGTTACATATCGATTTAATATGATTTAAACAGCAGTAAGATCCGAGGGCTATGCCGTTACACTCTGGCAAACTCTTATATTATTTTGCAAAACGTATATCGAGTTGCAACGATCTCCCAGACGAACGCCAAGAGCGCCGCGAAATTTCCCAGCAAAAAAATCGCTGCCAGCAGGAACCGCGGAGTGGACGAGTGAAAATGCAAAGCGTCATCTGGCCGTTCCGCGTTACGATACTTCGGCGAAAGCGGCATCGACGTCACATCGCAGGAGTACTCCCTGTCCCACTTCTTCACAACGCCCATCTCCAGGAGCCCCATCAGTTTCAAGTTGAATCGCTGAACATACGGTGATCCCTTGGGAAACTGAAAGGACCTTTGCTCGGCCCAGAAGCAGGGCAGTGCTGTCTTCATCGTTCGATTCCCCGAACGTTGCTGGAGAGCGGTCATCATCACCATGACCGAGGCGTCCACCAGACAACTGATATTCTTATGCTCCACCATGAAATCCAAGCAGTTGGACCATTCCGCGCGGAGATGCGCGAACGGTTGCGTCTCCTTCAGAATGGATTTCTTCCTCAGATTCAGCAGCGGTCCAGCGGGAGCTGTCTCAAAAGTCCTGTTGAAGAAATCCGTCGACACGACCGGGACGAGGCTCGATTTGTCGAGATCCTCGAACGATTCGAACTTTAACTCCGTGTTGGACCACATTATGGAGCCGGTCAACGCGGGGAAGAGGCTTATGGAGAAGTGCATGGAGAGAAGGAGGGCACAGCTGAAAACGATCTTCTCCGCGGTGTTCATCGGGTACCTCGCTGTGGGCTGAGACAACAAAACGCCGAATACGTTGAGCGGGCACCATACTTTGCAGCTGAATTTAAGCAGGAACGAGGCGAGTCGCAGCACAACGATGACGACGCTCATACCGAGGGGAATTCCCGGAAGCGCGCTCCATACGTCCAAAAAGTCGCTCGACGGAAGGATCGGCACCGCCGCGCAGTAGAGATCCGGTCCGATCGGCCTGCTGAAATCCATGACTGCGGAGTAACGTGAGTACGAGGTGAACAGGCTGTTTCCGAGGATGTCGAACTCGTTGGCTACCAGCTCCCGCATAAGCCCCGTGACGCTGCCGTTGCTGAAGCGTATTCCGATATTCTCGTCCAGGCGAGGCTGCAAATCGATGGTGAAATTCATCGATCGTCCGATCGACTGAAGTATCAGCTGATCTCGGCCGGCTACTCTGATTGGATGACCCGTGGCATTCCTCTCGATGTAAGCGTGGGGCGGGTAGTTCACCATACCTATCTTCAGCTTGTACCCTTGCATGTCGCGCAGTTTATCGGGGAAGAGTTGTGTCTCTGGAGTGAGCGGCTCCGTGGAGTACGCGTCGGCGAAGGGATCGAATCGATGCACCCACGTCGTGGTACGGGGCGGTTCCAACATTAGACTTCTCGAGCCACATCCTGCCTCGTCCAGCAGCTGAACGACGGTGACATCGAGAATTTTCTTCTCCCACATGCGCCGCAGTATCCTCTCCGGGTCGTCCGTCGCGTAACCCGACGCCAGGATCAGGAGGAATTTGGTTTTCCGCTCCACCAGGAGCAGCAGCCTCAGAGAGACTTCTGAAGCCTCCGAGTACAGCAGCTTTGACGCATCGGCGGTCGAGAAGGTAAGGATGTTCAAAGTTGAGGACTGTTGCCTGGGCAAATCTCCTCGCAGCATCACTTTCGAGAGAACTATCGCCATCCTGTAATTCATGGTCATCAGGGCGACGTTCGTCGAGAAGGTCTTCGAGATCTCGTCGATCTTCAGCGCCGCGTTCGGTTCCGGATCTTCGCCGTGGAAGAGGAGAAAGATTTTGTGGAAGATCAGCTCACGCGATAGATTCTCCATTAAGATTGTCGACCACTGCGTTTCCGCACGGCCCAGCTGCTGTCCCGCGATAAGAAGGTGAAGAAGAGTAAAAAGGAGCAGTAGTCCATTTGTATTCATCGTTTCGCGAGCATAAATCCCTTCAGAGGCGTTAATGACGGGCGAGAGTAGACTGAATGACGTATCGCGTCCTCATCGCCGTGGCGGCATACCACTCAACGATATTGGCGTTACGGCTCGTAGTCTCAGATCGTATCTGGCCAGCGCAGAGGGTCAGACGCTTAGCTTGTTCATCGATAAACGTTTTACTCGTAATAATATTCACAATGGAATTGGATTTATTTCACGAGGGAGTAATTCACTGCTGCCGTAAATGGCATGCGCACAAAGATATGCTAATTGGTCGATTAAAACGGCGATTATAATAACGCTATGGATTTTCAGAAATCGAAAGCGTACATGCAGATATACTCCCCGACGGAAGAAAATTGTATGGTAAACTATGAAGAATTATAATTTTCTATGACTTTCAATTGGCATAGTGCAAAAAATCGTAGTTATTGATGAAATAACACTTAAATAAAAATCTGAAGTGCTGACTTTCAATACATATCTCTGATGAAAAAATTTCTGAAGAAGCACTGACTGACAAAGCATTTAATAAACACTGATAAATATCTGGGAAAATCTATAAGGTTCTGTAAAATTTCTGAAACATGCTAAAAATGTTTGTATGCATTCTTACAGAGATTATAAATTTTCAGAAGATGACCGAATTCTAGAGTTGGATAAACATTTTTCAGAATTAGTCAGAATTTTGTTAGATATTTGTTCGGGTTTATATCAGAATTTTTTAGAAACGTTCATGCATGAAAAAAATGCATCCATGCATGCATGATATTTTTGGATATTTCTCTAACTTTCTCTGATAAACTCTGAAACTTCCGTGGAAATGTTTCAATTATTAGAAAAAGTCAGAAATAAGTCAAAATATCTCAGTTTTTCAGAAATTTGCTATAAAAATTTTTTCATCAGGGCAATCCCTTACCGCGCTTGTTTTTCCTTTTAGTTCTTGGCACACGAATCTATCGATTCACTTGATAGACACTGAATTAATGAAACTAATGTAAACTATGGTAAACGACAGCAATATGTAAATTATTTGAAATATCAATCCATCTAAAATTTCACAATATTCTATATGGATTAATATTTCAAACAGTCAACGTATTACTGTAACTTTTCACAGTTTACGTAACATAGAACCTATTTTTATATTATTCACAAACCATGCAAATCTACCTACAATTATGTAAAACTAAGTATCTCTAATTCCATACTTTCCCCTAGAATCAATGCATGCCGGCGTAGATATTTCGTGTTAATTCAAGGCACTTTTTCATAATTTACCGTACATTTATTTTCGCCTGGGCTATACTCTATATAAACAGCTTTCATCACTAATTGCAATATAATTTAAGAGTCTTTGGTTGAAAAAGCATTTACCATTGCGTTCAGCAGATCGAGCATAAACCGCTACCGCTCAGTACGTTCAGAAGTAGCGCTCTGTTCTGCTGACAACAAGTTTCGGCCGTGGCCCGCGATACATTTAGGCGCGTGGAGCGATGGACTTAAACGATCGACTTGTCGTACTGAAATTTGGCTTTATAACATTGTTTAGGAACAATCAAGTAACCCAAGTAGCAGACGATATCTGTCAGACATCTACAAGTTGTTTATATGTCTAGAAAATGACATCGATATTTGGTATAAATGTGGTTGAAATCTAGATATAGACAGCGCGCGTAGATGTCTGACAGATATCCTAAGTTGACAAGAATCGATGCTCTATGTATAGTAAATATGATGATTATTGTTTAAAATTAAGAGTTAATACTATTAAACAAACTTAATTATAAAGCTCTATATTAGTCTTCTCGTTCTTTAATAAAAAACTTTAAAACGAATTAGCAGCTAGCATTTTATTAGAAAATGAGAAGACCCTCTCTCTAGAGCTTTGTAATTCCTTTTTTTAATATTGATTTTATATTTTATGAAATTATTCTATTTACCACAGAATATCGATTCTTATCAACTTAGGATATCTGTCAGACATCTACGCGCTATCTATATCTAGATTTCAACCATGTTTATACCAAATATAGATGTCATTTTCTAGACATATAGACATCTTGTAGATGTCTGACAGATATCTTTTGCTACTTGTGGGAATGTATAGAAAAGTTCAAAAACAACACTTTCAAATACTGTAAGTGCAATTAAGAAAAATTTTTTAGTTTCATTGTAATAGACCCGTGAATATGGCCAAAATCGCCCGTTTTCATATATTTAACTTCAAGTATTTCAAAATCTTGACGTGGTACGCAAATTTGAGTCAGATTCGTTTTTAGCGCACAAGAATCACCTGGTCTGGTTCGAGTAACAAAATCACTGTTTTTTCAGTGTTATCTCTGGTCGTTGAGTGAAGAAGTGTTATAATTATAACTTCTTCACTCAACGCTCTAGTTACAAAATGTTGTGTTGTTTATAATACGGTAACAGATTGTTTTACAATTGCCGGTGGCAAGAAAGTGTAATTTTGTTCGTAATAATACATAAAATATAAGATGTTCCATCCCAGGTAGCACATCAACGTCCAAATGACGTTCTTTGAAGGTCAGTTCTGACGTCAGATGACGAAAAATATGACGTCATTTTAACGTCGCAAAGACGGCTTAATTGCACATCCACACGACGTCAGAAAAATCACGTCATAATGACGTTCTACCGGACGTTGTGATGACGTAAAAAATAACGGTTCTAAAAGGTTAGGTCTGACGTATATCTTTTCACCGTGAGCGGTCACCCATCCAACTAGTGTCCGCACTTTTTGCTGCTTAACTTCGTTGATCGGTCGGTGTCCTCGAGTCCTCATCTGCTGCACGCTCTTGTGGTTAAGAATATTATTACTATTGGTGTTCATATGAAGTTTGATGAATAAATGTATATTGCTTTTCCTGTTAATAAGAAAGAGCTTGAATAAATAAGATTTTATAATTGTATTATTCTTTTCTCAACATTTTTCTAAATTTATGATTGTCTTTTGATAAATATTCTTGCATAGACGCAAATTGATATTAATATCAATTTGCATTTATGCAAGATATAAATAATAAATAAATATAAATAAATAAATAAATAATTATATTAATATTTATTCATCCTACATTAATTGATTGTCTTTCATTTACTTTAATAATCTGTGCTTTTTAATAAACAGTATAGTTTATAACTTGCTCAACATACTCTGGAGACTCCAAATGAAATAATTTATTGATTTAATAATTGAACAAATTACAATTTTTGTCCATTTATTCACAAATAAATTTTCAAGTCGCTATACCTATATGCAGGAGACCGAAATTTTTCTAAGTCTCGTTCGTCATTAAAAATGACGGAAAAGTTCCGTCAAAAAGACGTTGAATTTTGACGTCCAAGGTACGTCGTAAATATGACGTCCCTGTGACGTTAATATTACGACAATTGACGTCTGAAACCCTATACTGACCAAAAAATGACGTCTGAGACGTTATTATAACGTCAGTGTGCTACCTGGGATCGCACGACAGAGGGGAATTCGATACATCGGTTCACACCGCTCGACATAATTCATCAAATGCGCCAAAACTTCTTCCGATGTACACCCTGGCTCACGGAATCTGTCGCTGGTGACTTTTTTAAACCTTATTTTTAAACGTACTAACCAGTGAACAATTAATTCTCATGCCCTCATTAGCTACGGTGACGTCTACTCTCGTTAATGAAAGCACGAGGATTGATTAATCATTGGTTAGTACGTTTAAAAATAACATTTAAAAAAAGTCACCAGCGACAGATTCCGTGAGCCCGGGTGTAAGTGAGCGGGAGCGCTGGAGCGTAACTACAAAACATGGCGACCGCTATCACTCACGCTCACTTGGAGCGCTCGATAAAATGCGCGTTCGGCAGATTTCTGTTGAGCTGCTCCACAACTGTTGCGGAGCGGTACGATCTGCTGAACGCACCCAATAGTAGCGGCTTTTCTAACGCATTAATACGAATGAATGTCCGCATCATTACTCTTTCGAGATAAATCTCTTTTTGATATGTAGCATTCAGAAAAACTAATACCTCACGAACTCTTCGTGACAATGCAAGCAAGAACCAAACGTTTTTTGGCGTGAGCGAGTCTTGTAAATCTATGAGTCGAAGGGAGGATGATCCGTAACGTCGCAAATGTTGTCGTCCAAACGCTGGCAAGTGGGCACCGGCGGCACTTCGCAGACGCACTTGACGCAAACCGAGCTGTAGCCGGTCGCCTGATTGAGCTCGCTACCCAGTGGCATGGTCATGTTTCCGTATTTGCAAGCCATGGCCTCTGAAAGATCGCGAACGGGGAATTGAAAGCTGCGATCTCCGAGGATTCGAGAGATCGCTTCGTAATTTTTTGGTAAAACTTACTCAATTCGACCGAGTCTTCATCCGCTGCGGACTTCGTAGAGTCCGTCGGAGCCGGTATTATGGTATCGTTTTCGTTTTCTATGGAAATAAAAATGTGCGATAGGAGAATAAGGAGATTGTATGTATAAGGAGTAGAGAAAGAGCGCAGTACGTACGGCATCTCATGGTTACGAAGCAGCTCGTAGCTGGATCTTGCGTGCTATAGTATACCGGCGCGCATTTGTCATGAATTTCTTCGGCGTGATGCATTTCTGCGCCGCACGGATTGAGTTTTGGTACTTTGCAGAACGGCTCCACATTTTCTCCTGTAACATTCGCGAGTAGCGGTTTTTCTAGTAGGTATAGTAATATCTTCTAGAAGCTTACATTGCTTCTGATTTAATTGAAAAACGTTAGATTGCATATTTATAATTGATTAGTGTTTACGAACCTTTGTATCCGGGCTTACAGTAGCAGTCCAAATTGGGCTCGGATTTCGGCGAGAAATATTGGCCGTCGTAATATGTCTCGCCGTCCACGACGCACTTGGCTAGATCTGGCTCTTTGTACGCTGCAAAATAAATTATCTTCTTGCACCTACTAAACGGAGAGACTATAACTATATAATTAATTGCGGCTGTCATTATTAGACGACATATAGTTGTGTCTAATTACTCGTTGACATCATCTCGTTCTATTTTTCAATCAACTTAATCTTTGACGCACGATAAATGATGAATAATTAAGTACTCACGACATGCTTCCGGCCAACCGCAACATTTACCATGGTCCCGTTTCAAATAACATTTTTGTTGATCAAAACCATAAAAGCAGTCGACTATTGGGCAGACAAAACTGGCTCTACAAGATGGATAAACATATTTAAGCGTTCGATAGGATAAAGTGGAATAAACGCCCCAGTTTCCGTTCAACTCTGAACGCAATTATCTCGAAATGCAGTCGAGATATACGAAAAATCAAACCAGCTTTTTTATAGTGAAAGCAAAGACAACTACATTTTATTTAAACTTCTTGTCAATATCTCCAATCGTTTACGAGATAATCGAGTCTGAACTCGCACTTTAATTACTGTATCTGCTAATGCGTTTATCTCGAAACGCAGTGGAGATAGAAAAATAATTAATCAAGAGCAGTTTTTTATAGTAAAAATATCGATTAACCTTTTCTGTTTAAACTTTCTTTCGATATCAATCGGGGCGTTAATAAACGCGATTATCTCGAAACGGAGTAGAGATATACGAAAAATCTAGAGTAGTTTTTTATAACCAAAGCATAAACGAACATTTTTTATTTAAACTTTCTTTCGGAATCTCCAATCGTTTTCGAGATAATCGAATTTTAATTCGCACTAAGATGAGAACGTTTGTGAACGCACTTATCTTGAAGCACAGTGGAGATACGTGAAAAATCCAGAGTATCTTTTTTATAGTAAAAATATGAACATTTTTATTTACTTTTTTTTAATTTTCGATTGTTTACGAGATAATCGCCTTTGAACTCGTACTTCAACCGAGGCGCTTATCCCGCTTTTATCCCATACGGATAATTACAATCGACTCCCGCTTCATCCATACTCACATTTTTGAACGTTTCCTACAATTGCATGCTACATTGCAGGGCCTCTTGTCCTCCTCCCTGAGAACCTCTCCAATGTCGTAGCTATGGCCATTGATGTAACATTTGTTCACGGATCTATCGTCGAGGTGATCGCAGTTGTATTTCACCGCGCAGCAGTCGTCCTTGTTTTTATAAACCGGTATACATCCCATGTCTTGATAAAACATCAGCGGCCCGGGACACTTTGTTTTGTCACATACTGCGAAAGAAATGTACAACGAATTAGACTTATGTATTTCGTATCTTTATCGCCGAATAAATTACGCTAAACAATGTTCGCAATGAGCGAATCGATACATCTCTATGGTTAAATTATTTTTCGCTCATACAGACTAAACAAATTTATAACTCATTTCTTATATCTATTTTTCACGTCTCGGAACTCACCTTGATCTGCTGAAATTGCGATAAGCAGGACGAAATACGGATAGATTCGTAAGAGATACGGAGTTAGACTACGCGCGGTCATGATTGAGACGCTGCGTTAACATTGAGCCTCGTATTGGTGTACATGCATCTTTTATACGAGCCCCTCTCGCTACGTTATGGAAGAGGGGATTATCGCGAAACACAGTGGGGAATACCGCGTATCTCTGAGCGTATTTATCGGACGAATATTACAATAATGCAAAAATATGATGATTGAATCGAGAATTTTCCGTTATCTAGATGTTTTTTGAGTAAATTGAAGAATTCCTTCGAATTTTATAAACTAACATTAATGATCTTATAGTTTTGGTATAACGTAAACGGCTCCTTCGGACGCGCTCAGAAGATACGGGTTCTCTCGCATCAACGAACGTTCAAGATCGTAAACATTGCATGAAACTTCCAAGCGTACATTACTTTTTTAATTCCATTTGAACTTTTCCGGTGTAAACTACGTATTAAAAGATTTCAAGACCTTTATTGACGATTTTCCTGAATACATTTGTTAGTTAGCTGTTAGGAATAGAATCGATAAGCGTCTATGCATTGTTGAATCAGTTAAATAAATTATTTGTTCTTGGCAATGAAACCGGCTTGCCTTCTCCATTATTTACACAATCTTTTTCCTCAATGAATCCACCTGTTTTTGCGGAAAGTCATGTATATAATTAAAATAACGTAGCAAATGCCTCGAAAATTATGTATATCCTTGCGAACGACTTATCGCATTTTTACGACTCTTCGTCTTTTCCCAGATAGCACGAATAATTAGAAAGAGTTATAATGCAAAACAATTCAATTTGCAGGCCTTTTAAAGAATTCATTATTTTTACTCATAAAGAATTGAAAGAGAATTGCATTTTAAAACGTAAAAAGATTATAATACCTATATATAAGAATATTTTTAGACTTCTCATGGATGCTTCGAAAGAGTTCGTCTTTTCTGTTCATAAAGAATCACAGAAAGAGCTCATAGGCTGTCTCATGAATAAAAGTGCGGAAGGATTCGATAAAAGGCTCGGTCGATGCCTAGTCCCCTCTCTCGCAACTTAACTGATTTCGAATAGCAAGCATACAAGAGACAGTGCTTATACCGGATGATTTCTTGCAGAACTATTCATTTCCTATAGTTTGTTCAGAGAGTGTCTACATATGAGGCTCTTTCTCGTTGAAACCTCTTTTATACACTGCAAAGTGAAGTCTATATTTTGGAAATCTCTATATTTTCGTGGCAACGATACCAGATTTCAAAGCAAACTTGTACCGAACTTTGATTTCGATCGATGAATTCTCGCCAAATACTAAAAGAATTATTTTACATAACTCTTTGAATAGTTTACGACCAGTTTTTAAAGACTTTTTAACTTCATTTGATTTATATTATGCTAGGTATGATAGTGAACCCATATTTGGCGACACAAAAGTCAGTCTTCTTATTAAGCAATGACAATATATTTGGGATTCTTTCGACGCATGTCAAAGAATTTATTTTAAAATACAAGATTTCAAAAGGAACTCATTTGGAACTCTCTCTGTGCTATTTGGATTGACACTTTGTTTTATCGCTTGCATTTGCGGAAAGATTTGCATTTGCGGAAAGATAATAGTAAGTTATCGCGTTAAATATGCATGTCTGAAAGAAAAAATTATTTCTAAGGTATTATTATTATAAATTATTATTATTATTCTCTCTTTCTCTGCGTTGCACTCTTAGTTCTCACGCGTCTCCATCTCCACTCTAAAGACTTCAAACTCAACCATGACCGCGGGCCATTAGCGCGTATTAATGATGACATTGAGACATTCTAAGAAGCAAACGTACGTTGCCATATGTGCCACTATAAAGTAAGTTTTGCGTAACATGCACTTCCTGGCATGGATGCTGCAACGAATGTCAATAAGATAAGCTACCAAACCGATTTGCTGGTATACCTATGGATATACTTACAGTATTCTTGAAAAAAAAGAGAGATTGCCGTTTAGTTTGGCGTAATGTACATAATATACGTTACTATATTGACGAGTTAATATTTCTGCGTATCCATTTGTATGAAAAAAAAGAGCGACCTTAACTCCGACAATGACCTACATATGAGGGGCTGAGATTCATAGTGACATAAGTCAGATTATCCAGATTTTCCAAAGCAACCGCTTTGTCGTCCCAAACATATTTACATAAGCCCTTCTTAAGATTACAGTTTCTGAGGCGTATTACCGTCGGAATATGTATACCCGTGCTCACGGATTCTGTCGCTGGTGACTTTTTTTAAACGTTATTTTTAAACGTACTAACCAATGATTAATCAATCCTCATACTTTCATTAATGAGAGTAGATTCCACCGTAGCTAATGATGGCATGAGAATTAATTGTTCATTTGTTAGTACGTTTAAAAATAACATTTTAAAAAAGTCACCAGCGACAGAATCCGTGAGCCCGGGTGTACTGCTATAATTTAAGCGAATGACGTGGCTAACAAAAAAGGTTACCTGTATGTTTGGGACGACAAAGCGGTTGCTTTGGAAAATCTGGATAATCTGACTTATGCCATTATGGATCTGAGCCCCTCATATATGACTATTTAAATTCGAAGTACAAGTTCAAAGTCAATTATCTCGAAAACGATTGGAGATATCGAAGAAAAAGTTTAAATAAAAAGTGTTTATCTATATTTTCACTATTAAAAAGCTGCACACGATTATTCACGTATCTTCACTGAGTTTCCCTGTAATCACGTTTATCAACGCCCTAATTGAATTGCGATTTCAAAATCGATTTCCTCGAAAACGACTGAAGATATGAAAAGAGTTTAGATAAAAAATGTCTGTTTGTGTTTTTAATATAAAAAAGCTATTCTCGATCTTTCACATATATCTACCACTTTTCGAGATAATTGAATTAAAAGTTAAACGAAAACCGAAGAAGGGCGTTTATCACACTATTTCCTACGCATTTTTTGTCAACCGATTTCGATATCGTAAAGCTATGAAGATAATGCTCACAATTTGGTTGGGTGAAGGTAAACAATTTTGTAACTCGCAAACCAAGGTCAGCTAGTACTACTACTGACAAAGACCTTGACACATATTCCACCTACACCATAGTTGATGACCGAGATACATCAAACGGTGATATCCGAAAATATTGCTATACCTACAAATTGCGGACACATAAATGTTTACTACAGTTTCATTGTTCCACGAATCTTTATAAAAATTTAGCATCGATTATCGCGGATTCTTATGCAAGGCCTAAATAATTTCTCATATCTTATCGAAGCAATTGAAGATACGTGGGTCATTTGAAAAGTTTCCGGCATTTTTAGGAAAAACACATATTTCAAGGTAAAGTAAATTTATTTTTCAACATAGTCTCCTCGTAACTCGATACGTGTAATCCATCGTTTCTCCCAAGCCGTCAGAAAATAATTCTTTTTGTTCACCTGAAAAATACCGGTCTACAGCGTTTTCCACCTTGACATTTGTCCAAAATTTGTTCCCCTCAAGAAATTTTAGATCCAGGTTTCATCGAAAGTTACCAAACGTTACAAACATTCAGCTGGATTTTTTTATATAGCTCAAGACACTCGCGCGACATGTCAAGCCGTACGCGCTTTTCAACAAACGCGGGACCCAGCTCGCGGATAATTTTCTCATACCCAAATCCTCGTGTAAAATCTTGTGCACCCGTTCATCTGATATTTTACAAGCCTCAGCAATCTCCTTCACGGTCAATCGACAATCTTCCATCACAGTTTCATGCACTAAGTTCACAATATCGTCAGTTGGAACAGTTTTTGGACGCCCAGAATATTCATCATCAAAAATGCTGGTACGGCCACGTTTGTACTCAGCCGCCTAATGCTTGATGGTTGTGTACGAAGGGGACACTACTGTATCGTATAGGTACTGAGTCTAACTCGTCCTTTATTTCCTGAGTTTTTTTTCCTTTCAAATAAAGGAACTTGATCACTGCGCGATATGTACTCGATTTTCTCCATTGTCGACAGAAAATATCTGTCAATTTTATAAAAGTACCATGTACTGATCGGAATGACTTGAAATTTGTATGGGATACATATTGTATCAACACCATCTATCAGACGATAGCAAGAATTAAATTCTATCATAACTGCTGTTTGTCAACTTTTGCTGGGCAAAAGACCCACGTATCAAGAGTGGTTTGATAGAATAGAAACACATCAATATTTTCAAAACAATATACAAGTAAATCCGCGTAACATAGAAAAGAAGGCAGAGATTGAAAAGAAGGAAAGAATAAAAGTAAGGAGAATGCAAGAAGTGAAATGTAATGGAAAATAGTAAGAGAGTGGGATTCAAGTAAATTATGTAATCCCAACCAAGTTCCTTTTCCGGCCGCTGGGCCGGAAATAAAGATATAGGTATCCTTCTCCTTTCTATTATATAAAAATAGTTTTCGAATAAATGTGTCGCCAAAAACCCCGGCGACTTTGAATCGGATGCGCGAAACACGGGCGGTTGTTGGAGGAGGAGGAGGACGAGGAGGAGGAGAAGGAGGAGGAGGAGGATGAGGACGACGACGATGAGAATGGCGACGATGAGGATGGCGACTACGAGGATGACGACGAGGACGGCGACGATGAGGACGGCGACGACGAACGAGGACGACGGCGACGACGAGGATGACGGCGACGACGAGGATGACGACTACGACGACGAGGACGGCGACGATGAGGACGACGGCGACGACGAGGATGACGAATACGACGAGGACGGCGACGACGACGACGACGACGACGACGACGACGACGACGACGAGGACGGTGACGACGAGGATGAGGACGACGACGATGAGGACGAGAACGACGACGACGAGGATGACGACTACGACGAGGACGGCGACGACGACGAGGATGACGATTACGACGATGAGGATGACGACTACGACGACGACGACGACGACGTCAAGCACGGCAACGACGAGGACAACGACGTCATGGACGGCAACGACGAGGACGGCGATGACGACGAGGATGGCGACGATGGCGACGACGAGGCCGAGAACAACGGCGACGAGGATAACGGCGACTAGGACGGTGACGACGAGGATGACGACTACGACGACGTGGAGGACGGCGACGACGAGGACGGCGACGACGAGGACGGCGACGACGAGGACGGCGACGACGAGGACGGCGACGACGAGGACGGCGACGACGAGGACAACGACGTCAAGGACTGCAACGACGAGGACGGCGACGACGAGGACAACGGCGACGACGAGGACGACGACGACGACGACGACGATGTATTGAACGGAGAAAAGAGCAACGACGTGATGCTGCTGCAAAAGCATGGGGGAGCGCCGCGATAGCGGCGCAGGGGCGATAGCCCCCCGGGGATTGACGAGCGAAGCGAGTAGGGGGCGGAGCCCCCTAGTATATGTACTTATATAATTAAATCCGCGTAAAGGCGCACCATCTCCTATTTTCCTTGTCCTCACTTTTGCCTTCATTAACGAGGGGAATGCAAAATTCTGTGATCATTCACTGATTATTTCAGATCAAATTTTGTAAATATTTCCTGATATTTTTGTTAGAGCTTTTGTGTATAATCAAATCAATAAAATTATAAAATCATTATAATACAAGGGCACAAGGTTGCAAAAATGTTTATACGTTAAGAAACTAACGTTGATGGAAGAGACCTTAGTTTTAGTCGATGGGACACACGTGCGCTACTATTGGAGATATCTGAAGCAGTAGCGCAAACTCCAGAGTGAAATGTATAATATCAACGGTAAAATTTCGAGAAATTAACTCTACTTTATTTATAATTTTTAGTAAAAATCCAAAACCCTGATATTTCCAGTTTTTCAGGTCTGTAGCCACCCAGGCACTACTTCTATAGTATGTTCGAGATGCATGTACCATGTCACAGCGTATCGTCGATAACAAAATCCTATTTGTTTCGCTCGACTCTATTTTGACGTTTTCCCCTGGGCTGCACAGTTATCGTTATATTTTTACGTCAACGAATGATAGAGATGCACTTAGGACAGTCAGTGCAGCCCAGAAAATAGAATTGCAAATTAACAGAGACTTATTACATACTCTTATTTACTATACACGTTCTAAATGTATGAAGTCAATCGAACAACGTCGTTCAATTTACTTGAAAATTCATATTATTACGTGTCGTATAAAAAAAATGTATCGTTTAAGGAGGTTCGACTATCAGACGAAAATCAACTTGCAGCCCTAATTTTTTTATATGATATACACGAATACTTTACACAACTAATACGAAAATTTACGTGTGGAGACGTGTTCCTAACGGACACCTGTTCGAACAATGAGTTTCCCCACTTTCCTTCCCCGCCGCAGCCTAATTCCCGATACTTTTGGGTCCCCCCTCGTATCCATGATACTGAATTATCAATGGAATAACTGTTTTATGTCTTCAGCATTCCCTATGAGTTGTTTTCATAGGTTTTTATAGATTAATTGTAATTTTTTATTTTTCTTTAAAATGTTGGACAAGAAGCCTCTGACAACGATTCCGGAGTCATTGACGCTCTAATAGTCCGCCATAAATTTTTCAATATTTTATTTACTAATGATTTTCAGCATGAACGATGCATAAAATGGGTTCATAATTCATTTAATTATTATTCCAGTTTCAGATCGCTGTGAAAACATTTTTGACTCCAAAGAAACAGTCGATCCTCCTTAACTCTCTTTTTTTATCTTTCCGCGATTACTACGACAAATTTTAAGATCTTCGTAAAGGTAAAAGGAATGACTTATGGGTAAATAATACTGCAACAGCAATAATTCAAGTGTTTACACACGATATATTCTACATATAGGAAACAATACTGGAGATCAACGTGTATTATATACTACAAGTGTGAGAGCACCATGTATCCTTAGAATAATAATACAACTATAAGAGATCACAAAACTAAACACCTTTCATTGAATTTTAATATCGTGTACTTTTCTTATTAAGCACGGGGATGTAGCTGCGAAGCCTCATAAAAAAATAGATTTCACTTCACCCGCATATTTCTGCGATATTCTTTGTTGAAAATAACACGCGTCTTTCGTATCACAATTAAAATACTCTCGGACACCACCTAAAATGGTGGATGGCTAATTATGAAATATTCAATACTAAACCGAACAGATTCGCCTCCATGGATTGGTATTCTCTCTCAACTTTGGTCAACGAACGAGCCTTCTTTCCGTTAAAATTTTCTCCTCGGTATAACACTTACTACGCGAGTCCTCCAACGATTAAAATTCCATTTATAGAAAAAGTATCATGAAATCCCAGAGAATAATATCACTAACTTCACGTCGTACTGTGAAGATCAGATCGTAAGAAAATGAAAACTATGGAATCTACATCTGTACCTCAGAGCCAGACTGTGTTAAGTCCTATGTTAAGACTATGGACTTAACATAGTCTGGCTCTGAGGTACAGACATGCATCGATCGATTATGGTTTTTTTTACAAAGATTCATTCGTACGTAGTTCTCGCCGCATTTTTACGCCTTCTTAGCGAAGTCAATTTTGTGCTCCAGCAACATATTATTCTCGGGCGGCAATGCCAAGCACGCTCTGAGAATATTTTCGATCGCCATGCGCTGTTTATACAACGCGTTTATTACCGGACCGCCCGGCGGTACCAACGGCGCTTTGCACAGATACGACAGAATCGAGAGCACGCTGTGGAAACTATGAAACTCCTCGCTCTCGAGCTCCGTTCGACGGAAGGTGATGCGTGAGCAAAGCTCGGCCAAAATGACCAAGTCTAGGATGATCGGACTGGCGAGGAGCGAGTCTTCGCAAGTGTTGTGCACGACGAGGGTGTTGCGGCCGCCGAGCATTATCTCCGAAGTATACTCGTCCATCGCCCTCTTGCTATCGCCTGTAACAAGATTTAAATAATTGCTAAATGGATGATTATAGGCTTTTTATCGGCCCTAGTTAGTCGAGAAGCGCAAGTCCGCGCTGTAAGCGCTGATTTGAATATTACGGCGGTATTATTCGCTTTCGTTCGACTGCTTTATGCAAGCGAGCGTCCAAAAGGGGTTCCCCTTGTTTTGAATCAATAATAGAGCTAGAGGTTGCAACTAATTTTAGGTTTCGAATTTTCCTGACATTCCCAGCTTTTCCTAACGATATTCTAATTTTTTCCAGAAAAAATTATACCACGGAGGCTTTATACTCGTAGATAATTTAATGACTATCTTGTGAAGAATATTTTCGCAAATACGATGGATATCTATTTAAAATTATCCTTATATATACGGGGATACGAACGCGCGTTTTGTTAGGTAAATCTCGGATTTTTTCTTCAAGTATGCGCACTTTTTTTAAAAGACGTTCAAAAGTTGCGTATGCTTGAAGAAAGATTTACATCTTTCAAGCATGTTGGATAGAGAGAACGGGTATTTTTAATTTCCCGAACGAATCAGTAACGCCAATGATTTTGGTAATATCAGCAACATAGGTAATATTACAAGTGCTCTCTGGTAACGTCATTTCATCTTTCACGAGAAAATGAGAAAAAAATCCAGTCTATTTTCTCAATTTCCCTGACATTTTCAGGTTTCACACACAAGTGGCAACCCTGATCTAGAAAATCGATATAACCGTCTTTTAACGAAAATTGTGCCAGTTACCAGTTCGTTATTTCAAAGATCGTCCCTCAAATGCGCGTTTCGAAAAAGTTATACCGGATTCTTAAGCTTACCGACGTAAGGAATGTATTTGATGACGACGCAGTGATTAGGCTTCTCCCCAGGCTCGTATAATATATGGTTGGAGCGTACCATGTCGTCTACTACGTTACTTTTCGATATCTGGAATGTTAAGAAGAGTATAGAGCAAAAGTGGGAAAAACGCTCCAGTTTCCGTTTAACTTTGTACGCGATTATTTCGAAACAGCGTTGATATGTAAAAAATTAAGAGAAGCTTATTTATAGTAAAAATGTAGACAAATATTTTTATTTAAACTTTTTTTCGATATCTCTAATCGTTTTCGAAATAATCGATTTTTAAGTTACATTTCTACCTGGGCGTTTTACCCTACGAAAAAATGTAAATCTACCGATATTTCCAAGTTGATCCGCTGTTATCAGATCCGCCTAGATGATCGCGCGACTGTTTCTAAGGCTGAGAAACAAAACTTAATAGCACTTACCTCTTTCGATTTAAACTGTTGCGGCGCGGACAAGTTGTACCCGTCATTATTACCGAGGTGATTGTAGCTGACGATCGACACCGGCTTAATGCCCGCGGACACTAAAAAGTCTACCAGAACCGACTTCAATTTCGTCTGTCCCGATTTAAAATCATCGCCCGCGATGAACGTCTTATTTCTCTCCGCCAATTCAATGGCTCCCGATACGAACGTGTTCTGGGGCGAACCGTTTATGTAAGTGCACTGTAAAAATGAAGAACGTTGCGTGACATTCATTTCTCTTCAATTGATTCCACAAGAAAATGTCTCGGATACAAATTTCACAAAAGCGAATGAACGTTTTTTCACAAATTTCAAGATTACCTTCATTTTTCAAAACAGGAATCGATTGTTTTACTCTTGCAAATATGACAAACAGACGACGACTTATCGCGAAATCACCGAGACAGCACTGAGAATTATAAAAAAATTCTTGAATTCTTGTATTTTCAAATGAATTCTTTTACATACATGAAGACAGTCTCAAATGTATTTTTATTGTCTAATAAGAGGACTCATTTTTATGTCACCAAATGCGAGTTCATTTTCAGATCCAGAATGAGGTCTTTTTATAAATCAAATGTGTGTGTGAAGTCGAGAAGTCTTTGAAAACTAATCGCGAAGTATTTAAACAAATTTCTAAAATAATTCTTTAGTGTTTGGTGAGAACGCGTTGATCGAAATCAAAACGCGGTATAAGATTATTAGTTGCCACGAAAATATAAGCCGACCTCTGCGGTGTATAAGAGAAGTGATAACGGCAAAGAGCCTATCTGAAATCAGTCAGGCTGCAAAAGAGGACTTGGTGTCGACCGAGCCTTTTACCAAATCGTTTGGCACTTTTATTCACGAGAAAGACTGAGCTGTTTTTCAGCTCTTTATGAACAGGAAAGACAAACTCTTTTGAAGCATCCGTAAGAAGTCTAAGGGTATTCTTATATTATATATAGATTGTAATCTTTCTGCATTTTAAAATACAATTCTTTTTCAACTCTTTGTGAGTTAAAATAACGAATTCCTTAGGAAGCCTCCAAATTGAATTTCTTGAGAACTCTTCCTGATTACTCATGCTATCTGGGCATTTTTCAGTAAACTGTTTATGAAATATAGCGTTTCGAAAATGGCATTACAAAATCGACGAATCTAGAGAGATCCTCTATGAAACAGTTCCTTCGTTCGCACTATACAGCCGTAGCTACGAGCCGTGTTTCGAGAGCGAAAAGTGTAAAACGTCTGATTTCCCGGGAACTGTCCATTCGGGAGATCGAAGCGTCTAACCTCGAAATTAACTGAATTTGTAAAAATAATGGTAAATAATATGTAGAAGTGATGAGAAATAATCATACAGGTTTCGCGGAAACACGGCTCGTAAGAACGCAGCGCACTCTTATGAAGCCAACTTTAACTACAGCACCGTTCCAAGCACTACCAAAGTTAAATGTCAGGGAAATTCAAATACTTGCGTTTTATCCACGGGACATACTGTACAAGGACGTTTTAAAATTTTAAAGTCACTTTAATAAATTCACTATTCAGATACAACACGCGACTCGAGCGCACTTAACTCATTAATTTCAATCTGGATTCTCCAGATACCTGTTATAGAGTTTTAATTGATATTGGCGTGGTACTTTTCTTTCTAGATTGAGATATAATATGCAAAAAATATATAGCTAAACTGGACGATCATCTGTATTAGGCTTGAGCGCTAATACAGGGTCTCCCAGAAAATACACGCCAAACGATTATCAAACTATACGGAGTGTCTGTCACATTCACCACTATTGAGATGATCGATGTCTTTCGGACTGGAACGTCTATTTGGTTCATGTCTGGGCTGTCGGTATTACCACCGAATTTTAGAGAACCATCTTCGATCGGGTGCGTCTACCGATATGCAACCCGCTACGCTGGCGTGTATTTTCTGGGACACCCTGTATACGGTCGAGAACGCAAACTTTAACGTTCTGCTCTTATCAGGCGCCTGGCCTTTATCCCTTACAGACTTCTTTTGTTTATCTTGAACGTGCGATAAGGACTTTCTCAATGGAGAACGCAACTAATAACATTTTTCTCTGGACTACGCTGAGTTTATCTCTATCTTTTGTTCACATAAAGACACAACGAATGATGAAAATGCACTCGGTGCAGTCAGGGGAAAACGCTGTAAGATGCGCTTTGCAAGGGAAAAAAATAAACTTGAAATATTGCCTTGTGTCGTCGCCGTGATCCCTCCTCGGAAATATTATCGGAACACAAGCAGAGTACCTCGTTTAAATTTTTGGAAAATCTTTGTTTCGCGCAAGAACAGCATGCGTTTGTCAAAATACAGATTAAAACTACTTCTTACTCCTTCCAAAGTCGCCGCGACGGCGAACAACGTGCTCGGACTGATTTCCGGATGACTGTCTTCGATAGCCTTCAACAGGTTGTCAGCTGTATCGCTTACGCCCGAAACGATATCTGCGAACCTCTCGGTATTGGCTGTCCATAGGACTATGACACGGTCCAGACTCTTGCTGGACTTAAACTCGGCAATGTCGCGCCTGATCGCATTCAGCTGCTCGAGTTTCGATCCAGGAATGACATTGTTTGCGCGGTTTTCCTGAAAAAAGCACATAAGATCGCGTTACAATTTCGTGCAGGACGTTTTCCAGGGAATTAGCTCACGCATAGTATTACATTTAAGGGGTAGTAGTCTCGCGATATTAACAGCTACAGGTTTACAAAGTGCGTACAACGTATGATACTCGGCTATTAGCCGGATTGTACTCGAAAACTTTTCATTAGTAGTCCAGGCGTCAGAGGTCTAAAATCAGTCGATGGTTCGAATAATTCCTAGGGGAGATTTTTTTGTTCTATCGCTTCTTTTCATGTTTAAGTAGACAAATATAAAAAATGGGCACCAAAATTCGGTCCGGAACATATTGTTTAAACAAATTAAAGGGTAGATTTTAGTGTTTTTTGCACATATCTCCGAAAATATTAATTCTACGAAAAAATGATAGGGAACTAAATTGTTCGGCATTAAATTCTCCACAAAAAAAGTATCTACATTTTTTTCAATCGGAGCAATAGCTTCAGATATAACCCTGCGAAAGGCCGCTCGTCCGACTCAGTAACACTCGCGCCGCGTGGGCACCAAAACACGCTACAAATTTCCTCTTTCGCAGGGTTATATTTTTAAAACTATTGCTCCGATTGAAAAAAATGTAGATACCTTTTTTGTGGAGAATTCAGTATTGAACAATTTAGTTCCTCATAATTTTTCCGTAGAATGAATATTTTCGGAGATATCTACAAAAACAATAAAATTTCCCCTTCCATTTGTTTAAACAATATGTTCCGGACCGAATTTTGGTGCCCATTTTTGATATTTGTCTACTTAAACATGAAAAGAAGCGATAGAAAAAAAAATCTCCCTTAGGAATTTTTGGGTCAATAAAACCCCTGACACCTGGACTATTGGGAAACTTGTTCCTAGGTTACGCGCTCTGGCGGCTAAAAGTGAAACTAGTGTAAGTAGGGTCACATGGCAGTGTTAACCCATTCAGGACGTTTGACGTACTGGCAAAGTACGTCGGAAATATAAGCGTGAGCCGAGTCGACCCGTCCCGAATGGGTTAAATGTGGTTAAATACAATGAAATGTTAAAAACAAACAAGTTAAAGTGGTGTCAATATGGAAACAGAAAAAGTAAAATCTAAAAGCAAAATTTATTGCTCAGTCTATGGTTGCACGAGTACACCTTAACGTAATCCGAATGTTAGATTTTTTCAATTCCCACGTGCAAATACTCATAGAATAAAAATATTAAATAAATTCGGCGAAGAAGAGGAAATTGACAGATTAAATGCTTGGATGAAGGTTTTAAGAATGGGGAAAAAAGTGACTGGTTCGAGGCAAGCACGTGTTTACATAATTCACTCAAACCAGCTCTGCAAGAACATTTCATTTCAATTATAGTCCCATCTTCTTTCACTTTCCCATTAATTTCGTGAGGAGTATCTTTCAAGTGTGATGTTTGGATACAAAAAGCAAGGATGTTGATGCACTGACTTGAATTGCCAGTACTCAATACTTTTCTAACGTGAATAAGATGCCCAGCATTCAACAAATCTTCACCTCCGCGCCGATTTCGGCAGCTGGGGTTTGTGTCACCAAATCTGCTAATTTCGTGTGCACTTATTCGCATTTTTTTTTATTATAAAACGCACTGTTTTCTACAGGCTAACTGACAGCGGAACCCTACTTACGCTAGTTTTTCATTTCGCCACCAGAGCGCTTGGCCATAAGCCACGCCCCCGCCAAGAATCCCAATAGGTACAGGCTACGCACACGCGTGCACCTGCACATCAAGAGCCAAATATTCCCGTTCAGGCCCGTTTAGACGCTCATGCTATTTGCGCCAATTGGCTTGTGCAAGCCAATTTACAGAAGTAAATCCTTGTATACATATACAACGATTTACTTGTGTAATTGGCTTGCACGAGCCAATTGGCGCAAATTGCATGAGCGTCTAAACGGGCCTTTACTCATCGAACTGTCGATCGTGGCAACATCGCTATGGATTTCCATTGTGTGTCGTATGCGTGTATCGTTTGTTGGAGAGTAGGGCGTCTTTCTACCACTCTCGGCACTGTACAGTGTTGCACGATCACAGTTACCTTCTCCCAAACAGTCGAATATAATCATAAATTCCGTAATTTCAAAGCTTATATCTTTTAATCAAAACGGTCAAAATAAGTCATTTTTTTGGAAAATGCGTGGATAAGGTTAATTTATCATTGGGCTAAGTTTCTTCAAAATCTGTCTCGCTATTTTTTTTATTATAGTACAATATCTAACTTCGGCCATAAGAGCCCGTGTAAAACGGCGATATTTTAATAATTAATATCTCTATTTCTCTCTAAACGGTAGATCCCCTTCAAATTTAGACAATGTTTTTATAGTAGTCCAAAGATTATCTACAAAAATTTACTGGAAAATCTGTCTCAATCAGTGTTCGCGAGACTACTACCTTAAGGATGTTTCGCCCCTATTACAGAGAGTGGAGGTGGAAGGGAACAATACGATTTTCGTCAGTGTTCCAATCCCTGAACAAAAAAAAAACGATTCTTTAAAAACCTCCTTGAAGTTATATTTCATGATATCGGTCGAGCCATTATTTTTCTGTAACTTTACTTTATTATCTGTATCCTTAAAGTGTGTTAAAAAAATTATAGGAAAAAATATATTATAATTATTTTAAAAATATTGAAGCGGTCGGGAACAGCGGCAACGTCGCCCCATAGAGTGTTATAGAGAAGTGTGGTGGCATAAGTTGGTAACATTGCCTCACTAGAGCTTACTAGTTAAAACCCCGAATTATTAACAACATCCAACAAAAATAATATAAATTATAGTGAAAAGTGCTGTTTAAATGTATAAACATTAATCATTGCGATTAATAATTTTCACAAAACGTGAGCTCTCCCTATACGCTACACAGAAGATGTAACGCTTTTAACTCCAACTTTTGCCACTAGAGCGCATGACGGTACCCATGCACGATCCCTATTGGCGATTTCTACTACCGATGGTGGCACCACAATAGTTATGCAAATGGCCGTTCTATTTGGGTTCATTTTGTAAACAACCGCACAACTGTAGTCTGTTACTGGTGTTTTTGCGTTCTTCTCAACATTTTTGTTATATTACGACATTACTATTATTAGAATATGCCGTGTTCAAAATTAAAGACAATATTTAATTACGGGAAGTGTAACGCAGATTCGAGGAACTTCTGTGAAGGCGAAGTGTTCACCAAGCAAAGCACGTGATTTTGTGTGGAACTGTGGCTGAAGAAAAATATGAATCTTCGTGGACAATTTATGCTCTAGTGCTGCAAACATCAGCTTTGTCTTCTCCGCCACACAACAGTTACTGGTTCCATAAACAAAGATGCAAACCACACGTCATGTAAAAGCCACGTTTGTTTACATCTGGAACCCAAATAGACTAGTTCCAGATTCTGCCACCAGATGTAATGTTCGATAATGGAAATCGCCAATTAGGTTGGCTGGTGATCGAGGAAGTAAACTTAGGCGCAACCGAGCCAAACACCCTTATTTACCGCCTGATTTGAAATATATCAATATGGCAGGAGTCAATGCTTACCTACTTTATAAATATAACCTTAATTTATGAATCTGTATGCAGTGAAGTGAATTTAAATAAAAAATGTAATATAAAACGGTGGTTGTGGAGCCTCCGCAGCCGCTTCCCACCAGCGATAGCGGCCGACCCACGACGAGCGACGGTGTCGCCACCACCAGACGACGGAAACAGGTCCTTCTCCCGCGCGAAGAGGACCTGCCGCCTCAGTTGAAGATCCGCGCAATTCGTTCAACTGTTTCACTTTCATTTTTTTATCAGTCACATCAGATACAGTCACATCTGCAACAGTGCAGCATTAATAATATATTATAACCGTTTTAATTTGCCCGCGGGTGTTTGGCTCGGTGGCGCCATTTGCTTCAGTTTTGCCCAGCCAACCTAATTGGGATTCCATACTAAGCGATATGACCTCTGGTGGCCGAATGCGGAACTAATCTCTCGTACATTACGTATTTGTTTACGTTTACTATTCGCCGATTTCGAGTGCTATTTTTACTGTTATTATCATTATTTATCTTGTTTCGTTATTGTTGTTTGTTATCTTGGCGATTGTTGTTTTGTTAAGAAACTGAAATGTCTTCCTCCAAGCTTTCGAATCATTACTGTTGTGTTCCTCAATGCCATTCCTGGGCCAAAAATGACCCTGAAAAAGAATTGTTTTCATCTCTTTCCTAAAGAAAAATCAGGAAAAATTTATTTGGAATCCAGAATGGGAAAAGAGTTGATGCGTGATGTATGATACAGAAAATTTAATTTTGTAACATTCTGTAGTTATCGAAGAATCTATCAGGATGCTGTTGTAACTTTCTTGCCGTAATGTGGTAAGTACTGGCTCTCCCTTATTTTGTTCATACAAAGAGGATGAATTCAGTGTATTCATTTGAGTTTTTTTTTTTTTAATAAATAGCTAGAAACAGTACCTACTACTTTTAGATATTTATTTTAAAAAAACGCAAATGAATACACTAGATTCACCCTCTTATTATGAACAGAATAAGGGAGAGCCAGTACCACATTACGGCAAGAAAATTACGACAGCATCCTGATAGATTCTTCGATCACTACAGAATGTTACAAAATTAAATTTTCTGTATCACACACATCACGCATCAGAAGTAGCAACTCAGGTCTTCTCACCACCTCTTGCAATTTTCAACTGAAATAATCAGAATATGATTCCGGCGTGTGTGTGCTCGCTATATATAAATATATATGGAAAGAAGTGCGTTATGAATTCATAATCTTAAATCTTCCGATCTGGAATTCATAACGTTTGTCAGTATCAATCTACAGATAAATCTGAAAAATTCATAATCTCTGAAAAAATCAGGACGTATGTACTGCATAATTAAAATTATATAAGTTCATTTCCAAAGTAAAACAAGCCCATTTTTCAATTTCTTGGCTAAGAAGGTATAACTGATTCTACTATTTCTACAAAACCTATTGAGATATCTACTTGAACTTGGATAAAAATGGACTTGTTGCACTTCGAAAATGAGCTCCTCATGTGCAATTCCGAGCGTTATGAATTAATAATATGAATTCTGTCTCTGAATTAAGAATCCGTGTAAGGCCGGCCGTTGGGAAATGATGTACTAGAGATTAGTTTGCGGATACTCCGTTATGGCGCTGTGATCTTAAAGTGGAATCCCAATACTTGGCGCGCCCTGCGGCGTTGCCGCACTTCACGACTGCGCGCGCAGCAATCTCCATCGTAATCGAATTTTCCAAGATTTCTTAATTATTTGTTATAAATTACTGCCCTCTGATCGATGTGTGAAAATATACCATTTATTCTTTGCATAATAATCTAGCGGCATGCAGTTTCATTATGGTAACCCAATTTTCCATCGTTTTTTCTAAGTTTCTGTGAATTTCCCATAAGAGCACGGGTTAAATTGTCATTTTTATTTCAATTATAACTTTTTAATGAGTTAGTCAAGAGACTTGAAATTTTGCATACGGCTTTTAAAGATATTTAAGAATCTTGGGAAAAATTTGAGTAACTTCCTATATTTTTGATAATAGGGGTGAAACATCCTTAAATTAAGCTCCACCCAGTCTCGGAGCCTGGACGTGAACACCCGATATACCTGATTAGCCGCTATGAAATCGCGATAATACACGCTCCTCCTCGGCTTCATATTCGCCAAGTACGGCTTGAGCTTGATCTGCAAGTCATAATCCAACACTTTGGCGCGTTCCATCGCATCGGCGATGTTCATACTCGAGATATCCCAGCCATCCACCTCGATATCGTCGGGATTCACCATCGGCAGCATCCAAAACATCGGTACGTACATCTCCTCGCCGTTATCGTTGCTGCCCAATTTCACCGTGGACGCCTGAGTGATGGAGCCGTACCTAGAGAGATATTTATAACACGGTTTTCCTCGAGTTGCAGACATTATGAGTACCTACTACTTATTATGGTTTCTTGAACGGGACGTTACTAAAGTATCCTTTAGCCGAAGTGCAAGCTCAAAGTCGATTATCTCGAAAACGATTAGAGATACTGAAAAAAGGTTTAAAGAAAAATACGCTTGTACGCATTTTTACCATAAAAAAATTATTTTCGATTTGTCATATATCGCCATTGCGTTTCGAGATAATCGCCTTCAAAGTTGAACGGAAACCAGAGGGACGCGTTCATCCCACTATTACCACCTCCCACGCATATTTTTCGACGAGAAGTCGCTAAAGTATCCTTCGAAAGTTCGAGCGGCAGGCCAAAAGATTCGGGAAGCGTTGTTCCGAAGAGATGTAAGAATCTTGAATCTTTCATAATCAGTTCGAGGGCCCATTGGTAGAATAATAATAATTATTATTATTATTATAATTATAATAATTCATAATCAGAATTATACGGAATACGAAATCCTCCTTTCGCTCGTTCTTCGAGAACTATCGTAGAATCTTTCCTTTTGATAAAGCGCGCACCAATTTGCTTTCCTGGGACCATCCTTGGTCCTCCAGACGAGCTTCATCTTGTTGGCCAGCAAAGCAGCGGTGATTGTCGTGCCGTTGTTACCGCCCCAACCGACCAGCATCACTCCGAGTTTTGGCACCTTCGTCTGCGTTCGAATCGTCAGCTTTGTATCTACCGGCGTTGCCTGGAGTACAACGAAAAAAGAAACTGGTAGACACAGTTACAGCGATTATAATCTCTGTGATGAGGGGGTACTTGGAACGATTACAGACGTGAATGGAAAGGGCGCTTTTGGGAAATACGCGAATACGAATAAAAATATCTCTTTATTCTTCACGGCAGGCGATAGTAAGTATAACGTAGACGCGTTTATATTCAAAGCTCTTATCGATCGTGGATGATTAGGAAGTTTAAAATAGGAACGGGGAGAGCTAAATGTCATGACGCTATTCTGTACTAAACTGTAAGCTCAATAAGGTACTACATTCTATAGTCACATGAGAAAGTTGTGTAACTTTACAGGATGTAGCAACCTATTAGGTGTACAAATAAGTTTTAGGAAACTTTTGCAAAAATTAAAAATTTATTTTTCAAAAAATTAAAATACATTTATTCATCAAAATAATCCCCCTCACTTTCAATGACCTTCAGCCATCTTTTAGGCAATTCATGGATGCCTTCCCCAAAGAAAGTTTCATCTTGCGAGATGAGGAAGTTGTCGACACATTTTTTTGACTTTTTCAAATGTTTTGAATCGCAAATCAGACAATTCGTTTTACATTTTCCGAAACAAGTGAAAATCAGTTTGAGCTAAGTCTGATGAATACGCCGGATGTGGTACAACTTCCCACCCAAGAACCATTAACGTATCCTTGACCGGTCAACCCACATGAGGCCTAGCGTTGTCATGGAGCAGTTTTACTGGACGGTTTCTTTTGCCAGTAAATGGACGCTTTTGGTCAATTTCTTAGTTTAATCGTATTAATTGTTGACGATAGTGCTCGGCAGTAACTGTCTGGCCAGGTTTCAGAAGTTCATAATGGAGTACTAGTACACGTAAATTAAACATATACTTAAACGTGGAATAGGAGAAATAATTTATAAAGTTTTCATATTACGTATACATTTTCCTAATGGGATTAGGAACAAAACCCTACAAAGTTCCCAATTGTCCAGTGTCCGCAACATCCCTTATTTTGCAAAAAACCACCCCCGGATCGTACATTGTGCCGGTTTTTCTCAATTTCCTCGTAAACCGTTGTTCAAACGTAAAAAATGTATAGAACCAAAAATGTTCGCCATTAAATTCTACACAAAAACTGTTCTACAAATATGTTAGCTAATCCTTACTGAATTCTCGCAAAATACGTTTAAAGTTAAGGGTAGTTTTTAGCAGGCCGTTAAAATATGTCAAGTTCAGCGATCTTACGTAAGTATACTGTTATATTTAAGTCGCAGCACAGTAAAATTGACGAATCGATATTATGCAAAATTAGGTAGGTACCGAACCTCAGCGAAGAAGTGGGGAGGTGTTAACGCACTTGTGACACAAACTTGTGGTATGCGATACGGTGGATTATTTACGGATTTTAGTCAGTGTTGTTCCTGTCAGTACAATGGTACTGAAATCAGTACATCTCGACCACTTTGTCAGTACGTCAGTACATTAGCTGATAATTTCAGTGCCATTTGATTTTGTTTACAATGGTTACTTTTCTGTCAATTCATGCATTTAGTGGTTGTGATACCACTTCTGCGTTTTTCGGAAAAGGCAAATCTCAAATCGTAAACATATTAAACAAGAAAAAGTATTTGGAAGATGTTGTATATATTTTCAACAGTTCTCAATCTACGAAAGAGCAAATTGAAAGTGCTGGTGAGAAATTCACACTTACGTTATATAAAGCTGAACGGAAAGAAACTTCTTTGAATAGCTACAAATTTATTTCTTTTAATAAGTTGGTTGGCCAATCCAATCATGCCGTAATTTTATCTAGATTGCCACCAACATCTGCAACATTAAAACAGCATTCTTACCGGGTATTTCACCAAATTCAATCTTGGTGAGGAAAAGATATAAAGCCAACGCGCGCAGTGGGGTTGGAAAAAAATGGGTAACATTTTATCACCAGTTTTTATTACCGAGGCGCCGGCTCCGATTTCTGTTCTGAAAGTTATATCGTGCCGCTGTAAAAAGGGTTGTGATAAGCGATGTGCATGTCTTAGACTTGGATTACATTGTTCAACCATGTGCTCCAACTGCCATGGACAGGGTTGCTTCAATGCACCACCTGAGAAGATATTAAATGAAGAAGACCCAACAAAATAATAAAAGAAGACATGTTTACATTACATGTACAAAAGTTACGAGAGCAATTCGTGGAGACGACTGGCGAAGGGTGAACATTTTCTCCCGTGGGACGTTAATTTGACGTCATGAATATTTAACGATTAAACGGATACGACCCTGCCCCTGATATTAGGGAGGCTAACGAAGGGGTGTCCGACCTTTCTGTCGCGTGGATGCGCAGCGATGTACACCAAGAGAAATGTTTAGGTCGCACAGCAATTAGTACAGCTCTGATAGCCATACTCTAAGGCTAAGCGACAGGTTAACTAGACAGTGTAGATAATAATAGCAATACCAAATGTGACAAAAGCATACGCATTGCTGAAATGACCACGAATATGTAGTTGAAATAACTATTTGCTCCGGTAAAATAGAAATAAGTATCGCTAAGGCAAACATAAATGTATTCTTATATTAATAAATTGCTAGTATTGCCGTACAATCTACACAAATTCTTCTCAGCATACGTCGTCCTTAAGATTGCAGTTTATATTTTTAATTAAATATTTGTTAATATGATTGATTAATTAATAATTCCAAAAATAATTTTGTACCCAATTTATTAATTTTATTAAACTAAAATAAGCAAGAAGCGAGACGCAAATGCAGGGAGGTAAGGAAAGGAAGCAGAGAAATCCAAAGGTCAATAAGATGTTAATATCACGTACACATGTGCAACTCTGGTACCGTTTTTATAATGATTTTGTCTAATTGATACTCTGTTCTTCTTCGTTACTACTTACGTTAGTTTCGGAATCATATCATTCTTTATAAACATAATTTTTGACAGCATTATTTCGTCTTTGATTGCCTAAATAAAACCGTCGGTTTTACACGTCGTTCCAAAATTCAGACGAATAAAAACGACAGAGAAGAACGAGGTGTGTGGGGCCCTTTAAAAGATTGCTTAGTCCGAAGTGGCTCCTTTTTCCAAACTGATAAACGCAACGTGAAATGAGCCATGTATACTTCTGTTTGTTTTGTTTTGAGAAATGGGCATTCGTGAGAAAAAATCTTGTCATTCGGCTGAAATCCTTGAATTTTTAAGACTTCGTTTAGGTCGTAGTCTAAAAAACCTCGGATTTCCGCCTAATGATATGATACTATTTTCTTCATTTTTTATTTGGTGTAATGGACATCTATGAAAGACAACTTTACGTTCATGCTTTCACCTATATACGCACCGTGAGAGAAAAAATTGGATATATCAACTAAACATTTAATAATTTTTAAATTTATTTCATTGTTTCAATCCATTATTTAATTGTTTCGATCATGCGTTACAATAACTATATGATATGTGATTAAAGCAGTGAAATAAAATTTTTGCCACTTAAAAAAAAATAGTTAATTGATATAATTAATATTTTCTTTCAGTGTACAATAGTATGATGGAGACATCTTCAACAACGTTGTACTGCGTTGTACATCCGGTTAAGACCGCCATATTCTCGACAGTTTGATACGATCATTTCATGTGAATAGATGCACGTGTGTCTGGATAATAATGTCAATTATTATATTCTTACTTCAACACTAATTTTATCAAATTGAATTTCTCCGCTTTAACTATCGAACACTAGGGTAATGCGCCCGGTAGTCGACCACTTAAGCAGACGATATTTCCAGTAGTCGACCACATCTCTTTCTTTGTCTATTCGGGTCATTCTCACGAAAAGCAGACCTTTTTTGTCCGCCCATACAGAATTCAACACTGTTACATGTATTATAGGAAACTAAAAACCAATTATCAATTTTAGGATATTTGTAAAGTAAATAGAATAATGTTTAATTGCAATCACTCAAAAATTTTTCTTCAATCTTCATGAAAATTAAAGAATTTTACTAACTCGTCTTGTTCGCCAAAACAATCTCACCTCCGTTACTTTCTTGTTAAAATACTATAAATCTCGTAAATACTGCTCCATCTATTCAGGATGTGCGAAGGTATCAATTTATATGTATTGACGATTCAGTAATGTCAAAATCATTGGTAAATCTTGAAATGGTTTGTGATAATTTCATAAAACAGGTAAGAAAAGATATTTGTTCAAGATCATTCCTCACCTCCGTTAGTACATTATAAGAAGACATTATTTATTTAATTTGCTTGTTCGCGTACTTTTGATAACCTCAAAATGCTTTGATGTCCACCGAGTCATCTTTTTACGGATAGGACACGAGTTAGATCCTCTTCGGTTGCACCTGTAGAAGATGACACGTTAGAAAACCGTGAGTCTTCATGAAAATCTTCCAACTTACTCGTTGTGCAGTAATACTTAATATCAGTGGAAGTTGAAACAACAGTTATTGGCAAAAATCGGACACCGATTTTTAAACACTTGGGGAATCTCATCGAAGAAACCCGAATGATTATTTCTTATTACTTCTACACATTATTCATCATTATTTACAAATTAACGATTTCGAGGTTAGACGTTTCGATCTCTCGAATTGACAGCTACCGGGAGATCAGACGTTTGACACTTTTCGCTCGGCTCGTAAGACCGCAGCGCACTCTCTCGAAGCCAACTCTAACGACTACAGCATCGACCCAACCACTACCGAAGTCAAATGTCAGGGAAATTTAAAAGTGATGCGTCTGGGATGAGACATACGGTATAGAGTGCTCTAATATATATTCAGAGGTATCAGGGCTATTTCGGTGGTCTTTCAGTTCTCGGATTTTGACTCGGGATACCACTGAAAAAGAACTGAAAGCACTGAAAATCATAGAACTGAAAAAGAACTGACACCCCTGAATATGCATTTATGCAGGCCTGTCAGTGCTTTTTCAATTGTTCCGAATTTTATGGTCGACCCATGGCCGCGCGGTCACTTTGACGAAAATAATTCAGTTCTGTCAGTGGTGTTTCAGTTCTGTCAAGGCTCTTTCAGTTCTCGGATTTCGACTCGGGTCGCCCCCCACCATACCTCGTGCGCTACGACCTAATTAAACACAGTCTGAAAAAACCTCGGATTTTCGCCTTATGACATAAGATACTATTATTTGATTTACAGATACACATAGACTCCAATGCATTCATCCCTCTCAGATTTGTACTAGTGGGTATTCGGAATTGCTGTGTTAAAAGCACATCAAATTCCCATGGGGATTCTACGGGATTCTTACAAATCTTCTATGAGAACCTATGATATTTTTTCAATAGTGTACCCTATTAAAAAAATATTAGATTCTCATAGATTTTTACAGAAGTTTTGTAAAAATCCCATAGAATCCCCATATGAATTTGAAGTGTTTTTGAAACAGCAATTCCGGATATCCACTAATAAAAGTCTGAAGAAACCTAATAGTGCTAAAAGTATCACGGCTGTCAATTTGTTTGTCAACTCCCTCGCGATTTTCACCATTAAGGGCCCGGGCACACAGAGCGCGGTCAGCGTTCCGCGTTCCGCGTTCTGCGTTCTGCGTTCTTTGTAATTAATGGAGTTACAAGTAACAACACGCACTACCAGCGGTCAGACCGCTGCGGTCAACGAGAACTCTTGCGTTCTGGCGTTCTATTCACAGAAAGACAGAGAACGCGTGAACGCCATGTCGGAAACTGAAAAATTAACTGAATTAGTTCGCGAAAGACGTTTGTTATATGAAGTACGAAAATAAATAAGAAATCGTTCTTCATCGTCAAGCAATTCAGCAAAAAGAGTATGAAATTCTCCTTTGTCTTCTCGCTTGCTGTTTATTGGGTGCACCCAGTGTTTCCTTTTTCTTTTTCTCCTGGTCGCCTCCAGGCTCCACAAAAGCAATGCTTCTTCTTCGTCGGAAGACGAACTATCTGAGAGCATGTTTCACGCATAATATTTTGAACAAAACTGGAACGCTGGTTAATTGACCGCCGCCTGTGTGCCGTCGGAACGCAGAACTCTGAACGCAGAACGCGGAACGCCAGACCGCGCTCTGTGTGCCCGGGCTCTAAATAATAAATTTTCTAGTCACATATTTTCGAGAAATGCTGCATTACGATGTTTAAAAGGTCGTGTAGAATTGATGAAAAATAGTTTGAGTGTATAAAAATGTTTGCATTATTGTATTAGGGCGTATGTCCGAGGCACTGCTACTACCCTAAAGACACGAGGAAACCTAGAGATAGGCACCTTAATCGGAAATTCGGGTAAGGGGTAAAATTGGCATGTCAAAATTGTTATACATGTTTACCAAATCATGTTAAAACATATTAATATGTTTTATCAGTTATCACTTATCACACAAATGAATTATATGACTATGTAAATAGTATAAATGTACAGTTGGCTGTACTTACGTAGACTATAATTTAAAAACACATGTGGATACGTTTTCTATATATTTCAATAGCTTATTACTGGTCAGGATTATGTTAATGTGATGTATTGTAATAATTCAATCAAAATTACTACAAATTTAACATAAAATAATTGAAAAGAAAAATCTCTAATACCCTCTGGATTTATCAAAAATTCCCTGACATTTCCCGGTTTTCCAGCTGAGTAGCCACCATAAAATAAAATCTTATAACGTTCTATTAGTAATTACGAATAAAACGGCGTGTACAGGTTTTCATTTTCGTTATGGGGCTTTATTTGTTTTTGCGGATACATATAAAATTCGATAAATCTTTATTTATTATCTCACGTAGAATCCAATGGATTCCTATTCGTTCTTCTTAAACTTTTCTAGTGGATATCTGAAATAGCTGTGTCAAAGACACTTTTCAATAGGGTATACCAAACGATCTTTTGAAGACTGTTCCCTTCCTGCAAGTGCTCTAGAAAGCGTTTACATATTATGAGGTTCTTCCTCATTGATACTTTTCTTATAGATCCTAAAGTGCAGCCTATATTTTCGAGATCTCTATGTTTGCATGACGACGAAACCGGATTCCAAAGCAATCTTGTACTACACTTTGATCTTTATCAACACTTTTTCTCCATACGCTAAAAGTATTATTTTAGACAACTTTTTGTATACTTTGCGATTATTTTCTGAGGACTTTTAAACCTCATTTGATTCATAAAGAGGCTTCATTCTGGGACTGAAAATGAACTTGCATTTGGTGACATAAAAGTGAGTTCTCCAATTAAGGATGTGTAAGAGGATTAATTTAAATTATTGAGAAATCATTAAAATTTTCATAGATAGTATATTTTACTGTATAAATGGATCCTGCAAAGTTTGTCATAGATTCACAGATTCGCCTAAAAGCTATTAATTTAACATTAGCTCTAAAAGCTTTCAATTTAACATTCGTCTAAAAGCTTTCAATTTAACATTAGCTCTTTTATGTGAAATTGATCTTTTGACCTTCACTTGAAAAATGTTGCTTACTGTTTGAACGTTTAATATTAATAGTTATCAAATGATAAAGATTATTGATAAAAAAATTATCTTATTTTTAAAATTATTGTCATAATTATTTCTAGATTTTAGCTACACACATACAAGGTGTTTCAAAATTCAGTACAAATATTTGAAGGGCGTATTTTTTAGACCAAAATAAGACTTTTTTTCCTATAAACGTCAACGTTTTTTAGGTCAACAAAACGATTAGAGCACTCGTCTTTCAAATTTTTAGAATATTTGATGCATAATTATTGCAACCACAGTTTAAAATAATCGATTTTTTCGTGTAAACTTTACTACGTAAACGATCCCCCGTTCGTTCATCGGCGATTATCTCGAAAACGGTAGGTAAGTTGTATCAAAAAAATACTAGAGTCCAAAATTTTAGATTTTTGTCTGTCCGACCAAATGGTCGTACTCATTTTTTTAATTTCTAAACAGAAACATAAAATTTCGGTCATTAAATGTGCATAAAAAATTATGTTTAAGCCATTTTAGGGGTAAGAAATCAGTAGAACGTTCGAAACAGCAGTGGCTTGCAAATTTTTAAGAAATTTGATGAATAATTGGAGTCAGAATTGAAAATAATCGATTTTTTTTATGACAATTAAGATGGCTGTAGCTCAGGGAGGGTGTATTTTAGGACACATGTTTATAGGAAAAAAAAAGTCTTATTTTGATCTCAAAAATACACCCTTCAAATATTTGTACTGATTTTTGAAATACCCTGTATAGCATCAAATGATTGAGAAAATAGCCACTGAATTTTTGTTTTCTCCCGATCACTAATATAAATTTTTTTTATATAATCCATAGCCTTTTGGTGGTAGTAACTGGCTATTCCAACAATCATTCTTGAAAATACTCTCTACAACCCAGATAAAAAAGTTCCTCCAGAATTGCGATACAATGCCACAATAGAAATATCAGGTTCTACCGACACGACGTGCTTCGACAAGTTCTGCACCAACTTTGGCGGTATATCGGTGGCACAGCACTAATCCTGTGGCAGACTTTTCTATCTGGGAATATTACAGCCAAAAAAATGTGATTTTCTCAATAATTTGATATTACTTATAAGAAGCTAAAATCTATAAAATATTATGAAAATAATCTGGACAATAACGAATAATTTTTTCATGAATAAACTTTATCATTTAGTGACTATTAAAGTTAAACATTTAAACAGTAAACGTTTTTCAAACAAGAATCAAAAGATCGATTTTATATAAGAGCCAACATTTGAAAGCTTAATAACATTTAGATGAATCTATGACAATCTTTATAGGATCCATTTATGCAGTTAAACACATTATTTGTCAAAATTTCAATGATTTCTCAATGATTCAAATAAAATTAGTCTTACCATACACCCTTAATAAATAAAAATACATTTGGGACTGTTTTGACGCACATAAAAGAACTAATCTTATAATACAAGGATTCTAAAGGAACTCTTAAAATTCTCTGCGCTATTCAGGTATACAGATAATTAGTTTTAAAATTATATCACGTACGCTTTGTATACCTACATGATACATGAAACTTATTCGATATCAATTATTATTTTCTGAAGATTTTTTATTTCATTTGATTCATAAAGAGGTTTGATTCTGGGTCTGAAAATGAACTTACATTTGGCGACATAAAAGCGAGTTCTTTCGTTAAGTAATAAGAATACATCTGGGACTGTTTTGACACACGTAAAAGAACTAATTTTAAAATACAAGGATTCAAAAGGAACTCTTAGAATTCTCTGTGCTATCTGGGTATAGACAAATAATTATATTTTTTTAAATATATTATGTAGATGTTGTCCTTGATTGTGATAATTCGAAAGCTGAAGATGACATGATTTATGACAACGACGAGGATGTAGAGTTTGATGATGATATAGAAAATGAGGGTTACGAAATAGAGTAATTTCATATCGATACCTTACTTTGAAAACCTCGTAAGTGCAATTTTTGGCAAAAATGCCATTTATAGCTTACTGCGTTAAGGTTTAAAATCTGAACACAGTAAGCTATAAATGGCATTTTTGTCAAAAATTGCACTTACAAGGTTTTCAAAGTAAGCTATCGATATTCGATTAATATTAGAGATGTATATAATGTTCTACTCGAAGTAGAAATAAAAATTATTTTGATGTAATTCTATATAAACAATTCATGTTTTCCTACTTGACTTCTGGCAGTTGACTAATAGTTCACTGAACAACCCCAAATTATGTTGACAAATCGCTAGATGTTTACTCGACGGTGTAAAACACGAAAATGCTAAGAAGAGTGGTACACCGACGCTCTTAACATTGAAATTATCTCCCTTATTCTTCCATTTAGACATCTGGCGTTTGGCACATAATCTCATTTAAAATTATAGAATAAGTATACAAATTGCCAGATGTGCACTTAGTCAATTAAATATTGCAAAATTTTTTGCAACATTGGCGCTGTCTGGCGACCCTTTACCTTCCGCTATGCATCTGGTGATTTTTTCGCTACAAACTAATACTATCTTGGATCATTTTGCAAATTTTCAGTACTGCACCTTATTACTTTTTTTACATTAAAAAATTGCATGTTTAACCCCTTACCCTCACATTATACTTCCACTTTGACATCTGGCGACCTGACCCTCACCATATCGGTAACAATCGAACCTGTAATTGTTATAATTTTGACTGCACCAAGTCACCCGTATCCCTATGTAGCCAGCTCTACCATCTATAATTTTCCGTATAGAATTCCTTCAACTTTTTAGTTTCTTTTTTTGCTGTATACATGCATAATAATGCTTCAATCATGTTCCCCACATATAACAGATAAATTATACACAGAAACATCTATTCAAACGATCGCAGTATTTGAACCAGTCTCAAAAAACATTTGCCCCAATGAAATTTCGGGGCAAAAAGCCTCCGATGCAATTGTCAAATTCAAGCGCATACTCACCACGTACTTCGGGATATCGTTCTCGATCTTCGTAACTTGCGTCTTCCGATAGTCGTACTCCGCCTCGATATAATCATCCGTGTATTTCACCATCGGCGAATCAACGCGAATTCTTGAAGCCATCATCAACGCGATCGTCAAGAAATATTTCGAAGAGATGGAGACGTTTATCTAAGAAAGTTAATCGCCGGTCAACGGGATAATTTTAGACCGCTCTTCTGACAAGCAAACCAGCACGTCGAACAGCTGAATCGTGAATGCGTCCATTCTGTTCCATTCGAAAAATTTCATTGGCAGCAGAAGAAGTGGAGGGGGCTTTTTATCGTCCCTAAGGCTGGGTTCACATGGACGTGGAAGGCATACGGAGTGCGGCATGCGGATCGATGCGGATTGGCAGGCAGTACGCACGCGGAAGAGCTGATTGGCTAACGGTGTTTCCGCATCCGTACTCCGCATGCCTTCCGCACCCATCTATCTGGGGCCCCTTTCTCGAATCACTCGCAAAGTTGCGTGCACGCACATTGCGAGCGGTCTAAGATACGTATACGTTTCGAAGTGGCCTTCGCAGTGGCTTTCTCGAGCGGGAGTTGCGAGTACTCGTAACTAGAAATGTACCTATACGTTTCTTTTGCGAGTGGTTAACGCTTGGCAACGTTGTAGGATGTACTAACAGTTGAATAAATATGCAGAATATATTGGTTGCATTCAGCAGATCGAGCATAAACCGCTACTGCTCAGTACGCTCAGAAGTAGCGCTCTCTGTTCTGCTGACAACAAGTTCTGGCCGTGGCCTGCGATACAATAGGCGCGTGGCGCAGTGGATTTAAATGATCGACTTGTCGTACTTTAGCTTTGAAAAATCGTACTTTCGGATTGAAATTTGGCTTTGTAAAATCGTTTAGAAACAATAAACTAATGTATTAAAAAGTTCGAAAAGAAACATTTTTTAGTTAGTAATAGACCCGTGAATATGGCCAAAATCGCCCGTTTTCTTATATTTAACTTCAAGTATTTAAAAATCCTGACGTGTGTGTGGTATGCAAATTTGAGTTAGATTCGTTTTTAACGCACATAAATCTATAAGAATCACCTGGTTTGGTTCGAGTAACAAAATCACCGTTGTCCGGTGTTATCTCTGGTTACAAAATATTATGTTGTTTATATCAGTACCTCAGAGCTAAACAGTATTAACTCCATTGCCGGTGGCAAGAAAATGTAATTTTTTTCGTAATAATACATAAAATATAAGATGTTCCGTCGCACGACAGAGGGAATTCGACACATCGGTTCACACCGCTCGACATCATTCATAAAATGCGCCAAAACTTCTTCCGATGGAAGTGAGCGGGAGCGCTGGAGCGTAACTCTTCTTCGCTACAAAACATGGCGACCGCTACCACTTGCGCTCACTTGGAGCGCTCGGTAGAATGCGCGTTCAGCAGATTTTTACTGAGCTGCTCCACAACTGTTGCGGAGCGGAATGATCTGCTGAATGCACCCATTGGTTTACTTCTTATGACATGCTTTTAGCGCGTAGTTTTGAATACTTTCTTATTACGTATCACACGATGCACGTATAAATATATTTCTATTAGTGTCCTTTGGATACTTATAATATTTGTTTATCCGTCCAACCGTCCATGAACAACTTATTTTAAAAACATTCACATTTTAATAAATGTAATCAAACTTTCTTTATAATTTCCTGCTATTATATTTTTGTCAAAAGGATTTTATACATTTTATTTGAAATTCTGTAAAAATAGGTGGTGACTTGGTTGCTTTATACACTATAGAATTTGATCCTGATTAGATAATTTTTTAAGATGTTATCTGTAAAAGTTCAAAATTTTTATGCGATAACTTTTACGCAGATAGAGCTATTTGCATACAACTCAGCCTTCTTTACGTAGTTTGGATATACAATGGAGTTTGAACATTTTTCAAATTGCGCGAAATTAATTACAGTTAAATGTCCAAAGTATACGACATTTATTAATATAGAATATCTGTCTTAGAATTAATAAGCGACGCACACCAAATACACAATATGTATATGTATACATATAAGCACTCAGAAAAAAAGACAAGACGCAAAACGCTGAATTTTCTTTGTATATGAATGTAAGAAACTGGAATAATAGCATATGTATATATAATGATATAAACATTAAAATTTCTATAGTAAGGGAAAGTTATAATTTTGTATTGCCTCCTCCAATTTTATAATATATATTATCGATATGTGTTACATGAAGAATTGAATTGTATGGAAAACTATTCATTTTTCAATTACAATGTATTATGTGATTCATAAAAAATAACAGACTTAGTTTAAGTAAGAATAGCGAATGAGTCCTAATGAATATTATCTCTATCTTATAATTAATACACCTTATTATGAAATCAATAGTCACGTAATACTAATCCTTTATTGCACTCCACGACAACGTTACATTAATGAATATTTTTATCCCCATATAAAAACTACAATCTCTTCGTACCAAATGAAATATTCCTTATATTACTTATTCCTACTTTATTCAGTTAAGCGTACAAATACTGCGGACGATGTTACCGCGGAGAAGCCGACTTTCGCCAAGAGCATGTGTTTGGGATTGTCATCATAAAACAATAAACCGTTCCAAGTTTTGGGTTTCGAGGAGGGAGTTTTCAGAGCCCATTTCTCCGGAAATTCTGGAAATAAGTGCAATCGAATTCTGTGACCCGTGGTAGAAACATCGTAGAAAATGAAGGAAGCTAGTGAAAGAAAGAAGCGAACCGCAAATGTGACGGAGGAGCAGCGGAATTTGTTGGTCGAATTCATGGCCAAGCATCCGCAATTAGTGAGCGGAAAATTTTCCCAAGAGTTCACTTATAAAGACGCATCAGCTTTATGGGAAACCGTGGCTAACATTTTGAGCGTGTAATGGTGCCAAGCGGGACTGGAAGAGTTGGAGAAAAGTAAGTATATATTCAGTTTCTGAAGTTAGTTTCTATGCATTAAATGTTAATTTTATTTGACATATGATTGCTGACGAAAGTGTACGTACACAGTTGAAAGTTTTTGATTAACTAAACATGAAAACTGTTATCTGCATTCGTTTTTTCTATAATAAAAGTATGCAAATTTGAAAGTACATGTTTTACATTTTTACGCTTAGACCTGGCAGGATCTGCGGTCCCGCACAAAATCAAAAGGTGCTACCATCAAACGGCACTGCCGCCAAACTGGTGGGGGACCCGCCTGCACCACGACATTAAATGCGTCGGAGGAAAGAGTCATCCAATTATTAAGCCCAACAGCTATAAGTGGGATCAGTGGTGTGCGCGAGTCCACCATGGGTGATTTATTCAACGATGAAGATGAGGTATCGTCTACATATTTTACACATTGTGCAATTTTTATGACATTGTTTAAATATGACTCTGAGTTACTTACATAATGTTAAAAATCATTGACACAGGAACCACCCACGAGTGAGATCATGGAATTCCTTGAAACAGACGATCTGATGACGTTATACAGAAGTGGGGAAGAGTCAGCGCAGCTGGAAAGCTTCGAAGTAGAGGAGCCTCAGCAGGACTCAGCGCAGTTGGAGAGCGCTCACGCAGAAGAATCGCAGCAGGAAGCAGAAGCGAGTTTATCTACGGAAAATAGACATTTACAATCTAGCCAACCAAAGAAGAGATAAACGGCGCAGGAGCGCCTAAACAGAACGGCTCACGCAGCGGATTGTCTCTCCGCCACAGCCGAGCGTACATATCAACTGCGTAAGAACCATTATGAAATAATGCAAGACCTGAAAAGGCAAAAAGTAGCATTATTAGAAAGATTTGTTACGGCTGTAGAAGCCTTAGTTTCAAGGCAGTAGATTCGAAGTACGAATTTGGAATAAAATAGAGTTACAATTATAATTATATATTCATTCATTCATTTTCTCCGTGAAATTCCACTACGTTTCCTGCAAAAATGTCAAAGTATCTTATTATACCTTCTCCAAAATATTTTGTTTTTCCCTGGAATACGCGGAAGTTTTCTCCGTTATGAAAAATGATTACGAATAATCCTTTGCCGCAATCTTCGACCAGCTGCTAATTGGGGATTTATCCTACGAGCAGCTGCAACATCTTGGTCCACAATATCCACAGGTGGCGGGTTGTCGATCATTCCAAAATCGAAACCTTCGTCTTCCTGGAACTCAGGTTGTATATTATGTTCGATGCACATATTATGAAGAATAACACAGGCGTTAACTATTTTTCCTGCTTTCTCCGGGGCATAGTGCAAAACTCTATGTTTCAGTAGGCAGCGGAATCTCATTTTAAGAACGCCATTGCATCTTTCTATGAGAGACCGACAACTCTATTGGGACGCGTTGAAACGTCCTTCCGGAGTGCCAGGCTGAGGATTTGGCAAGGGTGTTATGAGCCACGGACGAAGCTGGTATCCAGAATCACCTTCACAAAATACGGTATAATGTAGCAATCGAATCACGTAAGTAAAAAGATAGCAATATAAGCAGTGTTTGAGAGAATTATACAAACCTAGTAAGAAAAACGTATTTCCTTCGTATCTCCTGTGCACTTCTTCCATAGCGCGTGATATATTGGAATTGTTCCAAATATGGTTGTCGTTGGAACTTCCAAGGAAACGTGCATTAACGTTCATGATCTTCAACCGCCAGTCACAAACCTTTAAAAAGTACATTTTTTAACTGCATTGCTTCGCGTACATTTAGAGTTTTGACTATGACTTCTTGAAAGACCTCCGATGCAAACGGGGGTTTAAAAGTAACAATAAGAATTGTAGAACCATCCGAATCTTACCAATTGAACATTCAGAGAATGGTAACCTTTTCGGTTAACATAAAGGTGTTCCGGATGTAACGGGTCATGAATTTTCGGTGGATACCCAGGTAGCACACTAACGTCGAAATGACGTTTTTTGGTCAGTTTTGACGTCAGATGACGAAAAAAATGACGTCATTTTAACGTCGCAAAGACGGCTTAATTGCACATTCACACGACGTCAGACAAATCACGTAATAATGACGTTCTACCGTACGTTGTGAAGACGAAAAAAATGACGGTTCTAAAAGGTTAGGTCTGACGTACACCCGGCGTCTCGGATTATGTCGCTGGTGACTTTTTTTTAAATGTTATTTTTAAACGTACTAACCAATGAACAATTAATTCTCATGCCCTCATTAGCTACGGTAGTGTCTACTCTCGTTAATAAAAGCATGAGAATTGATTAATCATTGGTTAGTACGTTTAAAAATAACATTTTAAAAAAGTCACCAGCGACAGAATTCGAGACGCCGAGTGTATATCTTTTCATCGTGAGCGGTCACCCATCCAGCTAGTGTCTGCACTTTTCGCTGCTTAACTTCGTTGATCGGTCGGTGTCCTCGAGTCCTCATCTGCTGCGCGCTCCTGTGGTTAAAAATATTATTACTATGTATTAGTGTTCATATATAAAGTTTGATGAATAAATGTATATTACTTTTCAATAAGAAAGAGCTTGAAAAAATAAGATTTTATAATTGTATTATTCTTTTCTCAACATTTTTCTAAATTTATGATTGTATCTTTTGATAAATATTCTTGTATAGACGCAAATTGATACTAATATCAATTTGCGTCTATGCAAGAAATAAATAATAAATAAATATAAATAAATAAATAAATAAATAAATAATTATATGAATGTTTATTCATCCTACATTAATTGATTGTCTTTCATTTACTTTAATAATCTGTGCTTTTTAATAAACTGTATAGTTTATAACTTGCTCAACATACTCTGGAGACTAAATGAAATAATTTATTGATTTAATAATTGAACAAATTACAATTTTTGTCCATTTATTCACAAATAAATTTTAAAGTCCCTATATATGCAGGAGACGGAAATTTTTCTAAGTCTTGTTCGTCATTAAAAATGACGGAAAAGTTCCGTCAAAAAGACGTTTAATTTTGACGTCCAAGGTACGTCGTAAATATGACGTCCCTGTAGGCCTATTCTGTAACTTGTTACGATCCGTAACGACGGTTGTCGTTAGCATTAGTCCAATCAGGACCCCCATCACAACGGAATACTTGATCCTGATTGGACTAATGCTAACGACAACCGTCGTTACGGGCCGTAACGAGTTACAGAATAGGCCTACTGCGACGTTAATATTACGACAACTGACGTCTGAAACCCTATACTGACCAAAAAATGACGTCTGAGACGTTATTCTAACGTCAGTGTGCTACCTGGGTAGATCGCGACGTGTGTACAATCTACACATCCAACCACATCCGGAAAATTATGTGCTGCGTGAAACCTGTAAGTTTGGATATTTTGTAATGACAATGTAGGCGAACCACATTCATATACTTTATACAGTAATTTTTGAAGAAAAATAATAAATGTGTAATTAAACATTACCACTTAATAAAATAAAATTTGATATAATATGCAATTGATTGAATTTCATAAGTCAACAATTTTACTGTAAATGTGATGGCTGGCTGAATAGTCTATACGAAGTTATAAACCAATAAATAACTTACTCGCTTCGAAGTTGTATTAAATCTTCCAATCTTCCAGGAAATCGAACCCATCGATTCATAAATGCAGGTTGATTCATAATATTGACAACCTCATTTATGCTCCTGCTGACGGATGCTGGACTGATGGAAATACCAAGATTGTATCCAATACATGGTTGGTAACTTCCACTCGCAAAAAAATTTAATGCCGTTAGTACCTATTACAGTGTAGAATATCGTATATTTTAACACAGAAATATTTTTATGGCATGAAAACAAAGAAATCTGCATCATACACAATTAATACCTTTACAGTACAACTTAGTGCTGAGGTACGTCCCGGCTGCTCCATAAAACATTCTAAGTCATGGATGAGATTTCGCACCAATGGCTTAGTCAGTCTAAATTGTTGCAAAAATTGCCTGTCGGTAAACTCATCAAATACGTCTACTCGTCTGTCGAAAACTCTTCTTGGCGGTTGTTGCGCAGCAGCTTCCACTTCTTCCAGACCATCCAATACAACCGCATGAATTATATCGTCTAATTCCGCCATACCTGTGATTAATAATACGTATTATTTATTATTATATTATTTATTATTATATATACCACATGTCCTATGGCCAACCGCGCAGGTGAGCTGCGACCTGAATTCTTGACTTCGGCAGTATTTATGGTACAATTAGAGTGGGCTTCAGACGAGTGCGCTGCATAAGAACGAAAAGTGTCGACTGCTCTTCTAATAGCTGTCAATTTGGGAGATCGAAGCGTTTCGTGTAACCTCAAAATCGTAAAGTTTTGAATTAGTAGTGAATTAATTTGTAGAAGTGATGAGAAATAATCATAAATAATCTTCCGAATTGTGACAGCCATCGGGAAATCAGACGACGCTTTTCGCTCTTACGCTGCGTTCTTACGAAAAGTGTGAAACGTCTGATCTCCCGATGGCTATCAATTCGGGAGATCGAAGTCTAAGCTCGAAATCGTGAATCTTTGAATAAATGGTAAGTAAAGTTCAGAAGTGAGAGTTAACAATCATTCGGGTTTTTTCGATGTCCAACCGAATTACACGCCTCATGTGTATGTGTGTGCCTATTTGTTTCAGAAATTATTTCCGCGCTAGCACCGCGCATGTCTAGGAAGTAGTTTTACGAAGTGGCGTGAGCGATACCTAAGGTGTCACACAATTCGGAAGATTATTTATGATTATTTCTCATCACTTTTCTACGAATTATTCACTACTAATTCAAAACTTTACGATTTTGAGGTTACACGAAACGTTTCGATCTCCCGAATTGACAGCTATTAGAAGAGCAGTCGACACTTTTCGTTCTTATGCAGCGCACTCGTCTGAAGCCCACTCTAACTGTACCATAAATACTGCCGAAGTCAAGAATTCAGGTCGCAGCTCACCTGCGCGGTTGGCCATAGGACATGCGGTATATATATATTATATATACAATTGACAGAGTAAGCAAATATTATATTTTAGGTTATTTTAGGAAGCTATGTACAACAGCTTTGCTCAATCTAAATTGTTTGGCGAACCTTATCATTTAATAGTATGAATTATATCGTTTATCATCCATTACCTTTTATTTACCTTCGCCAATTTTTCTTTCCTTTCAATTAACACTTTTTCCAACTCACTTTAACAACTTCACTTTCCCGCCAAATAATACACAAGATACGTATACGTTTCGATGTTGCGAGTGGTCTAAACCACTCGCAGCATACCACTCGTAAAGATACGTATACGTTTCTCAAAGCGCTCGCAACGCGAACTCGAGAAAGCCACTTTCAGTTACGAGCGCTCGCAAGTCCGAAGTTACGTATACGTTTCTCTTGCGAGTGGTTCGAGAAAGGGGCCCCTGAGCCTTAAAGACGGCTTTTCACTTAACTAGAGCGCAATCTATGGGATCGACTTAGAATCTCAGAAATTATCGATAAGCGGTAGAGTCGCCTGTAAAGAATCATCCAAATGAAAAGCATCCACAAGCGTCTGGATGTCACATAAAAATCTGGCTAAAGGCCATCACACGTGAAAAAACGTAAGCAGTAACAGTAAGGATTGACCAACCAGAAATATCATTCTTACGGAATTATGCTTAAACAGGCTTTCTGATTGGTCAATCTTTACTGTTACTGCTTACGTTTTTTCACGTGTGATGGCCTTTACACTGTGCCGCTCCACGGCTATGATTGGTTTCTTCCGTCAGTCGATTTTCAGGCTGTTTGAGGCGTTTCGCGCCATTTAGAATAAGAAGGAATCTCATGTTTTTAATACTTTCCCAATTAAAACCGGTTTTACTGACATAAGTTATATTTTTTACACTTATATTTGATTGTACTCATCAGAAAAGATAGCGATGGTATTGCTTTTCGCGAGTAATACTTTTTATTTGTGTTGTCAGTGTCGTTAAATCTAGGTTAACCGAAACGTAATGTCGAGGTCCATACAGAGGCTGAACGAAATCCTTAGAAATGCGGGGAGCAAAAAAATCACGGAAAGAAAGGTTCGATATCTACGGAACGTGTCAATCTTGAATTCATTTTTGAATATCTGCGAAGAACTACTGAATTTGATACATTTTTCTTTGAAAACTCGGAACTTTTCGTCCTCCCTACCCTGGTGAAAATGTAGTAGACAGATTTTGTTAATAGTAAGATAAAATGAATTCTTATACAATTTATGAACATTCAAAGGAATATGACAAATTCTATTAGTTTTTAGTGATTTTCACACACACATTTTTTAACAAAATGTCTAATTTTATGAGAAATTAATTAGAAATTGTAAAATACTGTTAAGTTTGTTTCATACAGTTTTAATATAATTTGTCAACAATTGTAAGAAATTCGTTTCATGAAGTAATTGAAGTTATTTAGATATTAGCAGATTATCGAGTTGATATTATTAATGTATGATAAATTTTAAACGTACATGATAATTTGTGCTAAAATTTTCCAAAATTTGATACTCGGTTTTGACAAAATCTATGAAGTTCTTACACTACACATCTTCACCAAGGTAAAAAATGTTAGCTGTTAATAAGTTTATCCAAAGATCTCTTAAATTCGCAATGCTTTTCTTTGTGTCTGGAGATGCACAGCTACATTAAAAAAATAAGTTCAAGAAGAGTTTATTTCATTTTGTAAGCATTCATAGGCGTTTGAGCAAAACCTATGAATTTCTCGTAAGCAAGTGATAGAAACCGTGACAGAAAAAAGTACAACTAACTATAGAAAAAACTACAACTTTTTACATCAATAACTACAATTTACCGTGAGAGTTGAAACAAACCTTATAGTAGTAGTTAATTTGGCATAGAAAGTTGTAGGGAAAATAAACAAATATCTATGCTGGGTTAAAAGAAATTACATTAAAAATCAACACTAACTAGCTACAACTACATGGCTTCCACTTGGTCATTTTTAAATAATCGGTTATTTTTTTCAATCAAGTCACAATCATTGAGAAAGTTGTAATTTATGGTAGAAACGCAAAAATGCTACAAGTTACTAGAACTTCCCATTCGTGATAATTAAAAAGAATTTAACACGATCTGAGAAGTCGCAGTGATTTATAGACTCAGGAATACTACAAATATCTATAAGTTCTACCACTAGTAGACCGTAAAAATTAGTGACTACAAAATATTACAATTTCCTACTCTCCTTCGAATTTATGGCGTTAATGGTTGTAAATAATTATAGCTCTTACTCTAATAAGGAAACCGTCCCAATTGTACCTCGCCGATTTCGTTCATTCCGATATATGTTATTCTACATCAAAATCTAAGAGATACGTTTTTTTTATCTGCGGAAAAACATTTCTCGGGGGTGAAATTAACCCTCAAAGTTGATAACTCCTAGGAGTGAGTGCTGGTTTTTACATACTTGCAATTGATCTTTTGAAATAAAACCAAGTGGATAATAATCTACATAAAAAATGATGGAAAATGCAATTTACTAAATTTTGTTAGGATAATTAATTTAAAAATTGTAAGGGTTGAAATTTTACAGTAATTTTGTGAATTTCAAACCCTTATAATTTTTTAATTAATTACCCTAACGAAATGTAGTAATTAGCATTTTTCATCATTTTTTATGTAGATTATTATCCACTTGGTTTCATTTCAAAAGATCAATTGCAAGTACAGTAGAAACCCGCACTAGAGGAAAGCTCGGGGGATATTTCCACTAGTGCGAATTCATTAAAGCGTGAAGAAAAGCAGCAGGCGGTCGGACTCTCGGTGCCTCAACAATGTCGTATCAATGAACTGCTATGGAAAAGTGTAAATTACGGGACTCGACGGTCTACCTAGGAAGGTCCAGAACGTGCCTTTCGACCGATATGCTTCATTACAGTCCACTAGTGCGAATTCCTCTAGTGCGGGGTTCTACTGTATGTGAGAACCAGCACTCACTCCTAGGAGTTATTAACTTTGAGGGTTAATTTCACCTCCTAGAAATGTTTTTCCGCAGATAAAAAAAATACGTATCTCTTAGATTTTGATGTAGAGATATATTTGATTTTGATTTTGATTTAGTTTTTGTGATTTTAATAACATATTAGGTATATCGCAATGAACGAAATCGGCGAAGTACACCTGGGACGGTTTCCTTGTAAGAACTACAATTTTCTACAATGAAGTTGTCCAAAGTTGTAGTTTTTCATACAAATTTTGTAATTCTTGTATAGCTATCTACACCAAACTACAACTGTCACTTCGTGTAGTTAGTTATAGTATTCAGCGTAAAAAGTAGCAGACTTTTCCATCAAGGAACTGGATAAATTTCGCGTTGCAGAAAAGCGTGACGGAGCTGAAGGAGTTGTACGAAGACGAAGGCTTCATCGCGGAGCTGAACGCCATTTCCGAGCAGAATTCTCCTGGCCAGCCGAACTGGAACGTCGTTATGCACTCCGTGCATAAGATATTACTATGCGTAAGTATCGACGCGAGTCGACATTCCCACAATTGTCCATTTATCGCAATCGTCACGTCGTAACGCAGGAGGCAACGAGATACGCGGCGAAGGAAGGCAAGAGCAACTTGGCTAGCGAGAAGATGAATCTCTGTGAACTGATGCTCTTCACGGTCCAACGCGCAAACACAGCTTCGCGCGTCTTCCTGGAATGCTCCGACTTAGTCTCGCTTATCCTCCAAATCTTGGGCGACAAGACGTATGCCTGTTATCGTAACACGTACATGGCGATACTCGCGAACAACGTGTTACCCGTCAGGCAATATTGGAGTGCTATAGCGCCGCAATCTTGGGGAGAGCTGCTGAAAGTCTGCGTGGCGTCGTACGAAGATTGCCGCCAGAACGTGCAGAGGAACGCTATATTGGGGGTCATTCGGAAGGTGGTGGAACACGGCTGCGCTCAATCATACTTGATGCTGGACGTTAAGAGGATTCTGCAGTTTTTAGGTAAACGCGGACGTTGCTTCAACGATGGTTAAATTTGCTGATCTATTTTCGTCCTTACTCGCGTTTCCCTGGAATAAAAACACGATCTGTATTATTCTATTCGTCAGAATATTAGCATTTTCGCTTTACGTTATTATTGTAGCATTGATTTTGATCAGTTTCGACCTCAATATTCTAGCGGAAAAAATTTGTACGGCAACCCTGATGGAAAAATCGCTCTAACAAATTTCTGAAAAACTGACTTTTTCTGACTATTTGTAGTATTTGGAACATTTTCAAACATTTTCAGGGAAGTATCAGAGTTCTTCAGAGAAAATCAGAGAAATGTCCGAAAATATCCATTTTCCTTTCGTGCACAAACTTTTCTGAAAAAGTCTAATGAACATTGCCTGATATCTGGAAAATTCTGCAAAAGGACCCCGCACAAACCTTATGGGAATTTGGTCCCGGTGGATTTGGCTGAGCTTTGCATATGTTGTAGATCTTGACGTTCTGATCAAAAGTTATCATTGCCGCAACAACGAAAAATGGACAGTTTTTGAGTTTTTAGACCTTAAAGTTCATACTTTTTGCTTTCCGTCATACGATCTGTTTGGTCGAAATAATCATGTAAAATCAGGTTTTCTGTGAATTTTGCTAAAAATCACGTATTTTGTAGTTGGTGAGCTAACGATTCAGGTATCACCCGGTCAGACAAAAAATAAGCAGTTCTCTGAAAGAGACTTTAAAGTTGCCGCTTTTTACTCGAAACCATACGCTCTTTTTCAGTCAATTCACAAGCACGCATTTGCCTCCATATACTTATGCGCGAGTGTGTGCGTGCGCATAGATTTATATTTTTTAATTTCTGATTTTTCTAATTTTTTCCGAGTATCTCTGCATTGTTTTAGCGCACAAATCTTATGGAAACTGGTTCAGTACTGAAATCCTCGCGTACTTCACATATATTGTAGTTTATGACCTCTTGATCAAAAGTTACCATTGCCATAGACTCAAAAAATGTACCAGAGCTAGGAGACTTTTAAGTAGTACATCTTCTACTTGCGACCGTACGCTCTGCTGTATTAAACTAGTTATATTGCTCTTAAATCCTGGTGAATATGTCTCACCTGCACGAATATTACAGGTCATGATCAGCTTTTCAAATATCACTGTTCCGACAAACGATGGTCGGAATTAAGAATATCGATCCTTAATAATTAGCATCACCGCGATATACAGTGTGTCCGTAAAGTCCCGCAACTTGCAGTTATTTCGAGAACGGAATATTTTTTCAAAAAACGCCCTGACACGTCAACTTTTTTATTTTCCTAGCAATGTTTTGGCCTAGGTAGTTTTTCCAAAACTTGCCGCATGAAGGCGCCACGATCGATGTTATTTTTTTCTTAAATTGCAACACCTATTTTTTATTGCATTTCTGGGTAGCCACTGTTGTCCTGAGTACAGCGGTATGCCACGTGTGGGGGGTTACATGAGAAAATTTTTGAGAAAATGCAGGTTTATTATGACGAAGTAGGTTTTCATGCAAACTTGAATCGCTGCGACCGCTGTAAAAGAAGGGGGAGGGCCATCTCTGCTTATTTGGAGGAGCGCGCATGCGCCGTTGGCTTTCATAAGGATTCAGTGCCTTATTGCGGTTTTGACTCGCATTGTTTTCTCAACTCTCAATGAGATTGGACTGCCTAATACCTGCTCTCTCGTACTTATTGCGCTTTTTGCTTTCTGCTTTGTTCAGCTTATCGCTTTTTTTTCGAGTTTCATTGAAACTCGGTAAATCAGTCTTTTTGAAGACTCTCTGGTAGTCTTGTACTTTGTCAAACCTTTCGATATGGCTAATTTTCTCAGCGAGACTGATCGGATTCAGATTCTAATGATGGTCGGTTACGGTGATCGAAGAAGAACCTATGAAAAAGTTTGCACATTGTTTAATGAAACGCATCCTGATAGGCTAATATCAAAATCTACAGTAGGCAGGCTACTGCAAAAATTTGAGGCTTCTGGTCATGTGAAAGACTTGCCAAGATCAGGCCGACCATCTTTGTCCGAGGATGATCAGCTGAACGTCTTACTGGCAGTTCAGGATAGCCCTCAGTCGTCATGTCGTCAAACGGGCAGGGATCTGCGCATAAGTAAAACGTCAGTGCATAAGGTTCTCCGTAAAAACAAATTTCACCCTTACAAGGTAAAATTAGTTCAGGAGTTGTCAGACGACGACTTCGATCGGCGAATTGAATTTTGCGAAATAATATAAGAACTTTGTAATAATCCACATACGAATTTTGCTGGCAACATTCTTTTTTCTGACGAGGCCTCTTTTACATTGAATGGCACGGTAAACCGACACAACTGTCGATATTGGTCGAATCAAAATCCTCACTGGGTGGAGGAAGCACATACCCAACATCCAGAAGAAGTCAATGTTTGGGCGGGCATTGTAAGAAATACAATTATAGGGCCGTTTTTTTATTGAGGGTAATCTGACTGGACAACGTTATCTTGAACTATTGCAAAATGAGGTAGTCCCTGCTCTCGTTCAAAGATTTCCAGCGCCACAGCCAGGTGGAATTGATCCTCAGATCTGGTTCCAGCAAGACGGGGCACTACTGCACTATGCGTTGCTAGTGAGAGATTATTTAAATCAGCTGTTCCCCAATCGCTGGATAGGTCGAAGGGGTCAAATCGAATGGCCAGCGCTTTTTTTTATGGGGACATCTTAAAAGCCGCGTTTATGTAAACAGGCCTCAAAATTTGGAAGACCTGAGACATCGCATTCGAGTCGAGATCCAGACGATCACTCCAGCGGCACTAGCGAACGTACAGCGCCCGTTTGTGGAGAGAATGGCCCACTGCCAAGCAGTTCACGATGGCCACTTCGAGCAACTGCTCTAATTGGTTACTCTTATCAACTTTTCTTTATTACTTTTTTCTTTCAGCGGTCGCAGCGAGTCAAGTTTGCCAAAATACGAAAACCTACTTCGTCATAATAAACCTGCATTTTCTCAAAAATTTTCTCATGTAACCCCCCACACATGGCACACCGTTGTACTCAGGATAACAGTGGCTACCCAAAAATACAATAAAAAATAGGTGTTGCAATTTAAGAAAAAAATAACATCGATCGTGGCGCCTTCATGCGGCAAGTTTTGGAAAAACTACCTAGGCCAAAACATTGCTAGGAAAATAAAAAAGTTGACGTGTCAGGGCGTTTTTTGAAAAAGTATTCCGTTCTCGAAATAACTGCAAGTTGCGGGACTTTACGGACACACTGTATATGTATAGCTCGTTAATGTCCATTGCCCTTCAACTTCTTTACTGCATGTCGTTTTAGATGCTGGTCATAGACCACCGCAACACAATCCCAATGAAGTAATAGAAATGCTGAATAACGAATAGAAAGCTTTTATCAAAATGTAACCACACTAGAGATATGCGCCAGAAACAATACAGACAATCTTACTCCAATTCAGATATGTCCACGTCGTTGATCCTGGGCAACGCAAAGAGCGGATAACATTGTACACATATGTACATTCGCATACATATGACAAATACATACCTACACAAATGCACACACATGTGTGGATGTGTAGAGGCAAGAACATGGCCATACGACTCGAACCATGTTGCATACATTCCGGAGATTGATTGAGTAGAACGTAAGACCGCAAGTAAAAAACGACAACTTTAAAGTCTCCGATTTTCGAACCTGTTTAATTTTTGAGTTTGCATTTATGGTGACATTTGAACAGCTGCATGACCTGTAATATTCGTGCAGGTGAGACATATTCACCAGGATCTAAGAGCCATAAGACTAGTTTAATACAGCAGAGCGTATGGTCGCAAGTAAAAGGAGTACTACTTAAAAGTCTCTTAGCTCTGGTACATTTTTTGAGTCTATGGCAATGGTAACTTTTGATCAGGAGGTCATAAACTACAATATATGTGAAGTACGCGAGGATTTCAGTATTGAACTAGTTTCCATAAGATTCGTGCGCTAAAACAATGCAGATACACGGAAAAAATTAGAAAAATCAGACATTAAAAAATATAAATCTATACACACTCGCGCATAAGTATATGGAGGCAAATACGTGCTCACAAGATCGCTCATGATCTTGAATGCGTGCTTGAATTGGCTGAAAAAGAGCGTATGGTTTCGACTAATAAGCGGCAACTTTAAAGCCCCCCCCCCCCTCCCCTCCCCTCCCCGACCTACCTCTACTTCTTATTTTTTGTCTGACCGGGTGATACCTGAATTGTTAGCTCACCAACTACGAAATACGTGATTTTTAGCAAACTTCACAGAAAACCTGATTTTACATGATTATTTCGATCCAATAGATCGTATGACGGAAAGCAAAAAGTATGAACTTTAAGGTCTCAAAACTCAAAAACTGTCCATTTTTCGTTGTTGCGGCAAGGATAACTTTTGATCAGAACGTCAAGATCTACAACATATGTGAAGCCCAGCCAAATCCACCGGGACCAAATTCCCGTAAGGTTTGTGCGGTCCTTTCTGAAAAATACTAAAAATGTGTTATGCATTTAAAAAAATTAATTGATCAATTTCAGAGCTGATCAGAAATTGTTCCAAATTTCTCAGAATTTTATGAGATATTTGTCTGAGCATTAGAATTTTTTCGAAAAATTGTTCCGTATGAAAGAAACACGGGAATCTTTGGACATTTTTCTGATAAAAGCTGATACTTCCCTGAAAATGTCTCAAAATGTTGCAATTATTACCGAGTCATAATAACGTCTAAATATCTAAGTTTTTCAGAAAGTTGGAGAAATTTTTCCATCGGGGAGACTATGTAGAATTACAAATTTCGATAACGTGTAATCGGCGATGGAAAAGTGTAGAAAACCATAGTCATTGATAGAATTTCATAGATCGACATAAAAATTTGAAGTGCTAACTTTCAATATATACGCCTATACCGTTGTGCAAATTAATGGAATCAAAATATGTCTGTTTCATACAGTCAAAATTTACATGGAATTAACTTTACCATTTATTATTAGTATGATCACCTTTCACCTGAATTAACATTTCAATTCTTTCTTCCGTAAAGTCGATAAATTCTTGCAATTCTCTTTTAGTTTTTCATCATGAAACCACGAAAAAAATGTTTTCATTTTATTAATTTTTATAAGCGTATAAGTATTATACGAGATACCTATACATAGAAGGATTCATTAATTTCCATAAAACTTCCACTAAAATTCATACACCCTTGTATTAATTAATGGTTTTTTCAAATGTGATTTCATTATGAAAAATTGGAAGATAATTAGGAAAAAAAACTTGTGGATTCTACGCCAGAAAGAACGGAAATATTAATTAAGGTGGAATGAATGAGTGAATTGGTAGGGTGGCATCAACCGGGCGCTCAGTCCTAATGGACCATTGTGCCCGGGCCCCAACTGGGGCAGCCCTATCAAATGTGACTACGGGGTATGCCGGCCTTCCTCGCAAAGCGTAAAAGCTCACCCACCCCGATGTCCTTAATACTGGCATCTCACCGAAAGAAGGGGCCCCCAGGATGGAGGTCCTGAGGGCCGTCAGCCTTTCGCAGCGCGCCATTATGTGTAGAGGAGTCTCCTCTTCATCTCCGCACCTGGGGCACAGGACCTCCGTACCGAGGCCCATGTTCCTCAGGTGCTTCCTCGTGAGCCAGTGTCCGGTGACCAGCCCCATGACCAACCGTAGCTGAGCCCTGTCCAGGTTCAACAACCTAGTGCCCAGCTTACTGGAAGGTCCTTTAAAAAGGGCCCTCGTATGCTTCATACCCGGAGCCCGTGTCCAAAGGTCGGCGAAGCGTCCCTTAATCCATTTATGAGCCGCTTCCATCACGAGCCCCATGGAGATACCTATATCATGCTCGGGATTTGGCTGCGCATCAGCTTTTTCGTTGCCAGTAATGCCGGTGTGACCCGGCACCCATAGCAACTTTACTCGATTCTCATTTGAGAGTCGTTCCAATAGATTTCTGCAGTTCCGGACCAGCCCTGACGTAACCGTCACTGAAGAGAGCTTCGAGCGTGGTCTGGCTATCACTGCAGATATAGATGTGTTTGCCTCTGTAGCCCTTGTTCAGAATGGATCCGACGCAGGTCCAGATGGCAAACACCTTTGTCTGGAATACTGTGACGTCGCGGCCCAAAGCGAAAGATAATTCCACCCTAGGCCCGCCGCACCATACTAACGCCCCCGCTCCCGTCTCCATTTTGGACCCGTCCGTGAACCAGATGAGTCCCTCCGGAGACAGAACGTCGTTGTTGTCCCCCTTCCAGGACAATCTGTCCGGAAGGAGGTTTTCGAATCGACGTTGAAAGCAATAGCTCTCTTGGCATCGATCCCCCCTTTTCGAGGCGAACTCCTCCAACACTCCGTCCCCTCGAAGGATCACGGCGTGCTCCTTGGTCGCTTGTCTCCAGTGCCCACTGAAGTACATGCGTAGAGCTGTCTTCCTCGCTCCAGCCTCCGCCATCAGATGCGGAGGTGCCAGGTTAAGGAGGGTCCCCATAGCCAGGGTCGGAGTTGTGCGCAAGGCACCGGTTATCCCCAGGCATGCAAGCCTGTAGACTTTAAGTAATGTCTTGCGGTTGATGTCCCTCGCAAGAGAGGGCCACCAAACTACTGACGCATAGGTAAGCTGAGGCGCCAGGATGGCAGTGTAGATCCACGCCACCACTCCCGGCCTCAACCCCAATATACTACTAAACATTCTTCTGCAGGCCCAGATGGTGGAAATTGCCTTTTAAGCCTGCTTGTTTATGTGACTCTTCCACAAGAGCTTGCTATCCAGAGTTACCCCAAAATAGCGCACTTCTCTGGAGGTCTTCAGCTTAACGCCGAAGATGGTAGGAGCCTTAAATTTAAAGCTCCTCTTGCGTGTAAACAGCACCATCTCAGTCTTGCTTGTATTAACCTTCAGCGATTGAGATAGGCACCAGTTCTGTACAAGGACCAGTGCGCGTTGTATTCGTCTCGCTAGTACCTCAGGGTCTTTTCCCTTAACAGAGATAGCCAAATGATCAGCACATGCCTGCACAGTGAAACCAGATTCAATGAGCTCGACTAGAAGCCCGTCCACCACCATAGTCCACAGGAGTGGGGAGAGTATCTCCCCCCCCTGCGGACATCTGGCAGCTCGAGCCTCCACCTCAGCCCCTCCAAGACTGGCCCAAACCCTCCGTGTCTGCAGCATGTTCTGGGTCCAGCTAACGATGGATTCATCGATGCCGAACCCTCGTGCCGCCTCGCAGATAGCTTCAAAGGAGGTATTGTCGAATGCCTCCTCAATATCCAAAAACACACTCAGAATCGATTCTTTCCTATCGAGAGACCCTTCTATCCCGCGGACGAGACAGTGGAGAGCCGTCTTTACGGATTTACCGGTCTGGTATGCATGTTGAGTCCGCTCTATCGGTCTTTCGACCAGAGCGGTATCCTCGATATACCTATCTACCAGTCTCTCCAGCGTTTTAAGCAAGAAAGACGTCAGGCTGATAGGCCAAAGGACTTGGCCTGGTCATAGCAGTTCTTACCCGGTTTGGGTATAAAGACTACTCTGACCTTTCTCCAAGCCTTAGGGGTGTATTCCAAAGCCAGATAGGATCTGTAGATGGTATAGAGGTGTTTCAATAGGTCCTCCCCTCCCTCCTGTAGAAGAGTTGGGAAGATCCCATTCACCCCCGGGCTCTTAAATCTTTCAAAGGAGTTAATGGCTCACTTGATCCTGTGATTGTGACCACCTTTGCGGCAATCTTCCAGTCCCCCGACCTGCTCCCCCATAGGTCCTCTTCGGTGGGGGGTATCGGAAGGTTGGAGCCTGGAAAATGCACCTCCAAAAGGTGCGTCAATATTCCTTCATGGCTATTCCCACTCCCACCGCCTGGGAGTGTGAGTCCATCAAGCTTTATAGAGGGTCCTGATACGAAGATCCTGCGCAGTCTGGCAACTAGAAGTAGGGTCTCTAGTTCCCCGCAAAATCATCTCCAGGGCTCTCTTTTTGATGATCTGACCAGCGTTTTATAGATCCTCTGAGAAGATCTATAATTTTCCCAGTCCTGATCCAGGTCGGTTTTCATCGCCCTGTTAAGCAGCCTACGGGTGCCCGTGCGGAGTTTGTTCAACTCTTTGTTCCACCAGGGTACCCTGGTACTGTTCTTGCGTCGCTTAGCTGGACACGCAGACTCGTAGGATTGGATGACGGCAACTTGTAGACGTTCTACTGCGCCGTCTATCCTCCCCTTTGCCCTCGAGAAGCCACCCTGAGGAACCCGAAGCCTCTTACCGAGCTCACCCCTATAGGAGACCCAGTTCGTGACCCTCTAGATTTACGGTACCTCCGTTGGTCTCGAGTCCGCGTCCCCTTCGACGCTAAAGATAATCCGGCGATGATCAGAGAGCGTTACCTCTCCGCTCACCCGCTAGTCCTTAATCGCTTGGGCCAACTTACGCGAGCCCAAGGTTATATCAATCACCTCCTGTCTACGAGAGGTGACGAAGGTGTGTCTCGAGCCCCTGTTGAGGATCTCGAAATCTGTCGTCGAGAGGTACTCAAGCAATTCTGCGCCTCTCTTATTTGTATCAGAGCTGCCCCAGATGGAGTGGTGCGGATGTCCATCACACCTCACTACCAACTGAAGCCCCTCTTTTTTGCAGTGGTCTACCAGGCTTCTGAGTTCCCTCGTGGGGGAGGATCCTCAGAGTCATGCGGGAAGTAGGCCGACCCGATCACCACGTCAGCCATCCCCCCTCCCACATTAAGCCTGATTTTCACTGCCGCCAGATCCCTGGTGCAGAATCTGTTGAATCTCAGAGCACTGTATCTTTTGCTCACAAAAACACAGGCCCTGGGACCCCCTCTCAAAGGTGCGTGGATTAAATTGCCACTCCCTAGCTGCAGCCCCGTAATTCTTTCCTCACCTGTAATCCAGGGCTCTTGGATCAGAGCTACATCTGTTTGCCCCGCTGTTAGACCCCGGCTAAATATCGCCGAGGCCGCTTTGCAGCGTTGCAGATTTATTTGCGAGAATTTGGTCCTTCGCGTAGCCATAGGGTCTATGGGTTGACCTATCCTCGTCGACTCCAGGAGAATCAGAGGGCCCGAGCTAGCGAGCCACCCCTCTCCCTCCTCTTCTCGAGAGTAGCCATGTTGGCGTCTCTCTGAATCGAGAAGGACCGGCTAGCCAAAGTCCCTTCGAGAGACCTTTGGACTCCTCTCAGGGTCTCCGCCTGGCCGGCCCTTGCCACCACGCAGGCCTTAGGGTACGACCATAACCTTTAAGGGCTGTGCGAAGTGCGGTGCGATGCGCGGTGTGCTGTTATGGACGTCGACTTAGGGGTTCTCGCTTTCAGCCTGCGAGCATTTCCCACAACTTGGGACGGATCAGGCGCCCCACCCACGGACCCCGTGGGCCCCTCTCTAGGCGGCCCCGCGGGCCCACCTTCGGATGTCAAGCCAGGGCCGGACCCATGAACCAAAACTGGCTCAAGGACCCCAGAAACCCCCCTTGAAACCCTCCCCGTGCCCTCTATAGTCGTCTTGTCGGCTGCCGTAGGAACCTCGCTTCCCCCCGCGCACCGGATTGAGCCTCCCTGAAGAGAACCCGTCCCATGCCGAGGTGAGCCGCCAGGCCCCTTTCCTTCAGCCGATTTATCGACTCGGCGTCAAAGCCTAATACGAGGTGGACAGCGCGCAGCCCAACCTTCCTGTCTCACACCCTCCAGAGGTATGTAGGTGCGGAGACCGGGATTTTGCCTTAGTAGCCTTTTTAGGATGATGTCGGTCCTCTCCGGGATGCCCGGAATGACCACCAACATCTTCCTAAGTCTTGGAAGGTTCTCCCTCTCCAACAACGTCAGGGAGGCGCCCTTCCATGGCCTTAAGGTTGGGACCGTAGTCCTTAACCAGACCTTTGCCGCTTCAGAGGGGCATACGATCCAGAGGAGCCCTTGCTCGAGCCTGTACTGGTCAAAGCACGGTAGCTCCTCCCCCATGGGTATGGAGTCCAGTGGCAGGACCAAGCGCCAGCACGATGAGATCTCCTTGGCGTTGGTCGAGGGTGGCCCCAGGATAATCTGATGGAGCGATTACCACCCTCGCATCCATTGTCGTCGCCTCCCCATAAGAAGCGGGTTTCGGAAAATTCCTGCCTCTTTTAGGCCTGTTAAGCACCTCGGGAGGGGGGGGGGGTCCGACGGTCGAGCTCTTTTGATGTCCCCGCCGTCAGCCCCCACCGAAGGTATGTTCTGTCGCCTGCCAGCCTGAGGTTGCCCACTAACTGAGCCTCCCCCGACGGACAACCCCACCGTCATTTATGTCACCTCCAGGTTTGGTTCCGAGGAGGTCCCGAGCGCAGCCAATCTGGCTTTGCGAGCACTCTTCTTCGCCGCCCCCTAGCGGTTTTTCTTTATGGCATCAGGCCCCAAGTCCTTAGAGGGTTCGGCTGGTGCCTTTTCCTCCTCGGCCTTGGATTTTCGGGTTTCTGCCAAGGGCAGGCAACTGTCCGCCAGTGGGTCGGAGCCCTATCGCCTTCCAGAGCCCGCCGATTGACCGTCTCCCTTGTTTCCCCAAGTGGAGCTGCCTCCATAGAAGCCTCTCCGCTGGCCATGTCCAAAAAGTTTTTAATTTTTCTTTTCTTGTCCATTTTGGTCCCACGAGTAGGCAGGAAATATACGGTCCGCCCCAGCAGAGCCTGCCATGCGGGGATACGGCTAAATACAGTAGGGTGGCGCCTGGTTCCCCAAGGGCATCGTTTACGGCACCGTAACCCCAGTACCACCCAGCCATCGGCACGATAGCTTGCACCTTGGCTTGGGGAGCTGGTCCGTAGCGGGGCTTTAGCTCCCCTGGGGTGATTTTTACGACGCCCGGGTGCTGTATGGCACCCACTAACCAGGGTCCTCCATGGACCCCAACGGAGTTCACTTCAATCCCTGGCCGTCCTCCTATCTACCACCTGGAAACGCGACCGGTTGGAGCTCACCCTATATTCCCCGCTCTCCTTTACGGAGATTAGGGAATCCGGGAATTAAGGTGGAAGGTCATGCTAACAATAATTGGTAAATTCAATTTAAGGATCCTGTCCTGGCTGGTGAAGCTGTCATGTTTTACCGTTTTAACCCACATATTACTGAAACTTATATTTGAATATGCCTTTTAAAAGGACGGTAGTAATGAATGGGTTAGGTTAGGAATGTATGAAATAAAAATATTTTGATTCCATTAATTTGCAAAAGAGTGCATTTATACTGAAATTACCAATTTCTTAAAGGGTGCCGTTATTTGACTTATCATTCCACGAAACGTATAAATTCCTATGGATATCTATAATTAAAGACCTCGGCTGTAAAACCTGTTAACTAGCATGGAACTTCATATCAGTTAACAGGTTTTACAGCTGAGGTCTTCAACTAACTATTGGAGTATAAAATATGCGCGTACTTTTACATTCTTTCTCATAGTTTCAATAAATCAGATATATTTTCTACGTATATCCTAATATATAAATCATCCAAACCATATAAATGTACATTTTTTCATTGAAATAATATAATTTTCCATAATTTACCGTTAATGTCAAGAGTTTTGCGTCGATTTACAGCATAGGTTGAGAAAAGCTTTGTTTTTAAGATACAGGGTGTTAAAGTTATTTATTTATTTATTTTTAAACAGTCCGAATATAATAGATTTTCGATTGTTAGAATCGTTGTCCAGGGGTTATTAATATTTTAAAAGGCTACTAGTGTCATGTGAATAACATTTCTTTAATTACATTTTATTCTCATGAAATTAAATTTACTTTTCCACGGGTAGGCGGATAAACGATTTTTTTTTCTTGAAAAGTAAGCA